>CM033394.1:1252553-1852553 GCA_019426215.1 Buddleja alternifolia
CACGACATATATTAAAGTTTTTTTAAATTTAATGTCTTAATTTGCTCAGGTGTTCTCTGATTCATATATTAATCGCTTCTCTTTTGGTTTAAACATAGCTAAGAGTTCAGATTACATCTTTGCGAGTAATTTGTACCGGCCGTTTGATTATTTTTCATGCCGCTGAAGGAATAGGGTAAGATTTGATTTTGAATTGTGGGATTTCTTTGTTTCTATAATTATTGAGCATTGAATTTTGGTATTTACGGTTTGAATTACCTGGTCACGTCATATAATTACAGTTTCAGAAAGTGGGTTGAGCGCAGAAATAGAGAGTGTGTTGATCCTGGTGTTTATCCTTAAATTAGGTAAATTGTTCCCTTCTCCTTCATTTGGAACGGAAAATTATACAGTCTCTGTTATGGTTTTCAATTCGCAGAAACTACTTAATGAGTAATGTCGATGTGTTCCGCTCCCGCTCGGCATCAACACTAACTGATTTTCTGCTAAAAGTGGCTTAGCAGGAAAGGATATGTGCGAAATTCATAGCATGAACTTAGTTTTGGTTCTTTTGAACTAATTTGTGTTCAGTCAATGTGCTTCTTGGAATAAAGCTTTGGTTTCAAATTTTGAATTTGTTTCGTTGGTTTAGAGTGGGTTAAAGGTTTATGCAGTTTCGATTTTTGAATTTGTATTCTCTGCCATAAGATGGGTTTGTTTTGTTAAGGAATTATTTAAACCGTCTTCTGTGACTGGAAATACTATTGTCAGGTTTCTTAATTTGAAGATAGGATTTAGATGTCAAAAATATCAAGTTTTAATTCTATCAATTTGTGGAATAAATACATGTTCTATAGAGAGCTGCTGGTAAACTTCATGGTGTGAGATGGTGAGAGAGGTCTCTTCAGAGTGATTGGATTGTTCAATTATTGCTATAATTTGTTTGGGGCTGAGGCATCCTTTCATGGATGATTCTTTTGCTTATGAGCTTATCATTGAATTTGACTACTTTGCAATTCTGCTTCTTTGCTTTACTTGTGTGTGAGATAATGTTTATAGCGTTTGATAGAGGATGAAGATATTGTTTTGGAGTTTGGTTGTTGAGGTTGCTATGAAAGTTCAATTCATGTTGTTCAAGAAGAATATTTCTCTTGACAACCGAGGCAGGCTTCTGAAGTTTTATGATTGATGAAAATATATTATCGATTTTTGAGACAATTTTTGGTGGTGTCATTGGATTCAGGAGCATGAAAAAATTGATGATTTGTAGGATTGTTACTCGTGAAAATTGTGTATTTGCAACGACTCTATTCTTTGATTACATGTACAAGTCATTTTATTTGTATTCATGGTCTGGGTTAAACCATCATCATTCATTTCTTGTCAGCTACTTCACCACCATTACAAAATTACAATTACTCAATTCTCTTATAAAAAATGAATTCTTTGTAGAAAGATAAATGAGATGCTGTAAGTCTGAAGATGTTTTTACGTAATGTGACAACTTGTTCTCGTACAATACTTATATTTACTTGAATTTAATTGCTCATTATGATTAATAACAAGTAATGACCAATAGGTATGTAAATCAGTAATCTCCATACCAGATTCTACTTTGTATTCTGATATGTGAGAGTGCAACGTATATCAAGAGGATTTTAGTGGTTATTTCAAATTAGGTTTAATCATGTGGTCGTGAGGTATTTGTGGTTGGCAGTTTTGTATTCTGAGTAGGACATAACAATTACGATGAATCTATCCTTGAGATCGGAAACTGCATAAATTTAGTTGTTGGATTTTGGAGTAGAGGTTACCTGAATCGCGTGAGAACCTCGCGAGGAGAGCTGATGCTAAGCAGCAATATTACATCTAACTTAATACATGTTGTTCTTACTAATGCCATGTATTAGATATAGTTTAATGTTGATAATTATCATATCTAAGGCTCATTTCAGTTATGATTTGAATTCTTGTTAAACTTCAAGGATCTGAGAGTTTGCTGCATATAACTTGTAGATTGTAACTAGATAATGATAATTGTAGGAAACTCGCCATCTATTTATTTATGATTTTTCGGTACATTCTCCCAGTATTTTTCCATGTATTTGTTGTTGTTCGGTTGGATGAAACATCATTCCTTCCTGATGGTAGGCGTTGAAATTTGTATATTAGTTTCAAGGAGCTATACCTTAACTAACACCTACTACCATGCATCATTTGTCTCCATGAGGATAATGGATTCTCAGGTTAAAGATGAAAGAACTCCATTGATTCTGTATCCTTTCACTCCACTAAATAAGCTTTGCTTTTCTTATTCATACATGAAATATATAAGCCATATATACATTATTCCTACCTTTTGGTTTAGGATTACAGTACTTACAACATATAATGATTATCATCATCTATTATCATTTTTACAGGGCACCAATCACCGCTTCTTGCGCGGTGCCGCACCTACTAGTATATATAAGAGCGAGAGTTGGTAGCTCTAGTAGGCCGGTTGCATGGTGCCCTTTCACTTCGGATCACACTGGATCCCACCCCATTTTTTTTGTTTTAATTTCTCCTTCTATCAAAACAACCCTCCCTCAGGAAATGACGTTCATTGTTTTCTCTCATTGAAGCTCATCAAACAAAAAGACAGAGAAGAGTTTGAAGTTGCGAGAAAATCGCACAGCGATTTGTGTACCATCGGCTCCACAGCTTACACTTCGGAGTTCATGGATCATGCAAATATATCGACTCCTATCATCGGGTAAGCGTGAAATTTGGGTTTTCTTGATTATCCGATTCCCCCCATTGTTAGTTTCACTTTCTGTTTATTCCCTGGGACTGAGGTTTTGCGGGTGATTCTAATTTTCTCCTCTATTCGATTTCGGGTTTATTGTTTTGTTTGGGGTTCAGGTGGGTTTTCTGAAAATTTGTATAAAATTTGTGGTTTTACACTTGTTTCTTTTCTGTTTTGGCTGAGCAGCTTTTGTGTCTTCTTCTATTAGAAATTTGTTTTTTATTTTTTGTTTTCAAAATATTTAGTTATTCTGTCCTCAAAATTTGATATGAATAAAGTTTGGATTGGGCTTCTCTGCACGTATGTATGTATTTGATATATTTTCTTCAGGAGGAGTACTATTGGTCCGGTGACACACACATAATATGACTTGTTCGGCGTGAAATTTGGGAAACCACCGTATGTGTAGCAGTTTGCTCTTAAATTAGTAAAGATTGCTAAAATTGAATTTTTCTACACATGTGTTTGTGTGTGCCAGTAGTGTAGATGTGGAGAAATACCCAAAAAAGATCGGACTCTTAGGCTTTTAACTATCTAAATTATTGAGTTGTCATGTGTGGTAGAGCTGATTTTATATTTCGTAACTTGGTTTTCAAACATGGAGACTTATTTGCGTCGGTGGGCATGAGATTTCTTCGTTATGCGGTTTCCCAGTTGTGTATTGTTACTTTCAAGCTCTGTTCATTGTCTCGTATAAAAGGATTAGGTTCTCAGGGTGACTTGAATCTTGGCTTTTGTTTGATTTTTGGTTTGTTGTCTGCCTGATGTAAAAGCCGTTGACATCACTGGTTGATTAAATTGAATCATGCTCATTTTTCATTTCGAATAGTTAAATATTTTGGTGTGATATGTGTGTCGGTGGGCTTTGGTGTTAAAAGGATTGTGTCTGTGCGTGTGAGTTGAGGGCTGTTGAAATTGTGAAATAAAAATAGACCTTATATGTTTACCCTTAAATTTAGGTCTTATATGTTTTGTCAAAAGTCAAAGTGATGGATGATTTAACATATATGGTAAAGTCAAATGATACTACATTGAGTGATAAGGAGCATAAATGAATTCGGCGAAACGTAGGCAGCAGGAACTTTATAGCAAAATGTCGGAAGAAAAAAAAAAAAGGAACGAACACCGTGGTGTCACCAATGCACATAGAACTTCATTAAGACAGTAACATTTATTTGGTTTTTGCCGTTTATCTAGAGTTGGAGAGCACCCTTGGTGTCTGCCTAATAATTTTAATCATACCACATGATAAAAAATAATAAAAAATATCGTAGTACGGCCATTTACGCTTCTATTCAACCTTTGCAGGCATAAAACTATTGTACTGGGCACCATCGCGCGGTGCCCACTAACTAGTATATATATATATATATATATAAAGCTAAAAAGTCTTGCCTTTGTATGCCCTTTACATTTTATGCAGAATTGGCAATGGGCAAAAAAGGACAGATGTGGTTGTTTTGGTAGATGGATTTTGGAGTGTGTTCTTTTCTTCCATAATTCAAGTTATAAAGTTTATTGCATAAAATTTAATAAGGAAAATACTAATTACATTGTTAAATGAGTAAAAAAAGGTAATTATATAAGATGCTAAATTTTTTAATGTACGATTAAGCATTGTAAACTATATGAGAATCTATATAAAAGAAAAACAGACGAGGTACACATCATAATTTTTAACAATCAACTAAAATAGAAATACAGTGTTTTCGAACATTGATGATATTGGACCTTGATATTGTCTTTGAATGGTGAAATTTTACTTTATTTATGGCTTTGTTTAGACGCTACTAAGTTGGTTCACATATCTTTATTCAGTCTTAATTAAATTTTTGTCTAATTAAAGATTGAAATTATCATCTTTAAGAAAGTAATTATATTGTTTCTGTATTTTATTGGTTTACTTGATTCACCGTGCATAGCATAGCATGGAGTTTTCAATATGATATGGTTTTTTTTTTTTGGAAAAAAAAATATATTCATTTTAATTGTTAATTACACGTAATTTTTTATTGCTCAAGAATCATAAATCCATACATGTAGTACTGTGTGAATTTATTCTGTTACTTTTAATGTGTTCAATTGCAATTGGGAGTTCAGTACTTTACAATTTTGTTTTGAATTTGAGGAATTTAATCTGTTGATGCAAGCATAGGTTAAATTGGGTCCAGATTTGTATACTGATTTAACAGTCTTGTGATCTTATACTTATAGCGACTCTTTTTATTGATTCAGATAAGTTCCTCTCCACATCCATATATATATATATAACCACTCATCTCTCACTCTTCACTAGAGCAGCTTAATTCTTCAAGCACAGAACCAATCCCCAAAAAAACATGTAAATTAAACTACAAATTTCAGGAAATGGAGGGTGTGAAAGTGGAAATAGAAGTGGATTTCATCACCGGCGGCGGCGGAGCTGCGGCGGCGTCGTCGAATTCTCCGCGGCCGATGGAGGGTTTACATGAGGTGGGCCCACCTCCGTTCTTGAGCAAGACATATGAAATGGTGGAGGATCCTTCATCGGATGCTGTGATTTCATGGAGCAGGGCTAAGAACAGCTTCATCGTGTGGAATTCCAATGAATTCTCCATCACTCTGCTTCCCAAATACTTCAAACACAGCAATTTCTCCAGCTTCATTCGTCAGGTCAAGTGACACATATGCAAGTATTTTCAAATATCGATTATGTGTATATATATGTATCTCATGTTTTTTGATTTTTTCTGCGTTTAATTTGGTGGGATTGTGTGATTCGATTCAATTTCATGTTTTAGCGGTAGCAATCTTGGGTTTTGCGTTTAGGGTTTTTTTTCGATTGTTCGATTAGTTATGTTTTTGGGTGTTTTTGTGTTTGGGAAAATTTCATTTATGGTCTTATAGGATTTTGCGCGATTAAGTTGCAATTTTAGTCCTGTGGACTGAACAAGTTGTACTTTTGGTCTTAATTGTCTATTTGTTCATGGAAAAAAGCGATTGAGACAAACGCGTCGTTAGAGCCGTATGGAAAAAAAGTTGCATTTTTGGTCTCATTGGATTTTTTTGGGTCAAAAAATAGATGGCTGGACCAAAAGTGCAACCTTTTTTTCAGTTTCATGGGGCTAACATTGCGATTTGAAGTCCAATGGGACTAGATTTGAAACACGTGAAGTCCTATGGACTATGAATGAAAGTTTCTTTGTTATATTCTTTTACTTTTAAAGTGTTCAATTGAAATTGGGAGTTCAGTAATTTACTATTTTGAATTTGAGGAATTTATTCTGTTGATGCAAGCATAGGGTAAATTAATTTCAGATTTCTTCACTAATTTACTGTCTTGTGATCATATACTTTTGACATTTTTTCTTTCTTATTTATTGATTCTGATAAGCTCCTATGCTTGCATTTTACAGTCATGGTGATACTGAAGTGTTTGCTGTTACTGGAAGAGACTGCTATAGGTTGTTCACTCTGTTTGTTCCGTTAATGCAAAATTCTATATCAAGCCGAGTTCAGCTAAACTTAAGTTAACCTTGTGACGATTGAATTACATTTGTCATATGATTGGTGAAGAGTTTGATAAGAATGATCAATCGCTGCAAAATATTATAGAAGCTGCTTTGTGATTAATTGGTGTGGCTGATCTCAGTCTGGACAGTAATATGTTTTTCTTGCCCAAAGAACAAACACAACTCAAGAATATAATTCTTGCCCAAGCTTAAAGCCGAATTCTCAATAAATTCAATGATAATGTCTTTCTGCCAATACAGCGTATATCTAGCCTCTCAACCAAATCCTTCAATTACAGACTCCTACTACAATTAGACTTCTAATAAAGGAATTAAAATAATTACATGGAATTATCTAAGCAACCATAATTAAAGAAAAATCAATCTCGCCACGTCATCCAGTCACTTTCTTCTTGCGCCTTGAGTAATCTTGAATTTGCGCCACCTTGTCCTTCCCGCTTCCACGTGTATCTCCGTCACCTGCCACATCATCCATGTCCGTAACATAATATCTGTTTCTTTTGTTATGGAAATTCTAGCTCGGGTCGAATGGTACACGACTTAAGTTGATCATGAATTACAGTTATCATACGTTGAGTTTGACAAGAGTAACCAATCACAAGACGAATGTAGTAACAACTGCTTTGTGATGAGTTGGTTTGGCTGAACTCGATTTGGACAAGAATTTCCCTAAAAACGTGTGTAAAAGATTCGGGTTTTAAACTAGTACTAAAATATCGAAAATATGCAGGGTTTTAGAAAAGTGGATTCAGATAGATGGGAATTTGCCAACGAGGGCTTTTTGGGAGGACAAAAGCATCTATTGAAAACTATCAAAAGGAGGCGGAACGTAATGCAAAGCGTAACGACTCAACAAGGTGGAGGCTCTTGTGTAGAAATAGGCCACTACGGCATGGAAGAAGAGCTCGAACGATTGAGAAGGGACAAAAACTTATTAACGGCTGAAATTATGAAGCTTAAACAACAGCAGCAGAGCTCGAGGGACTAAATTTTGGCTATGGAAGAAAGGATAAAAGGGACAGAGAGAAAACAACAAATGATGAGTTTTCTTGCTAAAGCGTTTAGAAGCCCATTATTTGTTCAGCAATATATTGATAAATATGCACAGAAGAACGATAAGAAATGTGTTGAAATAGGGCAAAAGAGAAGGTTGACTATGAGTGGGATTGAAGATCAGGTGGAGGTGGATGCACTGTTTTCTGTTGCATTGGATGATGAATTGGACGGTCCTAGCGACAGCGTATTGAATCCTAAGGTGGAGAATGCATGGGAGGAGTTTCTATGTGATGATCTTATGGCCAGTGGTGAGGTTGAAGAGATTTTGGGTGATCAACCGTTGGATGTAGAAGTGGAAGAATTGGCAGCTCAAACGCAAGATTGGGGTGAGGATGATTTGCAAGATCTCGTTGATCAGTTGGGATTTCTTTAATCGAAACCCTGACAGTTTTAAATGATTGTGATAGTTTGATTGGTTTGGCCTTGCATGACGCGCTTCAGTTCTTTGTAATGGGTATGAGTGAGATGTTAATATTCAATACAATGTTGTGATTGTCTTTTCAAGTGTGTTTGATATATATCTTGTTGTTCATAACTTCATGTCAGGGAATGCGTGTTTGGTCGGAGGCCAATAATTGATAATACTGCTTTTGTATTTTGATGAAATTGGATTGTATTTTATTGGTTTTGATTTTCTAAGTTCGACTTCTAGAAGTTCGTTTTCGGGTTTTCATACTCTGTTTCTATGCAGATGGGTTTGATTAACAGCCAATGTTACGGTAATACAACAAAAGTTGAAGCGAGGCTAGAAGAGCTATCAAATGTCAAATCAGAACGGGTTGGAAATACGTTGAGAATCTGAGTTAGCTTAAAGTCAGAAGCTGGGCTAGAGGATGCCTTGATAGCTACCCGAACCAGTGGAGGCTCTGCTGATATATTTGTTCTGACATTGTTCTTAATGGCCTAGATGAATGATTATCGGTACCCATGCAACTAGTAAGATGTATGCAAACATTAGATATAAAGACGTTAAGTGTGTTCTATGAATCTTTGTCTTACACGTGTTTAGAAAGCTTTCTCCGACTTGCAAAGCAGTTACGGGACAATCATGAAAACTCGATTTATATTGGTGTTTTTCATATAGATTTAGTGTTGCTTTTGATGTTGATATTCCTTCGTTTTTCTCATCTAAACTTATTCGTTGGCAAGTTATTACGGTTTTTCTCATCTTACATGTGAAGATAGACTACTATCAAATACAACATATTTTGGAATTTAATATTTTTCCTGAATTGTTTCATAGTGTACATATATATGATCCCATATCGAGTTTCAATAACATCTATGACATGATTGATTGTAAATCTTTCGTATTGCTTATCAATTGACTTTAAAATACAATCAAACTTTTTTATTAGGAGCTTAGTGAAATCAAATTACTAAAGTCCTCCAACAAAATAAAAAACAAAATCAAAAACTAAATTCAACTACACCAAAAACTTAAAAAAAAGAACAACGAAGCATAAACAAATTCAAAACCCTCCAAGAGAATAACTCTTCCCTGTAAAAGCTTTGAACTCCTCTTTTCCTGCCTCTTTTCCATCATCTTTGATCTTCTCCTCAATCACAACTTTGGCGAGGCCTTTCACCACCGCTGCCTAGCTCAGCTTTACCACAGCCTCCTCGTCTAGCCGCCGTGACTTCCCCGTAAACGGCCTAAACTCCTTTTTCCCTCCCTTTTCATCTCCACGAGTAATTTTCGCTATCTTCTTTTCATCATCTACCTTTTTTGCTTTCGGCCGTTCCACCTCCGGCTCCTTATAATCCAACGGCGTCGCAAACTCCACCTCACAATCCGTGTCAATCAAGCAAATCACGTCCCCCGGCGGCCTAACCTCCAAAACATCGATGTAAAATTCCTTCTTGTTATGCGTTACCATAATCGTGTCCCCCCTCGTCAGACACGTGAAACTCCTCAACGTCTTCTCTAGCACGGCCCTAGGGTCAAAAACCTCAATAAACGAGGTTGTATGAGGTTGTAGCTTAATGTACCTCCCATTTGACATAGCTGTGTTGCGTATAATCACGAGATCTCCCTCTTGTAGCTTCAAATTCTTCATCATCCACATTGGCAAGTAGATTGAACCTTCTTCAGCCTCGAATTCCAACACGCCACAGTGCGATACTATTTCGTCGTTGTAGCTCTCGATTTGGAAAAGTAAGGGGTAATTGAGTCTCACCTTGACGATTTGGGAGAGGGATGAGGGTGGCATGATGATCTTATCTCCGGTTTCGAGATTAGGATGTTTGTATTTTGAGAAAGGACGACAAATAAATATGTGCTCGAAAAGAGGAGCAGGTTGATAGGTATAATCTGATTCCCATCTGGCCATGATAACCAAGAAATTTGTTGAAGAATGTGATGATCAGAAAGGTAATAGAAAATTTTCTATGCGAAAAGGTTGTGTGTGTAATTGAGTGATGAAGTAGCGAATGAGTTAATGTGGTTTTGGTTCTATTTATAGGGAAAAAAATGGTTTATTTCCTTGTTCATGTAGAAATAGGCATAAGGGAATTCCAATTATTGTAGAAATCCTTTTTATCGATGGGGTTTCTCTATGGAAGTTTAGTTTTTTAAGGAATCTATACAAATTCTGTAAATCTCCGAGTGCGTGTGTGTATATATGTGTGTATATATATATATATATATATATATATATATAAAATAAGGAAAATTCGACTTAGACCCCCTCACTTATTTGTACAATTACCAAAATCCTCCCCACTTATCTAAAATTACCAACACCCCCCTTAAGGGTCTATTTGTAAGGTTTGTAGAGATAAAATTGTAAGAATTTTTAATACACATGGGGTGTAATTGTATGAAATGCCTTAACATGAGGGAACTTTTATGTAATTTTAAAAAAATGAGGTTTTTTCTTTTTGATAATACACAATAAATTAGGGGCCATGTGAAATTTCCCTTTTTTATATTCTACTTCTTTGAAATACTTTTAGTTACATAATAATATGAAAGTTGAGTTTAGTTAGGAATCTATCATCTATGCAAATTATATTAATCTCCGTGTGTGTATATACATATGGAAGTTGAGTTTGATTAGAATAAAATATTAATAGGGCAATGATGAATCGGAAGGTCCTAGTGATGGCGTATTGAATGCTACAGTGCAGAATGTGTGGGAGGAGTTCCTTAGTAATGATCTTATGGCTGGTGGTGAGCTTGAGAAACCTTTGGCGATCATCAACAGTTCGATATGGAAGTGGAAGAATTGGCGGCATAAACGCAAGATTGGGGTGAGAGGATGATTTACAAGGTCGTGTTGGTTAGTTGGGATTTCTTTAACCCGTAACAATTCTAAGTAGTCGTGATAGATAGTTTGATTGCTTTAGCCGAGAATGATAATATTATGGTATATTCTAGTGAAATTCGATTGTATTTATTCAAGGTTTGTTAGTATAGTGGTATTAATTTTCACCTTCATGTGGGAGGTTTTGGGTTCAATTATAGGCTGTTACAAGTTGCAACTTTTCTCTACTCATTAGGAGTTTTATAGGGTCTTATAGAGTTGAATTTCTTATCATATGTTGAACCCAATTCTACATTCTTGTGATATATTAATAAAGTTATTAGGCTTACAAAATGTTTACCTATACAGATAAAATATCAGTGATTTCTCCTGAATTTCAAACAAAAATTCTTCATCTTCATTCCACCCTAAAAAGATTCATCGCATAATAAAATCCCAACAATTAATTTAACTGATCATATAAATTAATCTTCAATTACTATTCCTCTGTTTTGGCAGAAAGCAAAACAGAGTATCAAACAAAAATTATCAAAACAATTATCTTATAATTATTCACATAAAAATAGAAAAAATGAAACCTTTTGGCTTTGTTTGTGTTTTCATTGTACTTTTTTTATTTTTATTTTTATTTAAAAATAAAAATATACATTTTACACTATTTTTAACTAAAAATATTTTTATTTTTATTTTTATTTTTACATTTCGAATAAATTTCAATTATTCTTTAAAATTTTTATCTCTCATATACTTTTTCTCTTATCTCCTCTCTTTTCCATCCATCTCACCTTTACTTTACTTTACGGGTAATTCTATGCTAATCCCATCCAGTTAATCCTGATGCCTTAAATACCACATATTTATGTTGGAATGGGTGCTAAAAACATAGGTGGTGGGCGATACAAACCACCCACCCCAATCCAAATATGTGGTGTTTAATACATTAAGACCAATGGAACGAATTCATCATAGAATTTTCCTTTACTTTATCACTTTTACTTTTCAATCATTTCACACATCACACTCACAAATTTCAACTATTTTAAAAACAAAATCAAAAACACCTATTTTTTTCACTTTTCTCACATAAAAATATAAAAAATTATTTTTTTATACATTTTAAAAAATGACAATTAAAAATTAAATGAAAACACGTCCAAACAAAGCCTTTGTTCCATTAACATCCAAAGCTACTTTTATTTTCTGAAAACCCCAAAAAGGAAAAAGGTTATAAATTTAATTTCTTCAAGTATATATATACACGCCTTACAAGAAGAATTGGATCCAGAAAATTGAGGCTCTTCATCAGATTCTTCAAATCCGTCATCATAATCATCATATATAGTACAATATATATAACATATATAGAAATGTAAAATACCCTAGTAACAAAAAAAATTACAAGATAAGAGAGTGAAATGAGAGACTGAGAGACGGGCGGAGGCAGAGGCGGCGGAGGAGGTGGAGGTCGCGGCGGCGACGGAGAGAGGGAGAGAGATGAGAGCGACGAGAGAGAGAGAGAGTTGGGATATATATTAAGTTTAGAGAGGGAGAGAGATAGAGAGAGACGAGACAGAGAGATAGCTAGGAATTAGGAGATGTGTGTATATATATATATATATATATATAAATTAGCAGAGAAGAAATGATGATTATTTGAGAAAAAATTAGGATATATATTAGGGATAATTATAACTTACCCCCTGTGTTTCCGAAATTGCTAAAGATCCCTCTCTGTTAAAAATATAGGTAAAAACACCCCTCTGTTATTGATTCATTGATTTCAATTAGAAATCACTTTTTAAGTGACATACTTTGTTAATTTATTCTCCAGTCACCCTAAATCAGAATTGAGTAATTAAATACTCGAAATTTATCTCCTCGAAATATAGATTAACTTGAGCCAAAGACGTTCCACTTTTAACAAATGGAACTCACTTAATTTTCTTATCAAAATCGTATTAAATCACAACTTACTCAATCAAAAATTTTCCAAACAATGCATATTACACTTTTCTTATACAATATATAATACTGTCTTGACTCTCTCTTGGCATGCTTAGCAGACATGCTGATTTCTTTTATGGCATTTACGCATTTGTGGCCGTTCGATCAAGTAGCAAGTTCAACGATCTCTTTAATCAGATGATTCACACGCATCTTGGAGGCATTATGCTTACCGTCCATAATTTTGCCTAGTACGTCTAGTCCTGGTTGCTATCATGCTCGTGCTCCTATTATTTGTCTTTGCCTCGTGGAATTCAGATGCATTCACCACACTTAACTCCATCGTTCCAAGAGGGCCATGTCGCCCCATCGAAATCCTCGTGAAATCTTTCTTGATGGATTCAACATTGATGATATTACTTCTGTTAGTATCCAATCCCCAGTAAAAGACTTTGCTTAGATCACTGCCACCATATGTTGTAGGGTTGGGATGGCAAAACCCAGGCAACTTCTCCAACTGTAGAACAAAATTCAAATTTTAAAAGATAACAATAAAAAAAATGCCTTGAAATTGTGGATGCTGAAGAAGCTATAAAAGGTTAGAAACTTAGAACATACCTTGAAAAGAAGCTGAGGCATTCGAGACTTCACCCAACCAACCCAATCTCCTAACTCATTCTTGTGACGCGATGAAACACATATTCTTAGAAAGCTTTCGTAATTCTTTGCATATGAAACCACCTCAAATGAAGGTCTCCAATCAAAATCCCGGACAAGAAAATCCTAAGTTAAAAAATCGTAAGAGTTAGCTAATGAAAGCCAAAAGGGATACAGATATTGGTAAAGTAAGGGATCAAAATTCATTGAGACAATAAGTTGTACTGTGCACGTCGAAACTCGTCTTTGATTATGTCGAATGTACTTTTGGTGATGTTAGAATCACAGTATTGGATACGCATTCGAGACATTGGTGGCATATTATCATCTTCTAGAATTACGGGCTGAGCCTCCCAACGCCAAGTTGCATATGTATCAAAGAAAACTGAAACCAAAACACTCAAGGTCTCGTTTGGGTGCCTTTGACAGATTAATGCTGCAAGAACAGCTAAATGTATCCCTCCAAGATACCCAAGCCCCTGCAAAGTAGCATCAAAAGAGAACATTAAAGTCGAGCTCTATTAGCAAAATTGAGACTCTAAAATTTTAGACATTTTGGGTTTTACTCCCAACGACAACGTAGGACTTGGATTGGCCTCTTTTACACAAAGAGTAAAAAAATGCAAAAATTTTAATAATCCATAAAGTAGGACTAAATCCTTACATATCCATAAACGCCACGTTTATTTGCCCAGAACTTGACACAACGCAAGAGTGATTGATATGCCTATGGAGACAGAATCAAACAAACAATGAAAGAGATTCAAAGTGAAGAAATAACATATATATATATATATATATATATATATATATATATATAATTTGTTCAGCTCAGCAGCAAAATCAGAATAGTATTTACCTCAATGTTTGGGATAAGTTGAAGTATTCTTTTATTAGTAACAACACCAGACATACTTCTCTGACTGGTCTCATCAATATCTTGTAACAAGAATGGATTGAGCACGTCCACAGCCTACATATAACAGATGAATATGTAAGTTATAATATTAGTAAATCAAAAATTAATTATAAAGCGCAAGCTATCAAACTTATTGAAAAAGCTTCAATTAATTGAAAAATGTTTTTTTGTTGATAATTAATTTAAAGGAATTAATTGTTTATTAATCCTCCCACCTCATGAATAGACGGTGCATTAAGCCTGGCGTAAGGAAGATCAAATTTGACCCCGTCAAAGCTGAATTTTATTTGAGGGACTTTTGCATTCTTGATACATAGTATGTCTGAAACTCCGGGTGTTCTTGCAAGCATTTCAGGGAGTACACCAAAGAAGTCCTCCAACAAATGTAATCAAAGGAAAACATTATAATGGTAATCAGAAATTGTTTTATCTAAAATATGAAGATTCGAAGAGGGATCTATACAAATTGTTTTTGGACCGTCAAACAATTTGGATGAGGCAAAATTAATTTGATTTTATGACTCTGTGTTATGAACCATATGACTAATATAGTGTCACCTTGGTAAGATTATCAGTATCCCATAAACCAAAGGTAATATAATACAAACTTATTATTAGAAATTGTTAAAAAGAATCATTTCTTGATCATGAGATTAATTGTACCCTATATTTTAGGTTAGGAAACAACAATCAATAGTTCATTAGTCATTACCATGTGTTGGAAAAGGTTCAAAACTAGTGCTGTTAAAAAGGTTCTCAAACTATGGTTCCAGCCCAAATCAACTAGCTTTGAATTGGATTGATTATTTAGATTTTTTTCCCTTAAGTTGGTTTATGTTGGTTCCTGTTGTTGGTTTCTATTAGATTAGTTCCAGCTAGGTTTGACATTGATTGGGTCTGGCCCAAACCCCAACCCAAAACTAGCCAAGATCCAAAACAAAGTTTAGGTTTGAGTTTGGGTTTGAATTTTTTTATTTTTTTTATTTTTTTTTTAACTGGGTTTGAGTCTAAGTTTGGACCCAAGTTAGATTCATAGACCCAATACTCTAAACTTAATATATATACTAATTTTGTTCTCAAATAATCATCATTTCTAACCCGTAAAACTCATTAAGATAAAATAAAATTCTCTCTAATAAGTTGCGGTGTTCTTGGTGGAGCTGTTGGTGTTTACAGAGCTCTGATTCTCATCAGAGTTCTTGTCATGGAAACTAACGATGAGGTCATGGATTCCGGCCAACCGCCACCAATGGTGGTGGAAGAGGAACGACATATTAAAAAATTCAAGCGGGACTTCCATGGAGATAAGAGAGATTATAACTCGCAGCCTGAAGAAGTTCTCCCGGACGTCGATGGTAATGTGAATGGCACGGATGCGAATAAAACGCAACCGAATCCAAACAGTTGGTCCACCGGAAAACTCCGACAAACATGGCAGCGGGAAGCGGAACCAAGACCCTTCTACATCGGAGAAGGGGAGAAGGACGATTGGGAAGAGGTGATGGATCAGATGGCGTCGACGGATGAGGAGCCATTTCCATGGCCAGATATTAATTTCCCCAGAGAGGATATGGAAGAAGCCTCTAAACAGTACAAACGTGCACTCATAGTAAAGGTCCTTGGCAGAAACATAGGCTATGTGACTCTTCGTCAGAAAATGAAAACAATGTGGCAAATCCGTGACGACCTTACGCCGGCAGATCTTGGAAACGGTTTTTACATGGTCAGGTTTTATAATAAAGCAGACTACGATAGAGTGGTTGAGGGCGGTCCGTGGATGATCATGGGACATTACCTCACGATACGTAAATGGACCCCCGCCTTTAGCGCAAAAGAAGGGCAAATCAACAGTACATTGGCTTGGGTACTTTTCCCGGATATCCCGATGGAAATGTATGCCACGAAACTTCTCACCCGCTTGGGATCGGAAATCGGCAAAGTGGTGAAGATCGACAAGAACACGGAAGAATCG
Source organism: Buddleja alternifolia (assembly GCA_019426215.1). NCBI lineage: Eukaryota > Viridiplantae > Streptophyta > Magnoliopsida > Lamiales > Scrophulariaceae > Buddleja > Buddleja alternifolia. Next base: position 1,268,653 of record CM033394.1, read on the forward strand.
ATTAGAGGACGCTTTGCTAGGGTCGGGGTTCAGATAGACCTAACCAAACCACTTATTCCTACGATGAGGGTAAACGGCAGAATTCAAACAGTCGAATACGAGGGTTTACACCTCATTTGTTTTAATTGTGGATCTTATGGACATAGAAAAGAAACATGTGGGAAAACAAAGTATAATGATGCCGGGGTTAACAATAATACACCAAAAGACGCCCCGGAGACTACGAGGCAAATGCCAAAAACCGATGGTAACACAGGAGAAGCAAACAACGCACAAAGCCCGGATGGGTATGGGCCGTGGATGCTTGTCCAAGGTCGGGCCCGGCGCCCAGCTAAAAATCAGACCGTTGGAACTGCGGCACAATCAAAGGAAAAGAATCGAGTTAACTTGGGAAAGGAAAATCCTCCGACCAAAAGTATTTTTAAAGCAGGGGGACAAGATACGTATGAGTGGAAAGAGAAAGAAAAATCTGCTTTTCAGGTGAGGAAAGATAATATACAAAAAGGTAAGATAATCAATGGGGGACAAGCAAAAAAGAAAAGTGATACAACATCGAGTGAGTCATCACTAGGTTCAAGATTTTCTATTCTAGAAGATGAATTAGTGGATTTGGACAGCCCATCCAAATTGGGCCCTTCATCAAGAATTAAGATGAATGACTCAATTGTAGCCCAAGCTCAAACTAAGGAGATTGGCACTTTACACAAGGAAAAGGCTTCTCTGGCCCACTTAGCATCAAGCCCAACCCCGGCGAGTCCACATGACCAGGTAATCCGTATCATTTCTGGTCCATTGCCTACAATACAAATTGGAGCCACTTATCCTATCTCAAATAATAAAATCGACCCTATACCCAAAGCCCAATTTGAACCTGGTATTTTTAATGAAAATCAACCTAATAAAAGGACCAGTAGAAAAAAGCAAGATAGCATAGATAAAGAGACGGGACAGCATACCTTGCCTATCTCTCACGCTAACAACCAAAGTTATGTAACTCCCATGCATGCAATATTGGACAATGACCACATTCCAGTAGATCAAGATAGCTTTACTCATACTAGTCCTATCTTTGTGGAGGAGTTCACTACGGCAGATAGGTCCAATATACTGAATCAAAATTCCATGGACTGTGAAGCTGCTAAGTTTTCGCACAAAGAGGATATGGAGGGCATCATTATCACCACTGATGCAGATTTTGGGGAGCAACGACTCCCCCAAGGTTAGATTCTAATCTCTTTTGCCTCTCATTCATGAATTATTTAATGAATTTAATTTTTTGGAATTGCAGGGGTGCCGGTAAGCCTTATTTTATTTCAGCACTCTCGGATTTACTCCGAGAACATGCCCCGTCAATTTTAGTGATTATGGAACTCCGTGTGAATGGAGAAAATGCCACGAAGATTATAAATTGTAGTCATTTTGACAGAGTGGAATTAGTTGAAGCTCGAAACTTTGCCGGTGGGATCTGGCTCTTTTGGAACTCGAGTGAAACGCACATAGAAATTTTGGATGCTAATGACCAATGTATAACCTGTATTGTGCGTCAACCGGGTCAACATGATTGGATTCTTTCAGCAATCTATGCGAGCCCGCACCAGAGGACTCGGGACTACCTCTGGGATTATATTGTAAAAATGGGTAATATTATTTTAGGTCCGTGGTTGCTTGCTGGGGACATGAATGTTGTGACTAGTATGAAAGAAAAGACCGGTGGGGGCCCAATTGATTTCAGGCGTTGTCGCCATTTTATGGACTGTATAAACAATTGTGAATGTTGCGTCATTATCGGGATCCCGTACACTTGGGCGAAGGGAGGAAACTTCAAATCTGTCAAGAGCGGTTAGACCGGGCAATTGTCATATGAGTGGCGTAGTTAGCTACCAAGTGGCTGTGATTCACACCTTCCTCGCTTGGCATCCGATTTCTTCTATCTTTCTTTTAATCATTCCATCATATTACTAATTTCAATAATTTTAAAAAACACAGCCAAACACATGTATTTTTCCCAAAAAAAATAAAATTACTCAATCTCTCATATATTTTTAAAATAACGATCGAAAATGATTTGAAAACACGTTTAAAACAAAGTCTAACCTTTTTTTGTTCTTTACACATCCAAAAAACCACGTGTTACTAAAATATTTATATAACATATATTTATTTATTTTCTGCTATTTTTAAAACGAAGCAGCGACGATACGAGACGTCTATCTTCTATATCTGAGCACTGATGGTCAATAGTTCTTGGACGATTCGAAGCATCTATTTTATGGCCTAATTCTCCATTTTGTACAAAAACTATTAAGTACAATGTAGTGGGCCTGTGGAAGTGGAACTCATCAAATCCAAGACATACTAGTAATAAGACTTATGCATGTTAAGCCCAATTCACATATAGCATTTGTTTTCATCACTTGATTTATTTTCACATTGCTTTTTCTCAATATAATTTCGAGTGGTACTAGGAGTCCGATGGTTCCAAGTTTCGATATAATTAAGAATTCTCATTATGTAAACGATTTCTATTATATGGGAGTCAGTGTACCGAGAGCTCCTAAGAGTGAGCATAATTATCCGTTCATTATGTACCTAGAAATTTTTGAAATAAGTCAAAATTGGTGATTTTTTTCTTTCTTTTAAAACTTATAGAGTTATGACAATAGGGTTAGTCTCGATCCTTCCATCCGAAGACATCTCGAAACCAAAAAAAGGATGATTGTATTTGTGCACAAACTAAAATATACAATAAATTAGAAAATCAAAAGCCATCTTTCACTTAGAGTAATATTAATAGAATTCATGAACTTCAAATCACGATACAATCACAACTATATATGTATGATGGGCATCAAATAATTACGACGCCTGAAACTCTAAGGTGGGCATACAAGCAGAGATGGAGTAGAGAAGGGGGTTGGTAGGGGCCATCCGCCCCTGCATACAAGCAGAGCAATGAAATGTTTATTTTCTCAACTTCAATAAATATATAATCTAATTTAGTTATTGCAACATTATTAACACATCAAAAAATAAGTTATTGTCGTCATTGAATCAACCATTTTGAATTTTTATCACCGTCAACTCAAAATACACCATATATAATGATGAGTTTTGCGCCATAATAAAATTCGAACCCATCATATATAACTAGAAAATTGGAGTATTCTTCCTAGTTATATGGTAATTCCAATCCAAAGTATTTTTCTTGATTATTTTTTTTTTTGTTGCAAAAAATCTAAAAAGGGTGCAACACGAGGGCTTCCCATCCTAGTACTACTCTTGTCCAAACATGTTTAGAGCAACTCCAAGGTAGCACAAAAATTGTGTTATTTCACCTTTTTGGTGCTCCAACGTAACAGCAAAACCCACACAAAAATAGAGGAGATGAACAGTGTCACGCTATATGTAGCGTGACACTGTTCATTTCCGCTATTTTTATGTCGGTAGACCCACATTTTTTGTTTTTTATTAATATTTATTTATTTCAGTTTAGTATTATAATTTTATTGTATAGTGACAATTAAGTCCTATATTATTAGGTCCTCAAAATTTGAAAAAGTTATGATTTGGTCCTATGTTTGTAATTTTGTTAATTTATTATATATGATTTTAATTTAATTATGAATAATATATATATATATAATTAAAACTAATACAAAGTGCATATACAATATTAAGTAAAAATAAAATTTGTTATTAGAATGTTATTTATTATTATTAAATTACAAAAATACAATAAATTGTAATATCATAAAACAACACAATAGTTATACTTGATGAATACGTAACAGTAACTTAAAGTTGGGTGTTATTTTGTAAAATAAGAGAATTGGTATAAAGAGGTGTTAAAGGAATATTAGGGAATATACTTTTTGTGTGAAAAATAATACAGTATATTGGAGTGTTATTATTGTAGCTACACAAAAATAATATAAAATAATTGCATTTTTGTGTGCAACATTGGGAGATGCTCTTAACTTTGATGTTTAGATGCGATCCGAAGCATTAATAATGGTATGATCCCATCAGGAAAATAATTGTTCTACTTTTGCACAATGATCGAAAATGTACAAATTTTGCAATTTACAGCCAAACATATTGTACCGTCACTCGTGTTTGCGTCACCTATGTGCACGTGCCGCCTTCTTAAGTCAAAACCCAAGGTCCCAAACCCAACGGCGCCCACAGCCACAGCTCAACAAATATGGAAAATAATAGGTAAACTTTCTCAACATATGTTGCTATCATAAATTTGTCACATTTCAATAATTCAACCAATACATTATTCTTTAGCAAAAAAAAAAAACCATTATTATTATATTAAAATACAATTTTTTCTAATTTAATGAAGATTGATGCTAATGTGAGAGCAATTATCCTAATATTGGAATAAAATACTTTTATTGAGATATTATCCGTACGTCTTAAACAGAAAACCACAGCCATGGTATTGTGAATGATCACTCTATTTTGATTATATACTACACTAATTATACGACGAATGCGATTCACTTTTTGTATAATAGGCTTGAATATGATTTATTATCCAGAGTAGGATTTCCCCTCTTGAGTAATTTGCTAAAATACTGATTCAAATTGAAATATTATTATTTAATATTTTGTCACTAGAATTTTCTTTTCACAATGAAGCAAGTGCAAAGGAAATAATATAATGGGAAATCTTGTCTAACTCGGGTTTCGATCACCAGACCAACCACATGGCCAAATTTATTGCACTTATCTTGTGAATAATTACTTTTTTTAGTATACATACGAATTATAAGTGTAATTCACATATTATGTTAATAATTTAAATTTGGCTAAAAATCCAAAATATACAATTTCACCTCATAAGTACAATTACAAATGAACTAATGGATCTAAATCTAATGCAGAACGAGTCCAAATTTAGAGTCGACTCATAAGGAGCCCCAACGAGTTTCAATTATGCAAGCCTCATAATTTGAATTCAAGAATTTCTTGTCTGGACTCAATTATTCACATGATAAATGGAATTAAGTCATCTTATGATTGACCAGTCACTTTAAATTGTACAACGATTTTATATAACAATTAATCAATTATAATTCATTTATCTTGTGTATTTTAAAATTCCAGCAATCATGTGTTGATGTATCATGATTAATAATCTTTAATGTTCCGGAGGTTGGATGTGAAAGGAATTGGATTGGGTTAAATGAATGAGTGCCACAAATACACATAGAAGAGCCAAAAATCATGTGAATGATTTTAACAAAAAGTTGTAATAATGCACATATTAGATATTGCCAAAACCATGCAAAACAGAGACAAAACATATTTTACCAAAAAGAAACAAAGACAAAACATTTTTGTTGTACTCTTGATAGATTTTTTTGGTAAGATACTCTTGATAGATTAATATCTTGTAGGTAGTACAAATGTATACATCTGCCGACTGTAGGGCTCTTGGCATAAACTTGTGGGATTGAAATCCAGAACAGTAAGGCTATGTTTGTTTGTGTTTTTATCATGCTTTTTTCATTTCCATTTTCAGATGAAAATGGAAGTACACAATTTACACTGTTTTTAACTGAAAAATATTCTCATTCATTTTTGTTTTATGTTCCCGAGAAAATTTTAACTGAAAATGTAATTTTAAATAAATGATTGAAATTAAGAGTCATTTTCATTCATTTTCATTCTCATTCTTGTTTTGTTCATGATTGAAAATAAATGACGTCATTTTCATTTTCATTCTCACACGAAAATTAAAAAACACGTTCTCCCATAATTTTAGAAAAGACGATTGAAAATGAAATGAAAACGCATCCAAACAGAGCCTAAGAATGTCACTTTCTTTTATATGAAGAGCCTTAATTCTTTTATTTTGCTTGCTTACAAGTATTGTTTTTCTTTCAATTTTCAAATTTTTGGATTTAATAAATATTAAAATTTATGTTAAACTTGATGAGAAAGCGGAGTTTGGTACTAAGCAAATATAGAACATTCGGATTTTTTTCTGACTACAAATTGACGTAATTATAAGGATATTTTGATCATTTACAACTGACTTTGTGGCAATGTCCCTACATCTAAAATAAGAATACCATAAAAAAAATGCTATATGTCATTATTTTATCCTTCACCATTTTCTACGCCTCGCAATTCTGTTATGTTTCTTACCAAGATAAGGGGTGCATAAAAAACTATGACTTATACCATTGCTCACATCAATAAAGTTCTGTAGTGTGGGCGTGGGAGTAGACAATACAGTGCTGAATCATGTAAATTTTATCTCTTCTGTGGTTAGTTTTATTTTCGCGTTCTTTTATTCCGTAATTCGTTCCAAAATCCTAACCAAAGCAATTATTCCAAGTTTATGATACACTTTTATTTGTTGTTAAAAGTACGATTATACTTTTTAAATATTAATATTGTTGTTATGTGATTGTTTGAATTCAATTGAATCATGTTCGGACAAGAATCCTTATAGATTTTTATTTAATCATGTAATCACCCATCTAGTGGCCCCATTTTTCCTTGAGATGATGCAGTCACTTCATCATATAAAATTAAAAAGAAAAAGAAAAAACAAATTTAGCACCATCAACTGTCCACCTTTAACTCTTACATGACTTCATATTTACACAATTCATGCTTATGTACATTGTATGGTGTGCATCATCTTCCACAACCAAAAGCAATATCTTCTCTCTAGGATTCTCACATATCTAAAGTACATTTCAATATTTGAATAATATGATCGGACTTGAACGTATTTCATAAAGAGTATAATTGGTTATGTGATATGCAATTTATTTTTGTACTAGGTCAAACTCGTTCGGAATTAAAATCTTTTCTAATACAAATTACAAAGAAATGTATATATGATGCGCTTGACAGTGAATTTTGAATGGCCGTAGCCTGACACACTGTCGAATAGGTTAATAACATGCTTGACAAGTTTAGACACGACAATCAATATGGGCTTTTCTATTACATATTTTGCTAAGATTGAAATCGCAAATGGTTAAAATTTGTTCTCACTGATAAAATGAATATTTTTTCACATTAATTCAATTTCTCTCCTAGAAATCGAGCTCTTTTTTGCTTGACGCATGACATTCCGACATTGTAATTGCGTCTTTTTCTTTATAATCACACTAGTTTTCATATAATTCTATAGCAAGCAGAACCAATTAAGATAAAGGATAATTAAATTCACACCCGTCACTTATTGTGTAATTACCAACAACCCCAAACTTTTGGTAAATTACCATAATTTTACTAGCAGTGAAAGAAAGTTATAATCTCATCCATGTCAAATTGCAATTTCACACCCTGTCAGTATAAATATATTATAATTTCACCCCTAGCCATGGGTCATGTGTTGTTAATTTACCAAAAGTAAGGGGAATATTGGTAATTACACAATAAGTGAAGGGTGTGAATGTAAGTACCTCTTAATGGCTCGTTTGGTATGGTTGATGAAGGGTTGTTCACTATATAATCACACCTAATCCTTCATTCTGCAGGCTGGATAAATACTTTGCATTGTTTCGCAGGCCGAATTTTAGTCCCACAAATAATTGATTAGTAATCACCTTACACGAGGTGTGATTGAATTATCCACCTTGTATGTGCTTAAAAATAATCAATAACATACACTAAACAAATAATAAATTACCTCATAATTCACATGAACAGTATAATAATGTCATATCAATCTAATCTCATCATCAATACCAAATGAGCCCTAAGATAATTATTGACTTTGTGTACATAAAGGGGATGGCAAATTGCAAAAATAGTTTACTTGAACACTATAATACCATCTTGAATGATTTTTAGAATGTCTCCAAACTCAAATTTATAATATAAGCACAAATCTTGTGTAGAATAGACCTCACAATTGCACCATGTGAATTATTGAGATTGTTCTGAAATTTCAAAAATTGGAACTATGAAAATTGTAATAAATTTTGAATTTTGTTAGTATTGTCCCTGTAGCCAGTAAGTTAAGGTGTATGATGGGTAATTTAGTGTAATGATAGGTAATTTAGTGACTAAAATCATGTTAGTTATGAATAAATTGCCCATCATACACCTTAACTTATTGGCTATAGGACTATACTGACATAAATCAAAATTTATTACATAAATTAAAATCATCCCTAAAATTTCAATTTAATTTCAAAATCGTCCCTAAAATTTTTAGGAATTCAATGTTACTCCTCCCGATTTCAATAATCATTTCTAATAAATTAAGTATAAAGTACGATCTATTTATTTAAATTATATTGACGGTGTTGCCAAAGTTGATGCATGTATAATAAATAAATTTTGATAAAAAAATGTATAATAAATAATTATTAACTAGTATATAATGGATGACTTACCGACAAATGACGTGGCTGACTACCATTGGCTGATTTGCGTGCAAAAATTGGCCGACAACTTCAAGTATTATAGTACTGCCTCCCCCACAATAGCCCATAATCTCCATGCCTCTTGGAAAGTGGAAGAGCCGCCACGTGTCAATCTGATTGGTCAGGAAACGTGGAGTGCCGATGATTATGTCACCTGGGGCCCACAGGAGCTGCATCAATAATGCACGTGACACGTCATCTCTGCCCAATGACATCACTAATAGCTAACAATATTTTTTTTGGGCAAAATACGCTTTGCCCCATTCAACCATATTCTTTATACCAAATACCCCCTGAACTATAGAAAATACAATAACCCCCCTCAATTGCAAAGAATTGTCTTTATTACCCTTAATTATTATTTTTTCTTTTATTTTTTATTTTCTCCACTATTTTTTCTTTTTCACAAATTTTCTTTCTTACATAGATTAGTTAAAATTTATCAAATGCATTATAAATAATTATTTAAAGTAATAATTTGATTAGTTAAAATTATCAAATGCATTATAAATAATTATTTAAAGTAATAATTTGTGTATGTTCCTATGTAAGAAAATAAAATTTGTGAAAAAGAAAAAATGGTGGAGAAAATAAAAAATAATAGTCAAGGGTAAAAGGGATAATTTCATGCAATTGAAAAGGGTAAGTGTATTTTTCTACAGTTAAGGGGGTACTTGGTACAAAGGGTATAGTTTAAGGGGGCAAAGTGTATTTTGCCCTCTCTTTTTTTAATAGCTAACAAATATGGTTATTTTGTCGTGATTTTGCCCACAATACACTGTTGGACGAGGAGCGATTGACGTGTTTTTTTTAACTATTATCTCTGCATCTACCGGCGTGTGATAGACCATAGAATTTTCATGAAAATGCTTATATGCATATGTTTTGGATGATACTTGGTGGGTATCGGAGTCCAACTCTCTATGAACATCTACCTCACAAAGGTTAAGATATGATAAAAATATATATATATATATATATATATACATTTTGGTAGACCCTACATATGTTTTAACACTGTGTGTGGTGGATATTCAACGGGAGTTGGACTCCTAGTATCCACCATAAATTACCCATATGTTTTGAGGTCATAGGTCATGCAATGTCATTGTCAATAAATAATATGCCACTGCTGATGTACCGCAGTCCCGCTTCCTTTTGATGCATGTTATCTCTAGTATACATAAGTGTTGTCATCTCAAATGAGGACTAATTGATGATATGACTACAATTTACATCGTACAACACACTATACTAATTTTCTTCATAATAGCATCATAGGAGCTCTGGAATATTCACCACCAAATTTCCTATGGGCCAACAATAATGAACTAATTGAAATTTTGCATCCAATCCTTGCAAAAGATAAAAAAATCAAGAAATATCTACTTGCAACAAATTGGTGCATTTGGTGGTACAAGGCAAATAGGATAGAGATGCACTTCAATTACAATTGTCATGCTTCAACTAACACATATATGGAGAAAAAATATCCATCATGCATCATGTAAATATCGATGTCTGTTTTTCTCTCGCTCCACATAATTAATGTTAGAACAAACACGATAATAAAAGTATAAAGAATTAAACGACACAAGAATTTACATGATTCGTCAATTATCTACATCCACGAGAGAGGAGAGAGAATTTCACTATTAACGAAAGAGGTACAAAATACAATAAATGTCAAAAGTATGAACTAAAACCTAGTCCTGAAATTATGAGGCTTTTACCTTCTGCTAAATCTGAGCCTAGGAGTTTAAGATATATCACAACAATTACCCTAAAAATGAATATTCAACGACGATGCCTTACAACATTATTATTTTTTGCTTGGAACTCACTCGTTGTAACTGCACTACTACAATCAACGTCTCAATAAATACTCAATAGTTACAATCAAATATAGCATGATTTAAACGTGAGAGAACAAGAAGCCACAAAAGATGTGGCCGAAGTGCCTATAAATACTTGGCATAAAAATAAAAAAGGGATTTCATTGTTGCATTGGATCCATTGTCGTTCTCAATTGATAGTTTGATACCATGTGTTTTAAAATCATTAACCACTTTTAAGTAAGAATTTGAGTCAACAATGTCGTTTAATTTGATATTTGTTTTAATTTAAAGTTGATCTATCGATAAATTATAAATTTATCAATCTGTAAAAAAAATTGTCATCAGCGAGTGTACCCAGACTCGTTAAAATGAAATAAAAAATATGAACGATTTTAAACCATATTAATATGATTGCCAAAGAAAAAGTGTGTGTAGTTTGTATTTAGAGTTACATGTGACTAAACATAACACATTTTGCAACTTATCAATATCACTACTTCATCTTCTTGGTCCAACCTTATTATACCAAACACGCCCTTAATATACCCCACATTCCACCCCCACCCCGGGGGCAGGTTGCCGCCTTACGTAAGAACTCGAGATCCCATGTGAATTCATAGTGGTGGGTGGGTTACTATGTTTGTGGTCAACCCACTTAATCTTCTTGTGTTCCCTTGTGTTATATATATATATATATATGTTTATATTATAAAATGAAATGCCCTAACGTCGGCCAAAAGATTGGTAAGCTATATAATATCATCAAATTATTGTATTTATTGGTCCTTGTAAAATGGAAAGTTGTAGTTTTGTTTCTATTATAACAAGAGATTTGACTTGTTTCTTTAAATTTCAAGTAATAGAATTAATTTTATTAAATTATTTTGAGATGTAAAGCACGAAACGAACGCATTCTAAGAGCGTTTGGCCGACATATTTTTAAAGGGGAGTATTGCGATTGCGTGGTATGAAGACAAAACTTCAAATAACCATAACACATAAATACATTCCTCTTTTCAAGAGTCCTAATAACCCAATAAACTTATGATGAGAGCAGTTGTCATTCGTTGCAAAACTCAATTGATTGTTTCGGACCTTATATGTACTTTCAATATTTCTGTTTTATTTTTTCTTATAATTTTTTCATTTATTATTGGTATTTTTTAGCCCAATATTTAACACATGTTTGTTTGTGTGATAACGTTGTTTTGGCCAAGTTTTATGATTTTCTAACTCGTCTCATATTTAGACTCGTTTTCTGAGCTCCTATTGACCTAATGTAGCATTAGGTCATTTAAAAACTTTGAATTTTGTTTTGCTTCATTATCTTTTTATGTTTGCACATATTTTTAATTTTATCGAATTTCTTGAAGTATGTAGACATGTTTTGATTCGCCAATTTGGCAGAAAAATTCAATTCTTAACAGTTGCACATATAATCATTTTGGCGGAAAAATGGTATTGCACTTAAATATATAATTTAATTAGCTCTAAACACATTATTCACTGCTTGTACATCTGGTTATATTTAGAGAGTCAATATCAATCAATTTACTCCGTCCTAAACTGAATAGATTTGTTTGAACTATCTTTCAGTTGTAAAAAATCCAAAAAGTTGTCTAATTTTAGCCCAATGTTTCAAATAATTGATTGTAAAAGTTCAAAGATAATTTTGCCAGTCCCGATGATTTAATCAAACTCACCTTAGAATCACATATTGATTAAACTCTCATTAAATAAATGGCAATTTCTAACCCGCTCTCGACTTAGCTCTCTGCTGGAATTTCCGTCAACAAATAATCCCCTATATTTTAAGCTGGTTACATGAGTTTCATTTCAAACAAATATACATTAATTGAACCTTGAACAAGGGAGATTCTTTTGAAGAAAATATTATTATTTAAGATGAAAAATCCAAGAAGTAGATCAATTTGGTATCTTCCTATATTGTCATCTAGTGCAAGTAACACCACATTTTCCCCCTCATCTCACGGCTGACGTTATCTTTCTTGCATCTCCTATGCGACACAAAGTACTCTAAATTATAATAAGTCTTCCTTTTACACCACATCTTACGTAATATGCTACTTTTTTTTTTTTTTAATGTAACCCATGCCCTCATCACCCACGCAGCCGCCCCCACCCCAACCCCTACTTACAAATTATTCGCAGTAGACCCTGTTCATAAAAATCTATAATGCACAGAAACTCTTAAAATAATTTTGTACAGTATTATATCTATATATATTCATATTTGATACGGATACTTATGGATATCGTGTACGAGACATTTTTGAAGTCTCCAAAAATAAAAAGAAACGAGAAAATTTTGGATATCGTATTTGCTACAAAATTTGAAGTATCCAACATGCCAATACTTTTTATTAATATTATACAATATTTTTTGGGCAAAATAGAACAAAAAAAATAATATTTTCAGTCTTTTGTTAAAACTTAAGTTAAAAATAACAAAGAAATTTATAGAATTAGACAACATTTTATTTATATCAACAAATCTATTGAATCAATTTTAAAAAAAATATTATATATGCATATGCATACACGTATCTTCAACACACACACAAAAAAAAATGATTATTGCTCATATCAATATGTCATGGTGAAAACTCCATTTGCCATGGTTAAAACCAATTGACCACGGCTTTGCTACGGCTTTGGCCGTGGTATTTGCAAGCATGGCCAAAACATTTACCATGACTTATAATCATGGTCAATGTTTTGCTCATTGTAAAGACCATGACTTTTAGCTATTGTAAAAAAATGTTAGATTAACATTTCTTCCACCACGTCTAGTTAGAGCTTAACATAACTAGCATTTTTTTCACCACTGCTAACTTTAGTATGATTATATGAAACATCTACCACGATCAAGTTAGCCATGAGTTTAGACCTTTATAGACTACGGTTTTAAACCATGACATATATTTTCATTGACAATACTCAATTTTCTTGTAGTGACATATTGTACTATAAAATTTTAAAACTTATCGTATTTTATATATGTGTCGTATCGTTTTCATTACTCATATTCATATCCATATTTGTATGTGTGTATCACAGACAGAAAACATATTTGATGGTATAAGGTATGATGGTAAAAGAATATCTCATTCACTTTGGTTTAATGAGGAAAATTCTAAGGTGGATTGAGAGTATTGCTCCTGGTCCATTTTACATCACACATTCAAAATGAGTGAGATGGTTTTCACATCCACCTATCCTGTGTAAACCACCCCACCCCAAATATTTATGTGGTAAAAAATGGATTCGGAGCAATACTCCCGATCCACCATAGAATTACCCATCTAATGATATGATGGACGGACTTTACTCATCTCAGTCTCAACTCTCAACCCATCCACCGTAAACCCGTATGGAATTACAATAACGGGTCTAATGGCTCTCATGTGATAATACGCAATTGTATGACTTACAATTTGTGTTAGAGAATGAAATGAAACATATCACTAAATCGGTTTTAATTGAGTTCAATTCAATCATATAAAAAATATATAATTGAATCATATATGTTTTATGATAATTTGTACTTCATTGAGAGTGACGTATCAGAAGAAAAATAATGTAATGTTTGTCATACAATAAATTCTATATTGTCAAATGGGATATATAAATTAAAGTAGATACATAATACAAGTCGGGATCATGATCTTGACGCTTCAAGACAAATCATCTTATAAAAGAACATTGGTTAACTTCATTTTTAAATTGTAGAAACATTTCTCGTGTTCTCATTATTGAATTGTAGAAATTATTAATTAGTATCATTTCTATGTAACTACAACATAAATCTCTCTATTAAGTTCAAATTTGAGTCTATAATACTTGGAACTACACTCAAATATGAGTTATGTGTGAAGAAATAAAAGATTGAATGTAAGAAAGGATATAAAACTACACATTGGATATTAAGAAAATTCTATACAATGTTACGTAAATTTTGAGTTTACCAAAAAATTAATTTATGCACTTGCTCTGTATTAAAAAAATAAAAGTTAACTTATGAGCTCATTTATGCTGAAAATTTACTATAAAAGTAGAGTTGTTAGTTTCAGTGTAGTGTACCAGTATAGCTTAGTCCTTATCTTGTTCATACCAAAAAAGAGGAATACGGTGCTTACTGGAGATAGAGGAGGAAAGGCCATGTACAGGTAAATGTAATCGTGATAAAATGTAATTCACTCATTTATGAATTGTTTCAACCAAATAGTGTTAAGATTACGATTTCCCCATGTCAGCTGCTCCCACATTGAGAGATACTTACTTGGTTCCGAGGCTCCGATTCCTCGAACATTCCAATTCTTTCAAATATGCGTTCAAAGCTCCACACAATGAAGGGCTTAGATGTCTTGAGACCGATATATCAAAAACTCTTAATATCTAGGTCAGATCTTCCGTTAGGCCCGTGTTTATACCTACTTTAGATTCAAACGTATAATATGAAAAGTTATTCGGTCTCTAAACCATCACCTTGATCGAATAATTCTATAATGGGTCGCGTGCATCAAAGTTCGTTCGATTTTCACTATTAATATGATAAGTATTATTGGGTGATGAAAATTTTCCTCCCACCCAATCATGAGTACAAAATTCTAACATGCATTTTGTTTGACCAATCCCAAATATAAATTATAGAGTACGTGAATTATATTTGTAATGTGATTGACTACTCACCTTATATAATACAATTGAGGTCGAACAAACCCACATCAAAATAAAATTTTCCACTATAATTGATGAGAAACTAGACCCGACGCTAATACACTTGATCCACCGTATAATGACCACACATATGATACACGGATACAAGTACAAGGATACGAATATGATACAACACAGATATGAAATACAATAAATTTTAAAATTTTAGGATATGATACGTTGATTATACGTGTATATTAATGAATACATGAAATTTAAAAATAGATTTGATTCAATATAGTTTCATTGACATAAATAAAATTTTGTTTAATTTTTTAAATTTCTTTGTCATTTGTTTAACTTTAAGTCTTTAACAGAAGACCAAAACATTATATTTATTCCTATTTTAGCCCAAAAAATATTATATAATAATAATAAAGCACTTTGCTTTGTATCCAAGTTGTGTGTCAGACACTTTAAATTTCGTATCAATTACAGTATCCAAAATCTTTTCTTTTTATTTTTGAAAGCCTCAAAAATGTGTCAAATATAGTATCCAGACGACATATATACAGGAATATCTACTCCGATACGAGTACAACACTACCCATGATCATTTTTAGATCACCCGAGCTAAGACCCCACCCATCCTCGTGCTTTTCATACCTATAAAATAACCCATAATCCACGTACCCATTCACTCGCCACCCCCCTTAAAATTTCCAAGCAAAATCGCCCCCATCCACCCGTTGACACACACACACACACAATTATTATTTGCTATGCAAGGCCTTAACCGTTACGACGGCGGCGTCCGCCTCGAACTCACCACCACCACCACATCGCCGCTCGCCATCGACGTCGCGGAGTCGACCGAGATGCGCATCCGCCGCCTCACATCTGAGAACCCCGTCGTCATCTTCAGCCGCTCTTCATGCTACATGTGCCACGTCATGAAAAGCCTCCTCTCCTCCATCGGAGTTCACCCCACCGTCATCGAATTGGACGAGGACGAGATTTCCTCCGCCGTCTTCGGCGGCGCGTCCGTGTCGCCGGCGCTCTACATAGGCGGCGCGTGCGTTGGTGGCCTTGAGAGCTTGGTGGCGTTACACTTGAGTAATAATCTTGTGCCTAAGTTACTTGAAGTTGGTGCTATGAGGAGTGAATTTTTAATTATATAATATAAAAATAGTATTTATTATTATTAGTATGATGATAAATTATACTAGTATTATTATGATGAAAAAAATTAAATAATTACTAGGAGAGGAAATAGCTTGTTTTCTTATTTATGATTATTGTTGTTAATTATATATATATATATATATATATTGCTGTAATTAGCTTGTTAAGTTATGTTTTCTTAGAAATGGTAATTGTGATTAGGATGAAATTATACATGTTGAGTTATGACTATCTATGTGAATGAAAATTAAATTTGCAAGAGTAGCTTGATATGATATTTATTTTCTTTTTATTTTTATCTTTTTTTGAGGTTAAAACAAAGGTGTGGTGAAGATATTGTGTATTTAATATTGAAAGTTGAGATTAAAATTAATTGCAAATTTTATTTAGATGAGCAAATTAATTTATGATTTGTATTTTTCTTGATTGAAGGAGTAATGGGGATCTTATTTTTTGCCATTTGTTAATCTCATGAGAAAAATTATATTTCCATTTCTATGTTACCTCATGAATATCCGAACAATTTTGCAGGAATATACTTAACCTTGTTTATATTTCCTGGAAATTGTTCTCAAATAAATTTGGTATCACAATTGCTAAATTGATGCACTTTATTTGTGGTCCATTACAAATTGCTTTTGATTACCAAATAGTGGGAATTTTTGTTATTTTTTAATACTATCCCAAATATATCCAACTAGAGTGATTCTTTAAAATTCTCGAGATTTCAAGTGAAAATATAATTATAACTATACATATATTATGAACTCATATGATTATAAATCTCATTACTTGAGTAATTATAATTATTTCAAGATTTTGAATTTCAAGAGCTCTAAAAAATGAGTGAATCTCAGCTAGTGATCCATGGTACTTGGATACTTTTTGATGAGTTTCCTTTATGTTTTTCCAACCCATATTTAGTATGATGTAATGTATTTTTGTACCTCTGGTATTATTAATCATTTATGATACACGAACAATTCGAAAACGTATGAGCAATTCAAAAAATAAACACTCATGCAATATCAGACACGTATTCGTAAGTAGAAAAGAACATTTTCCATAAAATGAAGCAAATTCCAATAGAATCTAGACCAGAGAGACCCTAAAGAAAAGGAAAGATGGGGGAGAAAGAGGACAAACATAGAATTGACAAACATTGAATTATTATTATTATTGACATAAAGATTCCATAAGTCCTAGCTTTAATAAAAATGATTGAAAAAAAGCTACCACGGAAACACGACGTTGATTGAAATTCAATGACCAAAATGGCATCCACTTGTAACATTTATTTATTTATTTATTTTTGTTTTTATTCATGATTCTTTTTGTTGATAAAACCAATTATTGAAAGCGACAATGAGTATTAATAGAGCATATGCTTTACTCCAAGATGTTTGTCAGCATTCCAAAAGACAATGGAAAAATTTATATAAATTAAGTTTATTGGTCCTAATGCTTATTTTTTTGACACAATAAAATATATTGTATATAGCTCCCAAACAGTTGCGTGAAAAAGATAGATACTTAATATACACTCAGATTGCTGGACTCAATTTGTCATGAAATTACTCAAGAGACAATGCTTATGTTGTTCAATTTTGTTATCGGAAAATTTAGGATTTTAAATGTGTTTATAATCGTAATTATCTATATATAATAAAATATATATGATTAGTTAATTGATGATCGCTATTGTCTTTGAAATTTAAAGTGCCCACATAATGTTCAATGTTCTTACGATGTATTTGGAATGTATGTAGTATTTTTGGGAGCACCAGTATTGCTTGCAGTACTAGAAGACGAAGAATAACTTTACAATATGGTGATAACATGATCAAAAATTTTATTGAATTTTAGCATAATAAATAAGGATAATTTTTTTCATAAGACAACTTTAGAAATTTACATCAATGTCGTTCACATTTGGAACTCTCGGGAACTCAAGTCCGGGGTTGAATTCCACCACACATGTAAGTATATATATGTGGGTCTCATGCGAATAAATACATAGGAAAACGTACAAATCACTCGGAACTTGAGGTCTCGAGACCTCCATCGAATGATATGTTGATATCCTGCAACTCAAGAGAGGTAACTCGGGAATCAACTCAAATCCTCTTTAAAGATAAAATAAGCCAAGAATATGTGTTAAAATGCCAAAATTACCCTCCACTTGATATTATTTTTCACTTATGGCTATTTAAAGAAGAAATTGTATTTAAGTCTATATATACCGAACCCACTTCAAAAATCTTTCCTAATACGGCAAAAGAAAGGTTATGATTTAAAGGGTTCCATTATGAGAGGAAGAGATCAACGCCCACTTCATGTTAATGGGCCCACTCTTTGTACAGTGCATGTCAGTTTAGTTCAGATTTTCAAATTTGGCGTTTTATTTCGTGCATATGCAAGTAATTGTATATGATTTTAATACCAAACAAGTCCACCATAGTTAGTAGATAGTTGGGTTTTTTAAACATGTTGTCCAAGGTTCGATTCTTAATCGTGTGTATGAAAAAGACTTTGTTGGGAGAGGCAAAACCCACTTAGGTGATTTCTACGCCTTAAAGGGATCAATTTTCGGCTTCCAACTGAGAGAAACTCTTGGTATAAAACAAAAAAAAGTGTATAATTTTAATAGATTATAGAGTCTGATAAAAAAAACATATTATTTGCGAATGACTAATGTCACATATCCAGCTTAAGTTGTTTTGGAGGGTGATTTAATTTGGTGATGATGATATAGCCTTTAATTATAAGTAAATCGACATACTCCTTGTAATATGTATGTCAAATATAAATACGATCTCTCGTCGTGAAAATAGATATTATTTGCTGGATGACAAAAATCATGTATTGTTTTGTATATTTAATTTTACCTTCAACATTTTTCTATCACTTAATTTGTAGCCAACATATCCAAGCCAATTTAGATTTAGAAGGAAATATTTTTTATAGGCTTTGTGCATTCGTGAAGTTTGGGTCTTTGTTTTAGATTTGAAGTTTCATCTTGTATCTATATATGGTTGCAAACTTTAGTCTTAAGTGTGTAATATGTTTGAACGAATATACATATATCTATGACATGAATTATATGCATTTAAAATTTTAAGATACAATTCAAAATATAAAATAAAGTATCAAATTAAACAAATGATCCAAATCAATATTTATAATTTAAATATAAAATAAATTACCAATATCAAAATTCAAAAGTGCTCTTTGTGAAAACGTCATCCACCACTACTGCGGCATCCTCCACTGCCCCCAAAACCCAAAATTGTGTGTTAAATTGATATAAATGGAATCACACATGGCAACCGTTTATAGGTAAGGAGGCAATAATAGTGGGGCCGACATGGAATCTTTCAATGCTTAACCCTAGAGAGAATCTGCAACTCAATCTTGAAAAAACGAATCCAAACAAGGTTTTTCAACAGACTTAAATCATTAAAAGTGAATAGTTGAATGTGTACTTTTATGCCTTTGTTAGAGCCTAGAGGGAAGAAAATTGAAGTAGCCCATTTGAAAAACTTATAATGTTTGATTAAGCAAGAATTAAGATTTGTTTTCTAGTATATTGATAAGATTATGATAATACAGTTGAGTTATTTACCCAAACGATCTTTATCAAAAAGATCAATCCATAATTTTTTTTCCCGAGATAGTGAAGTGAGTAACACATTCAACTAACAACCAAATTATAATGCTTGATTAAATGAGAATCATATTTATGGTGGGAATACAAAGTTTCAAACTGAGCTATATGTCATAATGAATATTGACGACCTATAATTTCTTTTGTCGGAAATAATAGATATGAGTTTCATTCGATATAACTTTTTATCTGAAAAAAAAAAAAAAAGTGAGTAGCCCATTCTATGATGATGTACCCACCCCCACGAAAAGAAAAAAAAAAGAAAAGATTTTTTTATTGGTGATGTTTGGTTCACTCTGTCTCCAACTAAGTCTAAAGTTTTAAAAAGCCTCTTTAAATACTTTTAATTTTGTTCCCTTTTTCTTGCATCATTGCTTACTCAAGTCATGTTTGCTTTGATTCTTTATGGGGTTTCCACTTTAATTTGAGTTGATTTTTTTCACTTATCATTACCTAACTATCCATGTTTGCTTAAATACAATGCTTACGTGTCACACCATTAACTAATTAAAACATTTTATAGGTACTTAAATACATAAAAGCTTCCCTGGTTAGGATCTCTTATTGGTTTGTTTGCGAAAGAAAAGTACCGCTTAAACTAAGCTCATATGTATCGTACATTTTTTCTCCATTACTCATCCATGGCAAGTTTGACATTAAGAGTGTAAATAAGCCGATCCGAGCCGATAAACATTGTTCAAGATCAATCGAATCTTTAACGAGCTCAAAACTTTATGTTCGAAACCAACTTAAAGTTTTAAAAGGTTTTAACCAAATCAAACATTTTTAGAACTCGAGCTTCGTACCTTCTCAAACGAAGTGACGTATTCGAATTTGTTTGTTATGTTTAAGAAATCAGTCTCAAATGAACTTCCATTACTCGGTATACAATATGCAGTATCGAATAGTTTGCTTTTTTTTTCAGCATGACTTTATGCAAAAACCCTTAAAAAATGAAGCGCAATGGTGAAAGAAAGTAGGATCAGAACCAAAAAATAGGATGTATTGCCAAGGACATGGTTTGCAAAATCAATGGTACACATTATACTTCATCTCTCGTCACATTCTTTCTGATTTGCTGCTAAAAATCTCTCTGTTACCTTTGTATTTGTGTTGATCTATTCTAATCCCAAAATGTCAATTTTAAAAAAATAAAAAAAATAGCCAACTCTATCTATAACCCAGTCCAATTCATAAATTTCTTAATCTCATCATACAAAACCAAAACTGCTGCTGCACCAGTACTCCTAAAAATATTCGACAATGCCCCACGATAAAACGACCCGAATCCTTCAATCCTATAAATCTTCCTCCAACAATCCAATGTACTATAATACATTGGCCTCTCTAAACCCGATTGCATCATCATTCGCCTCCTCACTGTATCAAGTGGATACGAAATCAGCCCCGCCGTAGTTGTGACGGCCTGCGCAGCGCACCAGCGTTTCCACAACACCACATCAGATCCCGACTCTTTCGTCATCATCTCTTTTATAGTATCGAACCCACCAAAATAAAGGCCTCTATGTACAACCATTCCGTGCAGGGAGGCGGGAAGTCCTCTGTAAATCCCTCGTATTCCATCTTTCTTGTGTATGGTACTAAGGAAGTGGGAAATGCCTCTGAATTGGCGGGTTTTGGTGCTACCAATATCAGCAGCGAGGCGGGTGTGGGCGATATCAAGAGGGTAGATTATGATTAGGGCTGTGCAGCCGGCTGCTGACCCAGCGATGAAGTTGGCGGATGGTCCAGATAGAAGATCGCCTTCTCGTGAGTTGCCACGTAGGATGTTTTTGTATAGATCCTGTCAAGAGATACATGAGGTTAATAGAGAGAGAAAGAGAGAGCGGTTAATGTCCGACAGCTATATCAAAACGTCACATAGGCAAACTTATATACCCCTGTGTGAGACCTTAATTACGAAAAACACCCCGAGATATGAAAAATTGCCATAATTTCAGCTATCAGTAAAAGCATACTACAATTTAACCTGTTGTCATTAAAAGCATATTGCAATTTCACATGCTATATTTCGAGTTGTCAGGATCTAGACTAACACAGAAGGTGTCTTGGTTTACAGAACCTCGGGAGCCCCTGGTAATTACCCAATAAGTGATAGAGAGTGCATGTAATTATCTATATTTTATTGACACGTCCTTTCAGCGGTGATTTTAGAGTGATTTTGTTAAATTTGCTGTTACATATAATTTGTAACAAAGTTTTCGTGTATGCAATCATCCACCTATACAAAACAAAACTTCACAAGCTTCAACAAAGTCACAGATGTGCTAAAGTTATTGAAGATCATAAAACGGATATACTCAAGTTGGAAACAAGAATCTAATTCAGTAACTTTATAGAACATCTAATTTTTCAAAAGCATAAACAGTATACATCTTGTAAACCAACCGTCTCCATTTTCAACGGTTTGGCCCTATTACATCACGTAAGGGATTAAGTATCAGCAGCTTACCGACTCTGTTTCTTCCACGTACATCTCAACCCTTGTTCTGAAGTAAATAAATGTGGATAAGATAGGGGACACAGCATTTAAAGACTAATGCTAATATCTCAGCTCATCTTCTGCAACAACACTATTAAAGAAGCTTTTAATGTGAAGTTACTTTGTCCTGTCAATTCTCAAGTAGGCAACTTGATAGAGTCTGATACAAGAGATAAAAATAAAAACCCCGACTCGAGGATCCAATTTTTCTAGAAGGCCATTTTAGTCATTTTACAATAGCAGCTGTAGTCCTAGACTATAGATATAAATAGGTTAGACATTCAGAAACCAAAAGAGAATCTATAAATTGGGCGTTGACATATATATTATTCGCCAAAGCATGTAAACCTTCTTGTGATTTTTCTTTCGGTTCCTAGCACAACTGGAACTTGTTTTTACAAATAACTTAGTAGTTCTTCTGATATCAGAAGTAAATAAACACGAAGAGGATTTAAGTACCGACTCTAATATCAACTCCTGATCTCCAACTGCACTACTGCAGCATTTGAGAAGCTATTAATGCGGTGATGTCTATCTTATGCATATAGAGGAGGGACAATTCTATGTTGGACCCGTTCCATTAGCCCTGGTGTGTTAAACACCACACATTTGGACCTATGTTTTTACCACCCACCCCAACACAAATATGTGGTGTTTAAGGCACCAGGACCAACGGGATGGGACTAGCATAGAATTACTCTATAGAGGAGGTTTCAAGGGTTATTTTCTCACTTTTCTACATCGTGTTCTGTCATGATCGTGTGTGAAGTTGCGACACCATCAAAGTTGTATAAAAGATATGAGCCGTACAGACGTAAACAAACCTTCAACGAGCAATAATTAAAACTTATCCTGTCGGCTACTCAAAAATGAAATAACCTCCAACAGACGGCCGTATGATATATAGCTGAAAACAGCATAAACCGTCTTTTAACTTGTAAAACACCTGCACCCTCTCAATAAATGACGATGCCAGTCATCCTCTGGTCATTTTTAAGAGCTCTAGACTCAAAGTCCTAGGAAAATCATAATCATTCACGTGGTGGGGCCCATGTAGAGTCCAGCATACACGAGCAAGACTTAGATCTGAGGAGCTCCTCTCTTAATCCTCTTAAAACTACCACAGCCGACATCAACTACAGCCCATTTAGGACAAGGGTCGTTATATACAATCCTGAGTTTTTGAAGAAACAAAAGAAAATTTCTGAACTGTCACAACGTATAAAAAGCTTAGCCTGGCTATATGTCGTCCACTTCTTGAAATAGCCCTTTAGGAGTATACAAACCAGCATGTTGCCCCCGAAACATTCACCATTTGTAACATTCTCAAATTGGAGCCAACAATACGTTTAGCATTCAACTTCACCTTAATAACCACCTGAAATGAGTACATTCTACATTTCGTTGATCAATACCAAAGCCCACCGAGTTTTATTGCCCTTCTCCGAACTCATACCAAACAGAATCCACCCTGGAATTGGGTCATCTTAAAATATATACATTTCAACTAGGACACACTTCTGAAAATAGCACAGACCTTATGATCAAAATTACACACACACACACACACTCCAACACCGTGCCAATATAGATTGAGCTCCCTTCAAAACATTCAAAGTTCACATGATCACACTGAAGCATCAACTTATACACTAAAGTTGGAGTGTCATTCTAGGAGGTCCGTTGACTTCTCGATACAATCACAACCAATGTGGCACCCACATGGAGCCACCATACACTGTCTTTGAGACATGCCCCCCCCCCCCCCCCCCCCCAATCATAGTACTACAGTCTACATATAGAACGATAACCCGATATAACACATCATTTAAATCTAACATTTCCTACACCAATCAAGTTTAATCATTTTTGAAAATGCAACAAATATGACATGAATCAACAAACCAAACAAAAGAATCTCATAAATATCAAAACATTTTTTAAAAATTACTATAACCTTGAGGGAGAAATTGATTCAAATGTAACATTTCCTACACCAATCAAGTTTAATCATTTTTGAAAATGCAACAAATATGACATGAATCAACAAACCAAACAAAAGAATCTCATAAATATCAAAACATTTTTTAAAAATTACTATAACCTTGAGGGAGAAATTGATTCAACTGTAACATTTCCTACACCAACCAAGTACATAATTCTTGACAATACAATATGACAAGAATCAACAAAGCAAAACCAATATTTCAAACCCGGACCGGCAGTCGAACCGGTACTTACATATGTTAATCTATTTCAAAAAATTTATTTAACAATCCAAATATGGATATATATATATATATATATATATATGTATATGAATATATATATATACACATATATGTATACATATATACATATATGTACATATACATATATTAAGAAGTATGACAAATTTCCAAATAAGAAACACTGAAAAACATAATGATATTATTTTTGGATCTTTACACAATCCATTCTCCTAATTTATTATCTTACTATTTAAAAATAAAATAATAAAAGTAAAAATTAAAAAAAAAAAGACAAAAACTTGTAATAGGGTTAAACAGATTGACACCTAATTCATTTCCTTTCTTCACTGTACGCCGTCTCAGCTCTTCTTCTTTTCTCTCTCTTCATTTTTCTTTATTATTGTTTCTTCTTGTTATTGTTCCTAATATAGACCCATAGCCGTTCCAACAGACAACGATGGTGAAAATTATCAAGTTTTACATTCAAATCGCAACCCAGAAACGCATCTATACGGTAAGGACGAAGATGATATAAAGAAAGGGGAAACCGGACCGAACGGTCCTGCGATTTAAACGGTTATCTGCCGGTTCGGTGCGGGTTTTTTTGCTGACCGTTTCTATGTAACACTCGGACCGGCCTCCTGACCTGTTTCCAGTTTAACCGGTTGAACCAGCCGGTCTGGTCCAAGTTTATTAACATTAACCAAAACCAAACAAAAAAGAAACACATAAATATCAAAGCATTTATTTATTTTGGTATGTGGCTCGAGCCTTATGGTAAAAGTTTACAAATACACACACACACGGACGCACACACCAACTCCGTGCCAAACATAGTTTTCAATCTATAGATTGAGCTCCACCCACTATAACACTCAATAGTTCACATGATCACACTCAAGCATCAAGTTATACGCTTAGAACCAAGAAGGACATAAACTTATACACGAAAATGGATGGTCACTCTAGGAGCTTCAATGGCTTCTCAATACAATCACAACCGTAGTGGGACCCACATGGAGTCATCTTACACTGTTTCTGAGACTTACCAAGAATCAC
The DNA here is from genome assembly GCA_019426215.1 of Buddleja alternifolia. Lineage (NCBI taxonomy): Eukaryota > Viridiplantae > Streptophyta > Magnoliopsida > Lamiales > Scrophulariaceae > Buddleja > Buddleja alternifolia. Next base: position 1,294,227 of record CM033394.1, read on the forward strand.
TCACTACCATCAAGACCTTACTACCACAGTCCAAAGTCTACTTATAAAATGATAACCTGAGATTACACATCATTTAAATCTAACATTACCTACACCACCTCAAATGTGTACATTCTACATTTCATTGATCAATACTACTTAACCCCACCGGGTTTTATTGACCTTCTTAGAACTCATAGCAAACACAATCCACCCTGGAATTGGATCATCTTAAAATTTATACATTTCAACCAGGACACATTTCGAAACATAGCATGGGCCTTAAGATCAAAATTACAAATACACACACACACATGCACGCACGCACACTCCAACACCATGCCAAAATAAATTGAGCTCCATTCAAAAGACTCAATAGTTCACATGATCACACATTCACACTCAAGCATCAACACTTATCTACTAAAATTGGAGTGTCATTCTAGAAGCTCCGTTGACTTCTCGATGCAATCACAACCATAGTAGGACCCACATAGAGTCACCATACACGGTTTTTGGGACGTGCACCCCCCCCCCCCCCCCCCGGGGCCTCGGAGTTCCCAAAAATCACTCATTAATCACCATCCACACACCCACCACTACAATGTACCGTCTACATATAGAACAATAACCCGATATTACACATCATTTAACTCAAAAAATTCCTACACCAATCAAGTTCATAATTCTTGAAAGTGCAATACATATGACAAATTCAACGAAACCAAACAAAAGAATCTCATAAACATAAACAGAACTGTTTCTTTATATAACTCTGACACATTTCAGTACATAGCTCTGGCCTTAAGATCAAAATTACAACTATATATGTAAAAATATTTATATATATATATGTATGTATGTATACACACCGGCACTGTGCCAAACATTTTCTGACATATAGAGTGAGCTCCACCCAATATAAGACTCAATAGTTCACATGATCACGCTCAAGCATTAACACACTGAAATTGAAATTGGAGGGTCATCTAGGAGCTCCGACGACTTCTCGGTACAATCACAACCATAATGGGACCCACGCAAGTCATGATAGACGGTTTTCGGGACGTGGGGGCCCCGGAGTTCCCAAGAATCAATCACAAATGGCAATCAAGAACTACTACTACAGTCTACATATAGAACGATTACCGATAATACACCAATTAATTCTAACGTTTCCTACACCAACCAAGCTCTTCATCCACCAAACCCCACCCCCCGAAGTTCCCAAGAATCACTCATTAACGACCATCCACACCTACTACTACAATCTACAGTCTTCATAGAACGATAACCCGATATTACACATCCTTTAAATCCAACATTTCCTACACCAATTAAGTTCATCATTCTTGAAAGTGCAACACATATTTCGAAACATAAAACGCTGATTTGAGGCCCTAAACAGCCTCGGGATGACCCTAAACGCTGATTTGAGCCCCTAAACGGCCTCGGGATGGCTAAAAACGTCGAAGAGTCATACGATTACCAGGATTATTATTATGACAAATTCAACAAACCAAACAAAAGAAACTCATAAACATCAAAACACTATATATATATATAATTATTATTACCTTGAGAGAGAAATTGAGGGCAACGGAGGGGTAATATCTTATCACACTGCTCCCATTGCCTCTCCACAATGACAAAATCCCTTCCTCCCTAACCGTACGGACAATGCAATCCATCATCCCTTTGAACCTCCTGTGGGGCCCACCAGCCAAGATTGCCATGTTACTCTCTTGTGTCTGAAGCAGCAGCTTAGCCCTCTCTATAGGGGCTACAATCGTGTGCACCACACCCCCCATCACCGCCCCCGCCGTTAGATCTCTGTGGAAATTCGTCAACCAATCGGACCGCCCAGATTGATTCCTCGAAATAAACTCGCCGCCGCCGTTCTCCTCCCCTGCCTCGCCGCCGTCCTCCGCCGCGGCCACCATTTTTTTCTTGGATTAAAAACACGAAAGATTATAACTTTTTCCTATTCTATCAAAAGGGCTCTCCAAAAAACATGAAAAGATTACAGGGTTTTTGCCTTTTCTTCTATTTTGTATGTATATCTTGGCTGATATATATACACACACACATATATGTATATATGGGGTTTCTGTTTCTTGATTGGGATTAGTAAGCTAACTGGTAAATGGGCTTTTCTTGATTCTGTCTATACTTGTAGATGTCTTCGGACAAATGCGCGATTGGTGATTGAGATTTTCTTTTACTTTTCTTTCTTTAGTTTTGTTATCTGTAATTGGATTTAGAAAGATTGTGGCGACGAGTGTATGTTTTGATGGGATTGTTCATGTTTAAAGGGACATTTTAACTTTAGATTTTAATTGTGATTTTTTTTATTTGATAAATCAATATTCTAGCTTCATTAATATTGAAAAAAATCCCCATAATTACATCAAAAAAAGGGTCAAAGCATCCCCAATAAACATAAGGTACAAAATAAGAGGCATTGTGAAATTTAACTACTAGAAGAACAATCAAATAAGTATAACATAATTACTATTTTATTATATGTACACACTTTTATATTTGACAAAATGCTTAGCTAGTTTTGATGTCATTATATTCACGAGCTCGTCTTGCGAACAGTAGATATAGTTCAATTTAAATATTAAAACACTTTACTTAAAAATGATTGATAGTCGATCACTTGTCGCTTTTCTACCTCCTAATTCACGAGAAAAAGATAAAGAAAAACTAACAAGTATTATTTTCTAGACTTTATATTTGTAGTCTTAATTCTGTTAGTTAAATCGACAAGCAACATATTATGTAAAATTACTAATTTAAATACTTTATTTTAAATATTCATATCTTACATTCACTTCCTATGCAGCAAACTTTAAATAAACTTTTATTTTCACATAGCTGCACAAGGATAAAGCACATTTGACTTTAATTTTTTTTTAGAACAATTAGCAATATTGTAGATTAGTGATATATTCGCAATTTTATGAGTGAAAATGAAGAAATGTGAATTTAAGATATTTGACTATTTAAAATGAAATAATTTTTGGAACTTAAAAGTGTAACCAAAATTAATTGTGTATACTCAGTTTTCTAAAATATTTGCCAAAACAAAAGTCAACCTTAATTAATTTGTTTTTTTGCTTCAATTTCTAGTTAAGTAATTGAAGTAATCAAAAAAAACAAAGAAGAAGAAGAAGAAAGAATTAGTAAATAACACGACATTTATTTATTTATTTGTATTTGTATGATTTTTATAGGTGCACACTAATACACGGTGTACAATTTGGTCACTCTCATCAAATTCACATAATATTTATTTCAAGATAATTTATTTTTTCTCTCATATTTATTTAATTAGTTAATATATCATTACTTACTGAGAATTGCACAAAAGAAAAATCATTAGTGTTTGTTTTCTCTCTCTGTCTCTCCCATTTTCACGACCTTTTACCAATTGGACCCAGAAATTTCCATATATATATATATATATATATATATACACACACACATACATATATGGATTCACTACAATTAGCTTTGTAGAGACAAAGAGAGCGGGGATTTTAACAGGGATATACACACACATACATATATGGATTCACTACAATTAGCTTTGTAGAGACAAAGAGAGCGGGGATTTTAACAGGGAAATATATATATATATATATATATATATATATGTATTTTCTTTTTCATTTCTTTTTCTCACTCTTGGAAAAAAGTTGTCTTTGAGGCGCCTTCTCATTCAGGTTGGTTGCAAATTCTTCACCTAATAAATCGGATATGTAATGTGTTTATTTATATGTTTTTAGATTTTATATTTTGATTAGAATTCTAGTTATAGTGTTTTTATTTACTGTTGAATGTGTACGATTAGGGAAGCCTTAATCTTGGATTTCTTTTGTTCGTTATTTTTTGGCAAATTAGTATTTTGATTAAATTCTGCGGCTTTAGTTGTATTAGAAGATCAAAGTTTTTTTTTTTTTAATTATTAATTGAATCAGAAAAAAAAATGTGTTTTATTAAAAGATTGCATTTTTTCCACCCTTCGACCTCTGTTAAGCTCTCTTGGAGGATTTTTTTTTGTTCCTACATACTGTTGTAATTTGTTGTATTTGTCATTGACGACTGAACGCTTTGTTGCTTTTAAATTTTTATTGAAATGCCAATATTATGAGTTATGATCATATTCATTTCAAATGCGAGATTCTATTTGCTGAATGATTCTTACATAGTCCCAGTATATCACGACCATACATATATATGTTAGATCCCATGTGGTTTCCACTCAAGACGGAGTCAGGATTTGAGGTTCGGGTGACGAATACAAAAAAAGGGGGGGGGGGGGGGGGGGGAACTTTAAAGAGACGGAACAGGGAGCTCCTCCCTTATTGCTTTTAGGTTGCTCCCCCCTCGCTCCGTCTCTGGTGCTTACTTTTATACGTCATGTGCATTGTTATGGTAGGTCAAAAAGCAGGAATCACAGTTGAGCAATTTGGCTACTCGACATTACCGAACTTCACCATATACTAGAGGAGGAGGTATACATCACTCTCTTTTGTGAGCTGCAATACTTTCCTCAGTTCATAGTCAGTGTGGTGTTCATATTTACTTTTAGATTGAATTGATTCTATAAAGGGCCTTTTTTATTCCTGACATGCTAGGATTCCTTGCTTTGTTGTTGTTATTCATATCATGTCTTTGGTTCTCAGAAAATTCAGTAAATTTATTTGGTTAATGACTGCCTTTCGTGATGAAATGACTTACCATATGTTGTACTAAGCATATTGTTGGTATCTAACTGTCCGGTTCATGATCATAGAGTTATCGTGGATGAGCTTTTACCCTTCCGGGAAATTCTAGCCCGGACCAAGTCTGGCCGAACCCAAGTGTATTTCATTTTATCTGTGACCTATCATATGACAAGTGTAATTCACTCTCCTGGTGAAATACACTTGAGTTCGGCCAGACTGGGTCTGAACTAGAATTTTCCCTACTCTTCGTGTCTTTTCATATATGGCTTGCTCTTTCGGAATTATATGCAGTCTTTCTAGTGCAAAGTCACATTTAAAAATTCATCTAGAAAGCATGGAGGCTGAAATGTAATAGTCTAAAATATTTGAAAGAACATTTCATCTGAATAAATATAGAATAAAATATATATTAGTTACCACTTTTATTTTTATGCACTAGAATAAAAAGGATTTTCAAAAACAAGAAAGGAAAAGGGTCTCTAAATCATATGTTTCCACTTTCAAGAAGGGTTTAAAGATATTTGTGTGAGAAAAACCTATTAGAGGACTTCTTGTAATTTACTAACATTTTTTTGCAAATCGTTTAGATGAATATTGTTTTTCGTTGATAAATGTATTTTAAAAATGTTATTATTCATTCGTTTTATATTCAAATTAATCCAACTCCATATTATATCAATTTAAAAGTCCATACATATTAATTCTTAATCTCGTCTGTAAATGAAAAGTGACTTGTCAAATGATTTATTTTGTTCTAACAAATTGATTTTGACGAAAAATATTTCGGATGACATAACTTAAGCTCTATTTACTGATAAATAACAACATAAATATAGATATGGACTTCGACTTGAAAAGAACAACGATGATATTTCTGAGGCCCAATGAATTCTCTTTTTCCCTTCTGCTTTGAACTAGGGGTTACCCGTGTCCAGTCACAGGATACTAATTATGTTGATAAAAAATAATCAAATATATAATTTATGATTGGTAATTTATAGATAAAACTAATCAAATATATCCAAAATTAAAAATTTGATTCACATTTGATGAATAGCATCGAAAAATTTATTATACGATTACTTAATCATATTATTTTAGTTTAAGATATATGATTGGTAAATTGAATAAAATGAATATTTTGAAATAAAATGATTGATAAATATCATTAATAAGAAAAATAAATACATAAAATTAGTTTTTTTTTATTAAAATTTGAATTATATCGGTAACTACCTTATTTTGAATTTCAAAATTTGAATATATATATTCCAAATTAAATAAAAAAAATACAAATTAAATTACTTACGTGAAAAAATTGGTTTACCATCCCTTTAGTCTCTCATGTTTAAATCATGACTTTACCATCCCTAATGTTTAAATTTGGTTTCACTTAAGTTCTTTTGGACACCCAAAACCTGTTGGTCTAGTAGTATCCATCTCTCACTTTATGTGAGAGGTCCTGGGTTCTAATCCAAACTGCCACGAGTTGTGGCTCTTCCCTTCTTTATGGAGCTAGATATTTAGGGTATCCCCTTCGTCTTGAATAAAAAAAAAAAAAAAAATCATTTTGGGCATATTTACCCTTAAATTTGGTTTCACTTTAGTCTCTTCACGTGAGCAATGCATGCTCACATTCAAGGGTAAAAATGTCCAAAAAAACTTAAATGAAACCAAATTCGAACATGAGGGATGCTAAAGTCCCTATTTAAACATGAAGGACAAAAATGATTCTAATATTAACACGAAGGACCAAAATGACATTATCCCCATTTGAAATGATTCTCTCCAAATTCACTTATCAAATCCAAATCCAAATCCTTCGATCCAAACACAAAATATTAGAATTACACTCTTGCTTATATTGGTGAAATCAAATCAAATAAAGCCTATATGGATCCTTTTTTGTGGGTCACTCACCCTTGTGCAAAGAATTGAAAGTCTACTAGACCACCACCTTTATGAATTTATTACAAAGACTTGAAAGTCTTTTACTGCCTTTATGAATTTATTACAAAGACTTGAAAGTCTACTACCTTCACAGTTGATCACAGTTGTAATCCTTCACAAGTCTTGCCTAGCTAGAGAATTTTTGGAACTCTTGTTGGACTGAAACTGCTGCAAGAATTAGGTCATGGATCCATATCGCAATGGATCTATCAACGGAACTTTAGATGATTACGAAAATCAGATACAAAACAAACTTGCTGCACCAATGCCATGGATAGGCTTCTATATTGTTGCAGCTTCTTTCATATGCTCAATGGCAATGGGATTCGACCTTATGGTTAGCCTCGTAAGCAAAAGGTATTGGTTCCCATGTATTACTTGCTCTTTGAATGCCACTTATTTAACGCTATTAGCTGTGTCATCGAAACTGGCAGTGGATCTTTCAAGTAGCATGTTGGGAGTTGATGATAAACTCGCAAAAGTCAGCAGCCTCGTGTTTATGTCGACTGCTATGTGTAATTCCATGCCCTCTTTAGCATCCATGGATAGGAACGAGATGTTCTCAAACATAATTGCTTTAGCCATTCTAGTAGTCACGATTGTGGTAAATGTTTGTATCTATGATGCCGAAACAAGTGGTTTTGTTCATGGCCGAGTTGTATTGGCTGAGGAAACGGTTGCTACTGTTTTCATGCTTCTTTTGCTTGTTATATTATGTTGTTCATCTGTTGTGGTCCCGACTACGAAAAAGTACATTGAATCAAAGTATCGTGAAATGAACCAAACCGCTCAAGTGGAGGGTAATGGAATTCCCAAATGCAGATTCACTGTAGATGAATTGAGACTCATGATCCAGCGATATCGGGTGATGGCAGAAACCGGGAACCCACAATTTGTGATGGCGCGCTCTGTAATTTCTGCTACTTCGGGTTTGTTATGTCTTTTGATGGTTTTTACTTTGTTAGAAGCTCATCTCAGATTGATTTTCTTTAACAGTAGATTTGGTCGAATAAGATCGGACTACGGTTGGTCCACCCCCTTTATATTATACACTCAGTCTGCCGGAGTGTTTTTGGGTAGTATTGCTCCCTTGTTTAGATGGTTCCTTGCTGCCCAATTCAGAATCTCAGAGATGAGCCTCAAAAGCTCGAGAGGCGAATTGAAGATCGAGAGGTATTGGACTTTAAGGTTGGTGGAATTGAGAGAAAGGCCGTTAAGGTTAGGTTTTCGGCGCTTCAAGATCATGAGAAAACTAATATATCATGCAAAAAGATTACTTTTTAATATTTGCATTGGAGTTCAGATTCTGGTTGTTCTAACTAGCAAGTTAATTCTCTTTATGTCTTCTATCGGTGGAAATGCAATTTTCTTTTGCTTCCGGTACATCAATATTTTGCAAAGACCTGACCCCCAGGTGATGAGATTGGATTTGAGTCGTTATGTTCTACTACTTGAAGGTGAGGCAGAGCTGCCTAACAAGATTCTTACAGACCTTTGCTACTGGAGTGATCATCAGATCAAGTTTGGTAGAAGGCGGCAATCTAAGACCCTAGCCAAACTTCTAAATATGTCTGAAAACTTCGACGGGGTAATGACATTTGACAATAATAAGGAAGTTGAGAGCTTACATTCTCAAGAACCTCCTAATTGCTGGTCCTGGCCGGTGGTGACCTTGGCAAGCATTGCAATTGCACTTCCCAATATCACAAGACGTAAGTTTAGTGAATTATTGAGTGCCGTGAGCGAAGGCATGTACTTTGTGAATCTTATAGAGATATATCTTGACGGCAGAGATGGGGAACTTGACAGCATCGCAAAAGCAGCACATGGGGTATGGGAACGAGTTGAACTCCATCACAAGTGGCAAGATAAAAATATACAAGAAACGAGTCAAAATGGCCAAACCTATAGGCACGTGCTGCAAGAACTATCGCATATATCTAAGAACACCGTCGAAGATTTCAAGACACGCATAGAAGATGATGTTCTGATGGAAAATCCTCAAAATTGGCCGGTTAAAGTTGTAGCTGCTAACTCAATGTACCGAATAACTCAGACTATATTGTTAGTATACAAAGACGATGATCAGGAAACAGATGACGAGGAGATGTTTCGGAGATTATCTGTTATGATCTCAGACATATTTGCAGCTTGTCTCACTAATTTAGTGCATTTTATAAGGTTACATTGTCACAGCAATGTTATCAAAGAAAGGTTGGAAAGGGTCTGGTTTGCAGCTATTGTTCTAGGCCGAAGTGAAGAGATTCTTGAAATTCTTCAGCAGCGTGAGCTTCCTGATTTCTGCCTGGATCCTGCAAAATCAGCTAATATTGAACAGTGGAGGAGGGCGCTTACGGAGCTGAATAATGAAAATCCTGTTTCAGCAGCATCTAATAATGAAATGTCCGTTCCACAACCCAACGGTGAGTATGTATCCATTGATCTAGACGGTTAATTGCAAAAGTAATTAGGTGGTTTTATGTGATGTGGAGCTTAAAGTGAATTCTTGGTGCCATTGTATTTGCTTTAAATTGTTTTCACTTGTGATGTAGTTAGCAGTGTTAACCAGAAATGTATTCGGAGTTGGAAAACGAATTGTTTGAAAATAGTTTCAAGTGAAATGATGTTGAATTGATTAATAGTTACATTTTATCTTTCTATTTTGGATCCATGGAGAATTATAGATACTAGTTGTGGTGGCACACTTGATGATGTGCTTTATTATATAAAAATTATAAAAAATAATTCACTTTTATATTATAATATAATAAATTCTCAATAACATATATTTTGCTGAAAATTATGTACACCTATGATTTTATGTTAATTAATATAAGTAGTTAGAAATTAGTACAAATGAAAGAAATAGAAAAAAAAAAAAAAACAAATTGCAAAAGAATGTATGGAGAGAAATAAGGTGAAAAAGTTGGGAGAGGAGAGGGAAAAGGTTTGGGGGGCGGGGGTGTGGAGGAATGTGTAAAATTGAAAATGTCATAACAAAAAGTGAGCAGATCAAAGTTAGTTACTCTAAGACCTTCTCACTTTATATATAATATAGATATATATACATATACAATTTTATATTCGACTAAACACTTAACAATCTTTAATAACATTTTATTGACGGTAGGGGTGCACACAGTTCGATTTTTTCGGTTTTTTCACTAAATTTATACCATACCAATAATTACGGTATTTAGATAGTTAAAATCAAAATCGGGCTTTTTGAATTGGTACCATTGCTTCCGGTATTATGCATTTTCGGTACGGTAGGGTACAGTTTTACGGTATTTTTTATTAATTTATCCACATCGTATTATGTCCACCTTACTCATTAATTTCCACTTAATCACATAAGTGACCCTTAGATTTGACATTGTCAAAGAAATACAAAAGAAAATGTATATACCAACAAAATGAATATCTCAATAAATATTATTATTTAATATTGACGGATTTCAAAACAACTTGAGTTAGTGAAATTTTTACATGATATACTAAAAGTTATGAAAGTTATTAGCATTAAAATAAAAGAAATGAAAAATAAAAATCAAATTAGAATCAAAATCTTATTATTACTAGTAAACAACACGTGCATTGCACGTGAATCATATGATCTTGATAAAGCGATTTATTTATATAAATATTGTTTAATAAAAGTTTTATTTATTCAAAACTTAAATAATAATTTAACTAATTATTGAACCATTATTCAATAAATCAATATATTTGAAATAGTAAAAATTGATTGACACGAAGACTAAATTAAGACTTAAAAGAATTAATTTTATTAAAGATTGAAACCTACAAATAATGGAAATAAAAAATTCTTATCCAAATTCATACTTCATTTATTCCTTCTCTTGTTTATTTTCTATGAATCATATACTCTCTTATTTTATTTCTTTGACTTCTTTGTCTCCCAATTAGATCTTCATTTTGGTTCACAAATTTTATATTCTATGTAGTCTTTTCCGTTTTCCTTTTGGCCTTTTCTATTCTCGAAAGCAACCTCAACATATTTATTTACAAGATCATTGACATGTTTCTGTTTTGAATCCGAATTAATATATTTGCTGAATCAAAGTGTGATGTCACTTGGCTTGGATAACATTTTCCTTCTTGTTGTTTTGCTACCGTGGAAAGATATATATATATATATATATATATATACACATATATATACACATATATATATATATATATTATAAAATAACATTTTAAAGATAGAAATGTAGTAGAACTAAAAGATGTGTATATTGTGTATAAAGCTAATGCAAGAGAAAAAATATAAAACATAATGTAGAATATTTTTGTTTATTAATGTGATTTTTCCTATCACCGTATTTTGGATTTCATTCATAGCATTTTTTCCTAAAGAAAGGCGTTAGCCATATTTCAAATGAATAACCTTCTGTTAACACTAATGATTTAGTTTTATAATATTTACTATAATATATAAGCTTTATGAAACCATGCAAAATTATAAACGATCAAGTGAACATTTAAAATATTTGAAGACAATAAATGAGAAAACATCGATTAATATAAATTTATGAGTAAAATATTTAAAAATTTAAATTATTGAACATTCAAAAAACCTAAATTATAATTCAACAAAACAAATTCTTACTACATAAACTATTAAGTTTGTATAAATTTTCTCGGTTTATCTCGATGACTCTTGATGTTGCTTTTGACTTTGTTTAATAAGATTTTTTTCTTCATTTATCTTCATGAATATCAGTTATCTATTTTCCTCGTTCAATAAATGATTGTTGGTGGTGTTGTTTTTCTTCTATTAAATTGTTAAATTTTCTTCTAAACCCTACCCTAAACTCATTTTTTCAACGAACTCAGTATATAAATATCTCGAACAACTATGAGTCGCATAATCGTTTATGAGTCTTTTGAGTTTGTTTAATTTTTACAGCCAAAATATATTAATATGTACTTCTGATTTTGGTATGTTATATTTTGTATGGATGTGAAATTTATCAAATTGATGTGATTACTTAATATGAATTATAGTATCAAATATTTGTTTAACTTTCAGTATAATATGGAAAAGTACGTACATGTTCTTAATAAGTATGTAACTTAGGAGATAAATATTTTAAATTTTAAATTAAATTCTAAATAAAATTAAAATTTAGAATTTAAAGAACAAATATCATAGAAAATTATTCTTTCATAATTAAATAAGCATATTATTTTACTTTTATTAATGTTTATTAATAAATAATCTATATAGGATATTTTGTCCTAGTTTTCTAATTATAAGTATCAATTTTAATATCTTTGTATTTAAATGGAAGCAACTTTGGTTTAAATAATTTTATTTGAAAAGATTATTAAACCAACTCATAAAGCATCAAATTAGATTAGTCAATATCTTATTTTTTTTGAATGAATTGATTACATGATACATGTCATGAATATCAACTTGCAATAAATTATAATCAACTAACAACTACTACAATTATCTAACAACTACAATGAAAGTAGAGAAAATCACACAGCGTTACCAAAATTAATTTTGTATAGTTTTCTAAAAGAATTGCCAAAAGTCAAGCTTAATTCAGTTATCTTCTTGTTTCAACTTCTGATTGAGTAATTGAAGAAGTCAAAAAAACAAAAAGGTAGAAGAAAGAATTAGTAACTAACACTACAATTTATTATTATTATTATTCTTTTTAGTGAAAATGTTGCATCATTATATCGGATATCGCAATCGTAATTACCAATTTTCTATTACAAACTAGTAACAATGAACTACAAACTAGAATCAAAGAACTACTACATAAATAGAGAAATAGCCCACATATCTGGTGGGATCGAACCCATAACTTCTAAGTTGCTTAATCTTACCACGAGACTAAGACATCACGGGCTACAATTTATTTATTTGTATTTGTATGATTATTAATTTATAGGTGCACACTAATACACGGTGTACAATTTGGTCACTGTCATCAAATTCACATAATATTTATTTCAAGATAATTTATTTTCTCTCCAAAGTTCATCTTATAGATTTATTTAATTCATTAATAATTACTTCCGAGCGTTGAAACAAGAAAAAATCAGTACTGTTTGTTCTCTCTCTCTCTCTACTCTCTCTCTCTCTCTCTCCATTTTCACGACCTTTCACCTAGGGGTGAGCGTCGGGTGGGTAATTTGGGTTCGGAGAGTTCGGATTCGGCTATTTCGAGTAGCAATTTTTGCTACCCAATGAATACCCAAATTTTTCGGGTACCCAAAATGTCGGGTTTCGGGTACCCGGTCTTGCAATCTGCTTTTAAAGCAGATTGCAAGAGGCCAAAACAGAGGTTGTAAAGGACTGTTAGTCCTCTAAAATCACAGTTGAATAACTGTAAATCATTCAACTCAGGACACCATTTTCCAAGGCGGGAAGAAAATGTGTTATCATACAGCACAACGTGCTTCAATATGAGTCTTTTTAAATTTGGTAAATTATATCTATCTTCCCACCTAACAATGTAGTTCGGTAGATATAATTTTAATTGAGCAAGAGTTTATGACAAAAACAGGCCTTTAGGGAGTGAAGTGGACAACCGGCCGACTAATTTCAGTATACGCACAAAATGATCTACTCCAAACGCCACCTACTCTTGCCTTATCCGATGCAATGCCTCGTCCCCCATGGGTAATTCAAAGCTCAAGGTTTCAACCACATTTTCATTATGTTCAAGTATAGTGCGATTAACAAAATGAATAAAATATAAACCATGATAACCCCTTTGTTCGAAACGGTTAATATCGAACAAAAGAGTAGGGATGGAATACCAACAATATTGAAAATACTTTGATAAAAGACCTAATAGGGCTGCCTCCACAATGCATTCATCCCTTGATAACCTTCCCATAACATGAAAAGTTATATCCTCACAAAGGAAACTAAGTCCATTATCATAAATTGTACCTCGTTCCATGGTTGTTTATATGAACTATCCCCTGTTTATATTCTGTTTCTACTCGTGCAAGATGATCCCCTGTCTCCTTTGTTTATATCTCCCTTTTTTCGTGCAAGATGATCCTCACAAATATCCCCTGTTTATACTTTGAAAATTCTTTGTAGGGTTTGGTGGGCGAAGAGATTGTTCGATTTTGAAGTCACTTTGGTTTGCCTTTTGATTGTAAAAAAGATGAAGACAAATGAGATGGATTTATCCAGTTCCACAGTTTTATATATTATTTTCCAAGTGAAAATGTAAGGGTTAAGTAATGTGAAAAGACTTTCACTTTTTTACATGTCAGAGTAAGTGTGTGGTTGTGGTTAATGAGCGGTTTCTTAGTTGTATCCCGTTTCCCCATTAACATTAATTTGTAACTTCTTGTAACTTGTACTATAGGTAGTTACTAGAGTGGAAAAGGGACACATACCGGTTATATAGGTAACTGGTATAGGATGCAAAAAACCACTATTTTCCTTATGATTTGGTGAACATTAATAATTACATGGGCTAATTATTTTTTTAAGATTATTATAATAGGCATACTACTCATTATATTAACATGTTTTATATATTATATTTACAGTTTGTGCCAATTAGTACTATTTTTGGTGTTTGAGGCACCAAAACTTATACCGGTATGATAAATATCCGGTTAAGCGGTATAATAGGCATACTCAAAACACAATTTCAACTTCGATCCATAAACAATTGACATTTAATTGGGTAAAATAAAATACTTTTAATATCCTATCAAACAAAATAACAAAATAAATAAAATCATTGAAATACAATACTACGAAAACAATTGAAATTAATATAGATAACATTGAAATAAAATCTTTTACTGCTTAGTTAGTTTTACATAGAAGATTATTGACTATGGATAGTCAATGTGCTTTGTGGAAATGGAAAAAAACTATGAATCATTTGAATTTTGAATATACATGGAGTCAGGGGTTATTGAGCCTTCAGTTAAGAAAAAAAACTAACCTTGCTGTTCCCAACTATGATAAGAACCTGAGACAAAGTGGGGTATTGTCTCTTCTGAACAAGTTTGGTAGTCCACTTGCACATTCTCGGCAACTGCCGGGCGGTATTCTCCCTGAAGCGCCCAATAATTGGTGACAGTGCGGGAATACACTCAAAAGGAAAATGTAGGCATACGAACAAAAAAAATATTATCAAATATTTGCACATAAGTGGGAGTCAGCAATTAACAATGAAAGACAAAAACTAAATTTACCATAAGTGGGAGAATGAAACAATGAAAGTTGCACTGAGGATTTGCCGAAGCCAATTTCTTTTTCAGGTCTAAAGTTTTCAAGTGATCTATCATAACAGAATAAGAAAACCTACCCCATGGATAGGTTTTCGCGAACTCAAGGTCATCAACAATTGCAAGAAAACTCTCGTCTATTGGCGAATCATCACTTGTAAGGATAAACAAAACAGAAATCAACAAGTATAATAGAGCAAGCTTCAATTTGTCTGATGGAAGGATCTCAATAGCTTGGTCACTAGAACTAATCTGACGCTTTTTTTTCTACGCACTGGTTGAGTACGGATCACACACCGCATAAGCTGTTCCTTAAGAACTTTAACTGAGCTTTAGGGCTAAGGTATTTACGACTAAAACTATCAATATCGTCCACACTCTTTTTTTCAGTCGGATAGGGGGAGCAATTCAACCCACTCATAACCACATGCTCCATCAAAGAGTAGCGAATAGGTATGCCATTTAGAACAAACCAGATTTCAAATTTGTCGGGAGACTCCACTATTCGGGTTAGAAGCATCCAGAGAGGAAATCCATGTCGAATAATGGGCCGAACTGACAATTCTTAAACCACATGATGCCATCTGGATGGTCACTCAAACAATCTTCAATAAATTTGATATCTGTGGCCAATTTGTAGTGGCATGATATTCTACACTTCTTGTTAAAGTCTTTCGGGGTCAGTGTAAAAGTGGGCCGAGGTATGTCGTTTGCATCATTAACCTGAAAACAAAATTAAATTAGATTACTTATAAGTAGTAGAACATAAAATTATACAGTTTGAGGCAATTAGAACAATTTTGGATTGAAAAACCACAATATGAAACTGGTATGATAAATAACCGGTTACGAAGTGTAAGTCAATTGCATATAGATCCATCATCAATTCACATATACTTGGGTAAAATAGAATACTACAAAATCATTGAAACCAATATAATTCCATGTTTTATATATTAGAAACTGAGATTTCAGCATATTATAACAATTTTGGATTCAAAAACCACAATATGATACCGGTATCATAAATATCTGGTTAAGCAGCGTGCAAGGCATATACTTAAAACACAATTGCATATCGATCCACAAGCCCACAACTGATCATGTCTTACACCAAAAACTGATCATGTCTTAGACCAAGAACTGATCATGTCATGTCTTACCCCAAAACCCTTAACACAGCCCACAACCCATAAAACCTTAACACATTAAATAATTACATCACACCAAAATTGAAACAAATACATCTATAAATTTGGAACAAGATATATTAGTTTACTACTGGGGGTGTGGATGAAGTTGGAGGGTCAGCCATTGCTGCAACAACTGCATCTACACGGCGGCGTTTTGTGGGAGAAGACGAATCAACCATTGCTCGAATATGGGACTAAACAAGATTAAAGTTACAAAATTAAACTGATTTCACATAAACCCTAAAATGCAAATATTGCTTACAAATTGAAATTTGGGGGAAAGGAAGAAGACGAACCTGTTTATCTAAGGCACCAAGAAATACTTACAGTGGATTTTCTCAGGAAATTCTTACAGCTCTCTTCCTCCCTCCTCAACAACTTCCCGTTGGATTTTGATTTTTTTACGCAAGGCACCAAGAAGAGTTGTTTTATTGCTGAAGAGTTGTTTATTTCTTTGAAGAATTGTAAATGCGTTTTTAGTATTGGGGCAAAAGGGTTAAAATGTAATTCACCATTTACATTAACTGAAAAGAAAAACAAAAAATAAAAGCCCAACTATGAGTTGTTTTACTAGGGGGTATTACGGACAAATTCCTCCTATTTAGCCGTCCAAAATTAAAGAAAAAATGAAAAAGAAAAGTCAAACAAAAGGGGGACTCTTTTTGCAACCCCATGCAAAAGGGGACTGTATTTGCAAAATTCCCGTTTAGGGAAGCCCTAATTTTGGATTTAGTTTGATTTTTTCTTATAATAAATTAGTAGCTTTTGTGGGTTTTTTGAGGGGGCAATTATTTTGATTAATTCCGCGGCTTTAGTTGTTAGAAGATCGAAGATTAGATTTTTTTATTTTTTTTGTTTATTATTAATTGAATTAGCAAACATTCGTCATGTCTATTAGGTTAAGGATAAATTATTGCATTTTTATCAACCCTTCAAGCTCTATCTATCTCTGTTGTAAGGTTTATTCATTTCTACATACTGTTATAATTTGATGTGTTTCTCATTGATGACTGAAATGCCTATATGATCATATTCATTTCAAATTCAAGATTCTATTTGTTGAGTGATTCTTACAGAGTCCTGTTATTTCATAACCATCCATATATGCTGGATCCAATGTGTAGGGTTGTAAACAAATCGAGTCGAGTCGAGTCGAACAAGTTATTGTTCAAGCTTGTTTGAATGATTATCGAGCTTCAAAATGTATGTTTGAGCTTGGTTTGATTGTCAATCGAGCCGAGCTCAAACGAGCTTTAATCGAGCCGAACACGAGTCAAGCTCAAGTAGTTTGATTTTTTGCACATATTTTATAATTTTTTTGCTAATCGAGCCGAGCTTCAAAGCTTATCGAACATAAAAAGTTGTTCAAGTTTGGTTTGGTATGTTAACTAACTGAGCTTTTAACGAACAATCTTGATTTAAGTGTCCCGGAAGCTTCTAATAATGAACCCTATTCGATTTAAGTCGCTGGTATTCACTTTATTACATTTTATACATTGTTATGGTAGGTCAAAAGGCAGGAATCACAGTTGAGCAATTTGGCCTCTCGATATTATCGAACTTCACCATACACTAGAGGAGCAGGTATGCATCACTTTCTTGCAAGCTACATAATTTTCCTCAATTCATTGTCAATGTCGTCTTCATATTTATTTTTAGATTCATTGATGCTTAGACATTCTTCTTCACTATGAAAAGTGTGACGATGCTCTAAACAAGCTTAATGTTAGAGTTTATATTTGTTAGGATTCTATTTCTTATGTATTTTCCTTTCTTATTATTTCCTTTTGCTCTATCTCCTTGTACTCTATATAAACGCTTTTATGATCAATACAATATCAAGGGGAATTAATACCTTAACATGGTATCAGCCTAAAAACCCTACTCCTTGGCCTCCAAACAGCCGCTGCCACCATCTTCCGCTGCTGCCGGCGACGTCTCTCGGCCCTCTCTCATAATCATCTCCTTCCCTTTGAAGTTGTTGATCCCCTCAATGCCTCCATCTCTTCTTCCACATCACGTTTTGGTGCTTCTCCAGCAAGCTTCTCCACGCCATCTTCCACTTGGTTTGTGTTGATTGTGTTACTATCCTACGGTACAATTCTTGCTGTTTCTTCTACCTTTGTTTATTTTGACTTTTATTTTGTTACGTGTTTCGATTCCTCTCCGTTTCTATCATGTCAATTCATGGTGATACTTCTTCCGACACCAAAACAGCCCCACCCGCCCCCAAACCCTCACCCATACACCCTTCCCTCGCTGCCGGTAATGTTCAAACATCTTTTGGTTTCAAACTCACTGATATCGATTCAAATTACAAATTATGGCGCGGCATGTTCATGGATTTATGCCGTAGTTATTCGGTTTATTCTCATATTTCTGGGCACTCCCAACCTCTTAATGAAAACGATGATGAATGGTTCGCCATTGATTCCACTATAAAAAGATGGTTCTATTCCACCGTTGATTTAAAACTTCTCAAAAACATTGATTTGGAATATGCCACATCGCATGATTTATGGTTTACCATCGAAGAAAATTTCCGAAATAACAAACCCTCTCGATCCCTTCAAATAAATGAAAAATTTCGAAACCTTCAAAAGGGATCCCTATCCATCTCTCAATACTGTCAAGAGATGAAGTTTTTGGCGGATAACTTAGCCGACCTTGATAATCCCATTAAAGAGCAAGATTTAATCCTCCAACTCCTACAAGGCCTTCCCGAGTCTTACCTTCCCCTTGTCACAGTCATCACCACAAAATCTCTCCTTCCCTCTTTTTCCGAAGCTCGTAATCTCCTTTTACTTCATGAATCCCGTGAATCACGTTTCACTACTCACTCCCAATCCACTCAATCTTCCACTGCCTTCTTTTCTCAATCTCCCGGTCCGATCAATAATCGAAACACGTATCGAAATAATGATCGAAATCGAGGTAGGGGCACCAGCCGGTTTCAAGGCCGTGGAGGTGGCTCATCACACGGGCAGATTCATGGCAACAAATCAAATTTTGGGCCTCCAAATAATTACTCTTTTCAACTGGTCCAACAAACACCCAATGGCCCACGTGTTCTTGGTCAAATTTCAGCGCCCACCACTTTTCAGTCAACTGGCCCAGGTTCATTTCAGCTTGCGAATTGGGCCTCCACTCAGCAGCCCACTTCGCAAGCCAACTCTTCAGCCCCTGCGCATTGGACCACAACCAATCAGTCCTCCTCCAGCGCTTGGGCCTCTGCTGCTGTCCAACCCAATGTCCTCCTCCCACAATCCCCAGGCGTCCCCCACTCTCCTTCAGCGGGCCTGCTCAGTCCAGCTCCCTATTGGGCTCCTCATCAAGCATTTTCAGCTGCCTCTGCCGCCCCTACTACTTCTCCACAACCCACAGACTTATCTTCACTTTTTCAGACAATGACACTCCCTCAGCCTGACGATCAGTGGTACTTGGACACCGGAGCTTCGTCGCACATGACTCCTCACCAAGGTAATTTATTTAATATTGTGCCTAATGTCAATTCTAATTCTATTGTTGTGGGAAATGGTGCTGTACTTCTAATTAATTTCATAGGTAATTCCGTGTTAACTTCTCCCTCTCGTACTCTTCATCTTAAAAATGTTCTTGTATCCCCTTCTCTTGTCAAAAATCTTATTTATGTTCGAAAATTTACTCGAGATAATAACTGCTCCATTGAATTTGACCCTTGTGGTTTTTCTGTAAAGGATCTTAGGACTGGGGCTCTCCTCCTTCGAATCAACAGTGATGGTGATCTTTACCCCTTTCATGCACCTTCCACAGCTCTCGTCTCCTCGTCTTCCTCCGTGTCTCACTCACCCACTATCTGGCATCGTCGGCTCGGTCATCCTGGCGTTTCTATTTTCTCATTTCTTAATAGTCGAAATTTTATTCATTGTAATAAAGATGTCTCTCGTTTGCTTTGTCATACTTGTCAACTTGGCAAACACAAACAACTGCCATTCTCTAGGTCTTTTACTCGTAGCTCGGGATTGTTTGATGTTATTCATTCTGACATTTGGACCTCTCCGGTTCCTAGTTTTAGTGGTTTTAAATATTATCTTTTGTTTTTAGATGATTTTTCGCACTTCTTGTGGATTTTTCCTTTACATAATAAATCTGATGTTTTTAAAATTTTTGTAAATTTTTATTCTTATGTTAATACTCAATTTAATTCAAAAATCAAATCTTTCCAATGCGACAACGGTGGTGAATTCGACAACAAGCTTTTTCACGATTTTTTTAATGAGCATGGTGTCCATTTTCGTTTTTCTTGCCCCCATACCTCCCAACAAAATGGTAAGGCCGAACGTACTATCCAAACTATCAACAACATCGTTCGAACCCTTCTTTTTCAAGCCACCCTTCCCCCTCACTTTTGGGTCGAAGCATTACATATGGCCGTTCATCTGTTAAACATTCTTCCCACCACTACTCTTTCATACCGTACACCCTTTGAGCTACTCTACAACACGTCACCCACGTATGATCACCTTAGAGTTTTTGGGTGTTTATGTTACCCCAGCCTTTCTGCCACCTCATCTCACAAACTCTCTCCTCGCTCCTCTGCTTGTATTTTCTTAGGTTATCCTTCCAATCACAAAGGTTTTCGATGTCTCGCTCTTGAAACTAACAAATTAATTATCTCTCGACACGTTGTGTTTGACGAATCTATCTTTCCTTTTTCTTCTTACTCCACCTCAACCACCACTTCATCTTTCGAATTTCTCTCGACAGACGAAGACACCCCTCCTCTTGCTCATCATCTGCTTTCCCGCTCTTCTTCCTTATCTCGTTCCGCGACCGGACCTCCTCCCGATTTTTCACCTCTTCTCGATTCCTCTTCATCTCCCTCGTCCTCCTTTCCTTTGGATATTGCTCCCGATCTTGCACCTGCTGCCGTTCCTACTCATCCCATGACCACTCGCTCAAAATCCGGAATTACTAAGCCTTGTCAAATGTTTAATCTCTCTACTGCCTCTGATCTCTCTCTCTCTCCTATTCCTCGTTCTTACACACAAGCTCTCCGCTACACCCACTGGAAATCTGCTATGGATGCTGAGCTCTCTGCTCTCCACTCTAATGGTACCTGGGAACTAGTCCCTTACCCTCCTAACGTTAATCTTGTTGGGTCTAAGTGGATCTTTCGACACAAATTTCGTTCTGATGGCTCTCTGGAACGCTATAAAGCTTGTCTTGTAGCTCAGGGATTCACTCAACAACCCGGCATTGACTATGAGGACACTTTCAGCCCGGTTGTCAAACCCGCTACCATACGCACTGTTCTTAGTCTTGCTATTTCCCATTTCTGGCCCCTTCATCAGCTTGATGTCAAAAATGCCTTCCTTCACGGTCATCTTTCTGAGACTGTCTATATGAAACAACCTCCGGGTTACTCTCATCCTACCTATCCCGATCATGTGTGCCTCCTTAAAAATGCCCTCTATGGCCTCAAACAAGCACCCCGTGCTTGGCACCATCGCTTTGCTTCGTACCTCTCCTTTATAGGTTTCGTCAGTAGTCGAGCTGATGCTTCTCTTTTCATTCTCTGTCAAGGCTCTATCTCAGCCTATCTTCTTCTCTACGTGGACGATATTGTTATCACTGTCTCTACTCCTTCTTTTCTCTCCAAGATCACATCTCTTCTTTCCTCCGAATTTTCTATGACTGACCTCGGTCCTCTACACTTCTTTCTAGGGATTTCTGTCACCCGTTCCTCGTCTGGCTTGTTTCTTTCTCAAGAAAAATTTGCTCGCGAAATTCTCTCTAGAGCCAACATGTCTTCTTGCAATTCGTCCACCACCCCGGCTGACACTCAGTCCAAAATGTCTTCCTCCACATCTCCTCCCTTCTCCGATCCCACTCTCTATCGTAGTCTCGCAGGTGCTCTCCAATATCTGACCTTTACACGGCTTGACATTACATTCGCAGTTCGACAACTCTGTCTGTTTATGCATGATCCCCGTGTTCATCATATGAATGCTCTCAAACGTGTACTCCGTTATGTCCAAGGCACTATCACTCAGGGTCTATCTCTTCGCCCATCATCCACCTCCCAACTTATTGCCTACTCCGATGCTGATTGGGCCCGATGTCCTGACACTCGTCGCTCGAATTCCGGCTACTGTGTGTTCTTAGGTGATAATCTCGTCTCTTAGTTTTCCAAACGTCAACATGTCGTCTTTTGGTCCAATGCTGAAGCTGAATACCGCGGTGTTGCTAATGTCGTGGCTGAAACTTCTTGGCTTCGCAATCTTTTACTTGAACTCCATTGTCCTCTTCTTCAGGCTACTATAGTCTATTGTGATAACATCAGCTCGGTCTACCTTTCCTCTAACCCCGTATAGCACCAAAGAACAAAACATGTTGAATTAGATTTACATTTTGTACGTGAAAAGGTTGCTTTAGGTGATATTCGTGTGCTGCATGTTCCCTCCTCACGCCAATTTGCTGATATCTTCACTAAAGGGCTGCCTACGGTGTTGTTTCTTGATTTTCGATCCAGTCTCAACGTTCGCGAGCCTCCCGTTTCGACTGCGGGGGAGTGTTAGAGTTTATATTTGTTAGGATTCTATTTCTTATGTATTTTCCTTTATTATTATTTCCTTTTGCATCAAGGGAAATTAATACCTTAACACTTAATAGATCACATTTCATCGTTTGGTTTTTGGATTTATTAATATTCTTTAAAGTGCTTTTCTCTGACATGCTAGGATTCCTTGCTTTTTTGTTACTTGTGTTTAGTGTTTTGTCTCCGAACATTCTCTAATATTGAGTTTGGATTGATGAATTTGGATTTGAGGAATAGATTTGGAAGAAGGAACTTAAATAAATCCAAATTAGAGTTATTTGAATTCCATAATAATAATTGAAGAAATAGCTTAAAACGAGTTCCAAGGAGTATTCATTATAACTTAAACTCATCCAGACAAGCTCAAGGGATTTGTTGATGAATTTGAAATCCATGGCTTTCAACAATCCAAACACATCCTATAGTTATTTGGTTAATGACTGCCTTTCGTGATGAAATGACTTAACGTATTGATATGCCCAAATTTGGACAAATTTGGACATATTATTTATATATATATATATATATATATTAATGCTAAAAGCCCAAAGCCCAATACGAAGGCCCAAACCCAGAGCAGGAATAAAAAACCCCCAACTGGAATAAGATCCGCGCTTTTATATTTGGATCAGCTTCGACCCGGTCTACGACCCGACTCAGGAAAGACGTTAGATCGGTACACGCGGCAAGATATGGCTAATACACGTGTTAACTTTACATCCGTATATGGTGTCCACTATAAATACCCTCATGTACAATCGAAAGGGGGTACGCTATCATTATTTACTAAATTCACTATAGATTCACTGTAGCTCCGAGCTACGAGCTTCGATCTAGATTCTGAATAGACCCCCTTATAAATTATGAGGTTTATGTTAGGACTTATTAGTTGAATTGAACTACGTTAGACTTGATCCCATTTGAGGTACGTAGGCAGCTTTATTATTGAGTACAGTCTATAATCCATTGATCTCCGGGTTGGGTCCTACCACAACCTCGACTGGTCTGTGTTGTGGCTCTAACGAAATACGACCCGGATGAGTTGGCGCCGTCTGTGGGAACCTCTATTTAGCTTCGCTGTACGATTGAACTCAAACAATGGAGGAATCAAGCAACCGCAAGAACAAGGGACTACAAGGCGATGCAGCACATCGCACATTAAACCCCGAGGTGGATCCACCTCCAGGCTTTGGACTAGGTGACGAACCTAGGGGTGACGAACCC
This sequence comes from Buddleja alternifolia, assembly GCA_019426215.1. Classification (NCBI taxonomy): domain Eukaryota; kingdom Viridiplantae; phylum Streptophyta; class Magnoliopsida; order Lamiales; family Scrophulariaceae; genus Buddleja; species Buddleja alternifolia. Next base: position 1,318,148 of record CM033394.1, read on the forward strand.
GTTATAACAATGACTCACGAGATATTCCAGCAAAGAATGCAGGAATGTGCTCAAAGAGCTCTACAAGAATACTTGGCTAGTGCTCCAACTACGCCATATATACCGATCAAACACGATCCTGTTATGCCTCGTAAGCTCTTCCACCAACCCATTCTACTGACGGATAAGGCTCGGAAGATTCAAGACATCGAGGCATTAGGGGACAATCGAGAAAGACACTTCGAAAAGGAGAATGAAAGCCATACCCCATCACTTCGTGAGGGTAACAAAGGCAAAAACAAAGAACACGAAGAGGTGTGTGATTCACCCAACATGCCGAAGAAGGTCTTCCGACCTGTATCGGCTCTACAAAGAAATAATTCTCCCTTCTATGAGGAAATCTTGTCGGAGTCCCTTAGGAACTTCCGCATTCCAGACCTTCCGAAGTATGATGGGTCGACTGATCCCAAAACACATGTAATTGCATATGAGAACTTAATGATGATGCATAATCTATCTGATGCTTTAAATAGCAGAATTTTCCTGACGACCCTCACGGGACGAGCCCAAGAATGGTTTATGTAACTCAAGAATTGCCTAAAAAGGGGGTGAATTAGGTATTTAAAAATTTGACAGCGGAACTTAATAAGTACCAAAGTTATAAACTGAATAATACTTTTATTGAATGACAAAAAGTGGAACATATAAGTTCCAAAACAAATTCCACAGGAAAACTGAAAAACAACTAATGTTATCTAAAATAGAAATAACAAAAACATACTCGATATGAGGATTTGAGTAACGCTCAAAAGATCCTAGAGACTAGGTGTGGAACCAGATGGAATTTCCACACAACTACTCTAATATGGATTACAAAAGAGACTTGACTCCAAAAACTCCTCGCTAATCACTCGTGTTTTATATGTGGAACTCTGAAGCAGCGACTGGTACTTCTTCTTCCTCACTGGAACTGAAGATCGTGCCTAACAAGAATAATTACACGTAATGAGTGTAAGCTTAAGAATACTTCAGAAATTCGTAATGTTTCAGAGCAAGACAATAGATATTTATAGGAGAAAGAAACTTAATGATTTAAACGGCTCATTCCATAAATGTCACAACGGATTCTTTCTAAAAACGAATAAGGTAGGGGAACAAATATCCAATGTATCGGATTCTTTCCAAATAATTGAATAAGGTAAATAACTAAAATATGGAAAGGCAGGATAATAAAATGTTGACTTTCCTTTAACCAATTGATCTTGATTTGATCGGATTATGCTTGCCTTGGGAAGTCCTGCGAAAAATGGAAAGATAGGATTAAATAAGTAAAATGGAGATTTCTTTGTCATTGTCAAAATTAGATTGATTGAGTGCCAAAAAGGTCTACAGTTTACACACCAAAAAGGTCTACAGTTTACACATTTGTCTACTGGGAGCATCGTAGATTATACGCAATTCATGCAAAAATTTGAATACCACTTTGCTAGTAAGCGCAAGTATGCAAAATCCATAACCCACTTGTTCAGTATACGACAAAAGGACGACGAGAGTCTACGATCCTTTGTAGATCAGTTTAATGATGAAGCTCTTGATGTGCAAGGGTTAACCAATGAGATTAAAATCAACCTAATGATAAATGTATTAAAAATGGGACCCTTCGCCAATGCGCTGATTAGAGATCGACCTTTCGACATGGAGGAGCTCATGGTGGTAGCTCAAAAATACATTTACGTTGAAGAAATGAATGAGCTGAAGAGGGAGGAGCGGAGAGTCCAAAAGCAGCTGAAAGATAAGGCACAAGAGAGGAATCAAAGCTCTAAGAATGATCATTTAGACAAGCACGGCAGACCTCGATACACGAGGTTCGAGAATTACACGCCGTTGAACACATCACGAGGACAAGCACTATTAGCCATTGAGAACAAGGACATGTTGATATGGCCACGACCCATGAAGGAAGGAGCCAAGAAGAAGAACCCGAACAAATATTGTAGATTCCACAAAGACACGGGCCACGACACCAAAGAATGCTTCCAATTGAAGGATGAGATCGAGAGATTAATCAAGCAAGGGTATTTGCAGCAGTTCATTGATCGTAAGGCTCAAGAGAGGCAAGAAGTTCCCAAATCTTTGAAACGACAAGGTCAACGAGATCGAAGTCGTTCTAGGGATCGTGGCAGAGATAATTATCGAAGGAGGGATGATTACCACAATCGTGATCGTAGGGACGATAAACGACGTGACAAACGTCGAGATAGGTACCCTAAAGAAGAGAACAACGCATGTAACTTACCTCTTCATGGAGAGATTATTACGATAGCTGGTGGTCCTGCAAATGGAGATTCAAACAATGCTCGCAAAAAATACACGAGGGAATTAAAGGCACGCGAACGAAGAGCACAGACATTACATGTCATGACAATGCATTCGAGGTGCAAAGCTATAAGCTTCGGAGACGATGACTATGAAGGTGTGGTAGGACCACAAGATGATCCAATGGTAATAAAAATGGATATTGCAAACTTTGCGGTGCACAAGGTGCTTGTGGATAATGGCAACTCGGCCGACATCATGCTTCTTAGTGTACTTTGAAAAATGAATTTTGACACGAAGCGGCTTCGTTCGGTGACCACACCATTGGTTGGTTTTGGAGGCTCCGAGATTATCCCGGTTGGTACAATCGACCTCGTGGCTTCGTTGGGTGACGAACCCACGAGAAAAACTGTAATGATAAAATTCCTTGTGGTGGATGCCCCGTTTGCATACAACGTGATATTGGGACAACCCGGTCTAAACTTGTTTGGGGCTGTAGTGTCCACTCCTCATCTGAAAATGAAATTTCGAACAAAGGCGGGAATCGGACTAGTCAAATGTAATCAAGAGATGGCACGAGAGTGCTATACTACTTCTTTGAAAAAAGGTCCCACTAAAATAAAATCGGAGAAGACAAAGAAGATGTTTTCCACCATCGAAATTCCGAACTATGATCCGGAACCAAGCAAAAAATAGAGAATGGAGGACACGCGTATCGAGCCATCGGACCACAAAGTAATCGAACTGATTCCTGGTGACTCTGAAAGAACCACATGAATTGGCTCGCAAATGGACCCGAGTCTTGAAATGATGATGATAATCTTCTTAAGAGAACACAAGGAAATTTTTGCTTGGAAGGCATCGGACTTCAAGGGCATAAACCCCGAAGTCATTGTTCATCGGCTAAATGTTGATCCCGACGCAAAACCCGTTAAGCAAAAGAAAAGAAACTTTGGACCAGATCGTAAACAAAGCATGCCCTCGAGATCATTATCCTTTACCTCGGATAGAACTGTTAGTGGATTCTACTGCTGGTTGTGCTCTCCTAAGCATGATGGATGCTTACCAAGGTTTTAACCAAATAATGATGGTGGAAGAAGACCGTGAGAAGACCTCATTTATCACCTCGAAGGGCGTATATTGTTATAAGGTCATGCCTTTCGGCCTTCGAAACTCAGGTGCCACCTACCAAAGGCTCGTAAATATGATGTTAAAAAACGTGATTGGAAAAACCATGGAGGTGTATGTTGATGATATGCTCGTAAAAAGCATAAAAGAGATTGATCACTTGGATCATTTGAAACGTTCATTCGAGATTATGAACAAATATGGCATGAAGCTCAACCCTCACAAATGCACCTTTGGAGTAAGATGAGGAAAATTCTTGGGATATATGGTGACACAACGAGGTATCGAGGCTAATCCGGAAAAAATTCGAGCAATCTTGGACATGCCTTCACCTCGGACGGTAAAAGACGTTCAAAGGCTAACAAGTCGTATGGCGTGAGGTGAAGGCATTTCACGAAGTGCAGATAAAGGATTGCACTTCTTCAAGATACTTCGAAATATCAAAAATTTCACATGGAGTGAGGAATGCGAAAAAGCTTTCCTCGAATTGAAGAACTATCTAACTTCACCACCTCTGCTGATGAAGCCAGTCTTAGGAGAAGATCTCCTCTTATATTTGGTAATTTCAGAAGAAGCAATTAGTGCAGTTCTAGTTCGTGAAATCGAATCCGAGCACCGTCCGGTTTACTACATCAGCAAAATGTTACAAGGGGCAGAGAAGAACTACCTTGTAATTGAAAAATGGGCGCTTGCCTTAATCACCGCAGCTAAGAAGTTACGTCCATATTTCCAATCGCATCACATCGTGGTTCTAACGAACCAACCTTTAAAACAGATCTTGGCCAAGCCCGATGCATCTGGAAGGCTCGTAAAATGGGTCGTTGAGTTGGGTGAGTACTCAATTGAGTATCGACCTCGAACCTCAATCAAAGCTCAAATTATGGCTGACTTTTTAGTCGAAATGTCATCATCGTTTGAAAATGGTGTAAACACTTTGGAAACTGACCGATGGTTATTGTATGTAGATGGTTCGTCAATGAGCCAACAAGGAAGAGTAGGAGTTTGGCTTCAAGACCCGCATGGAAATGATCATGAATTCGCCATCAAGCTCAATTTTGATGTGACGAACAACGAAGCTGAATACGAAGCTTTAATTGCCGGTCTCAACATGGCTAAGAACTTGAATGCGTTCACCAATTCGTAGCTAGTCGCCAACCAGATCAGCGGAGCTTACGAAGCAAAGGAAAAGACGATGTGCAAATATTTGCAACGAGTAAAGAGCCTCATGGCCAACTTCAAAAACTAACCTTGAATCAGGTTACAAGAATAATAAAAGCCATTACTTCGAATAATGACAATTCTATATATTGATAACACCAACTAAGCATCGAAAAACTAACCTTGAATCAGGTACCTCGAGAGGAGAATGATCGAGCTGACGCCCTCTCTAAATTTGCCAATTTGATCACGGGTGTGAAAAGTAGGCAAGTGACACTTCTTACTTCAGATCATCCAGAGATATCGGAAGAGGAATCAATCACTGTGATGGCAGTGGATGAAGAAAATTCATGGAAAGATGAGATAAAACAATACCTAGAAATTGGAAAAATGCCAACAAATCGGAATGAATCACGAAGGTTGATGTATCGAGCTGCAAGGTTTACAATCGTCGATAATGAGTTATACAAACGATCTTCAGCAGGTCCACTTCTCCGATGTCTAGCTCCATCCCAACTACTATACGTGATGCAAGAAGTCCATGAGGGTAGTAGCGAAAATCACTCCGGAGGTCGAGCTCTGGCACAAAAGATCTTAAGGCAAGGATATTTTTGGCCAACACTTGTCCAAGATACCTCGAACTTTGTCAAAAAATGTGAGGAATGCCAATTCCACTCAAATCTATCTCATCAACATGCAGTTCCAATGGAACCAATCAAGGTTGCCTATCCTTTCGACCAATGGGGTATTGATATTTTAGGACCCTTTCCACCTGCCACGGGCCAAAGAAAATTTATTATTGTTGTAGTGGAGCACTTCACAAAGTGGATTGAAGCCGAAGCAGTGGCTAAAATCACGGAGGGTGAGATCATGAAATTTCTTTGGAAAAACATTGTCTGTAGATTCGGAGTTCCTCGAGTCTTAATATCAGACAATGGCACTCAATTTAATAGGAAAATGGTCACGAGCTGGTGCACCGAAATGAAAATTCGACAACACTTCACTGCTGTAGGAAACCCACAAGCTAATGGACAAACTGAGGTATGCAACAGGATCCTCCTACAAGGCTTAAAAGCACGAATCGATTGAAATAAGGGGAACTGGGCAGACAAACTACCGGGAGTCTTATGGTCCTATCGAACTACTCCACGAAGTTTGACTGGGGAATCACCATTCTGTCTGGTGTACGGATCGAAAACGGTTATACCGGCTGAAATAGGGCTTATGTCATACCGTGTTGCATCTTATGATGAGTCAAATAATCTTGAAAAAAACAAAGCAGATCGACACTTCAAACTGGACGTAATCGGGGAAAAAAGGGAGAAAGCATACGCCAAAATCCTTATGCAAAAAAGTGCTATGGCCCGTGCTTATAATAAAAATATGAGACCAAGAAATTTCTAAGTGGGAGATCTAGTCTTAAAGAAAGTTGAAGTTTCGAAACACGTGGGGAAACTAGATGCGATCTGGGAGGGTCCCTTTAAGGTCATCGAAGTAACCAAGCAAGGAACATATAGGTTGGAGAACATGGAGGGAAAAACATTACCTCGACCTTGGAACATACACAACCTCCGAAAATTTTACACCTAAAACATCGTTGATATGTAACAATGCTTAATCTTTTGTCAAAAATATATGCCGATGCGCTACTACGATCTAACAGTTTGATATATATGGTTTACGATGTACTTAAATCAGTACGAGCTGCCAGATGCATACATGCTTTTGTGAAATGTTCGATATATATGGTCTACGATGTACACAAATACTTTTAGGTGAAGTGTTATGAATATATGAGCTATGATGCCACATCGATAATAACATATAAACAATACAAATACGACTCGTCAATGAGTATAAAGCAAAGTCGAGGAGTATGATGTAATTGCAAATCAGATCCGAAATAAGACATACATATTTAAACTGAAACAAAAAAGGATATTCATTCAAAATATGTTCGAAATATACGATCTAACGGTTGTATTCACCTCGCACATCGGTAACACCGATCTGATGCTTGGTTTTAGAAAAGATTAACAAACCAAAGGCAAAAGTAAATTGTCTTCACAACCAAAACATCAAAAGACAAAAATAGGCGACAATTTCCAAACTCGAGGTTACTAAAAACATTACGAGTCACCCCCTTCCTCGTCATCTGCTTCATCATCATCTTCTTCAAAGTAGGACTTCCCAAGAGCCTCGAATTCGGGGTAGTCAATATAAGTTCGTCGTGTCGAAAACCTGGAAACTGATGGACGAAGTGCTTTTTGAAGGGCAAATTCTTCGAAGGATTCGCAATCAAAATCACCAGGTAGATGTTTTTCCCGAATTAGATAATCTAATGCCTTGTTGAACCCGTCACACATATCCCCAGCAGACTTAGCCAAGAGGATCTTCTTGAATGCCTTCAACAAGGCAAAGTCCCTCGCCCCACCAAATCTCTGCTCTGTCATTGTCTGCTTAAATTCGTCAGAAACCACGAACTCCTGATGTCCAGTAATTCGCCCAGCATTGAATGACTGCCCAATGACACGCTAAAAGCTAACGTGCTATGATAGCAAGTGCACTAGTCGTGTGTAGTAATAAATGGATTGTAAGTCCGAGTTGTCGAACCACGGAGACTTGAATTCTAGTTTAAGATTTGTACTGAAGTGAATAAACAAAGTAAGAATAAATTCAAATAAAATTTGTAAAGAACAAGAACAAAGATGAGCAAGTGATTTAAAACCAATTATAAAGGGAGACTAAGGCACATGCTAGGTTCAACTTGATCAAATATACTTATAAAGGTTCTTGTTGAAGGATTACACTTATATTATTATGGTGAGAGCTCCGAGGGTAGAGAATAACCGATGTCTCGCGTATAAACTCCTATGCTTAGATCGTGATTTCCCAAATATTCCTATCCGGAAATCTAACCACTAAACATGCATTAACGTACTAGAGTTCACTCGATTAGAATCGAACAACTTCACCCGGGAATCTTTACCTATGTCTAGGGCAATTCCTCATTAGTTGCGGGTCATGATGTGAATCTCTTGCACCCTAAGTTAATTTTCTCCCGAAATATCAACCTAGGCATAAGATTCTAACATATAGTGATCAAGTATATGCAAGATAGGTAAAAACACAAATTCACATCACATAACAATATAAGTATAACCTCTACAATCATCTATTATAAGCATATATCACAATTTGACTTTACATGGCCTTAGTCTTATGAATTTAGTTCATGATAGATATTATGAAAAACAATAATGAATAAATACACATGTTCATAGACATGAATGAAATAAAAAAAAGCTATAAAAACTCCCTCTAATGTGATAGATGATGGCCCCTTGATTGGAACTTCAATTCCTAGCTTTCTCCTCTTAGAATGATGAAGAGTATGGGTTCCCCCTCCTTTTATAGCCAAAAATTCCACTAAAGTATGCATTAAGAATTCCCATTAAAGTTCCCCAATGAGAATTCCACCTAAGGTGATGCTTAAAGTTTGGCTTTTAAGATTCCAACCAGCTAAAAAATGTTTAACTTTCGGCCATTAAGAATTCCACCAAGCATAACCATGTGAAAACTTCAACAAAACACATACATGCTGCCATTTTCTTGCTTTCCAGCGCAGTTTTAGTATTTTCCTCATAAACTTCTCCACAGATCTCCGAATTGGATGATTCAAGTCCCCATGTTCAGATAACACATAGATCTACAACTTTGCAGAAGGACATTTTGTCCAATTCGGTCTCTAAGTATACCTAAATTACGTTTCAACATGGAGGTTGTTTCTGATTTGGCGCCCATAAAGTAAATCTACCAAGAAACACACTTATGACAACCCCTCAACACATGTGCTGAATTATGGCCAAAAGTGATTCTTACCCATCATATAAGTCTGGAATTTAGGCTGAAAAAGGAGTAACATTCGGACTATCCATGCCTAGGCATGACTAGGAGGGCTGGGGCGTATCCTGGCACATGTACTTCTCTGTTCGGCGCAACAATCGTATTTCCTTCACAATTATCTCTATAGACCTCCGATTTAGATGTTTCAAGTTCCCATTTGAAGCTAAGACATACATCTAAAACTTTGTAGAAGGAAACTTTGTCTAAGTCCGTCTCGAAATGTACGGAATTATCGCTCGAATGTGGTAGGAGATGCATAAACCGCCTAGGTGTTGAAAAACATGCTTGAACTTGTTTTGTACATCGTTTTTCTTCCCTTTTCTTCATGTATTCTCATTTATTACCTGTATTCACTTAACACACCTATTAAATGCAAATGTGACATGATTTAAGCAATAAGTGAATCCAAATCATAAGAATTACGGTCTTAAAAATACGTAAAAACACCTCTTATCAACACCCCCAAACTTATCAATTGCTCGACCTCGAGCAATAAGAGCTATAAGGCAAGACCAAGATCATTCAATGGGAGAAAATAAAACAACTAACTAACTCACTTTCGTGGAGTAAACGATTGCACTTAGCGGGTGCAACAAGCCTTTAAACCTTTGAGTTACCTCAAAGGACGAGTTATAGTCTCGTGAGGGTTTGCATACGATATACCCACAAAATCTAGCAAATTTTCAATCCCAACCGAATCAACACATCTCAATATGATCAACAAGAATGAATGGCATAAAATCAACCTTTTAAAGTTCACAAATATATATATACATATCAACTACTTTTGCTCATGTGACACCAATACTTGAAACGACTCCCTAGGGTGTAGTGAAAAATAAATCTAGGGTATTATTGTCGAGAGGCATCCTTACCAAATTTTGGACATTAATCCCATATCTATCAACTTTTGATCAAACACAAGGCACAATAATTATAGATAATCTCATAGCCATTTAAATTTCCTTATCTCAAATATTCAACATTCAATTCATATGGAATTTCCATTAAACTTCATTAAGGCTAGATCATGTGCAATGTTTTATTCCATTAGGCTTTCTATGACACCCATGTAACAAGTTTTAGACCAATGACTCCCAAACTAGATAGTTTTAGGGCATTAAGTGTAGAGACACTCCTAAGGATTTAATCACTTGAGTATCAAAGGCCACGAAATAAAACTAGATCTTTTAAACAATTCACTTCTTTTGGCTTGAGCATAGCTCAAATTAGCATAATAGTACAGTATATAGGCATGAAACTTTTCACCTCCGGTACGTATTAGCCTGACCACTTTTGGTCATACCAAAATTCAACCTTTTCAATTCATTGTTAGCATATAAAATTACTACTCAACTTATAACCTTATGAGAAATCTAAGTTAATATTTCTGGGAATAATTCCTTAAGTGTCTCAAGATGGTTATCCTCTCAACTCCTCTACCTTCGATTTAAGTGCATTGTGAATCATCTAAAGAATCAATTCTAGTCTAAGGTCTCCACGAGCAATTTCAAAGATATATATATTCCATTAAATTCAGATTATTTCAAGAATTCATGTCATTTTTCCAAGTAAATCAATTTCAATGCATCAATTGGAAGGACTAAAAATTTTTCATGCTTGATTTTCTCAACAAAGAAGCATATAAACATGATATCAAACAAACTTTCCCCAAATTCAAGTTAAAAATTAGGATTGCATTTTCAATATTCAAAATAGATACTCTTCTACCCCCAAATTTAAATCCAACATTGTCCCTAATGTTGTTATGACAAGCATACACAACGGTACAAGAACACTTACACCCAAGAATGTTGAAAAACATCCTTAAACTTCCAATGCATCTTTACAAAGCTTCTCCTCCTCTCGAGTAAAATAAGCATCTCTAAACATGGGGTCCAAATGTGCATCATATCTAACACTTCAACTTTTCAAACCATCAAGCATAAGAAAACATACATGCCAAAAGTGCATGCTTGAATACAACAAAAAGAAACAAACTAAACAAAACAAAAACGAAAGGAAAAAAAAACAAAACTTACAAACTTGGGTTGCCTCCCAAGAAGCGCTCTTTTAAAGTCATTAGCTTGACTTTACCGAGTTATTTTAAGGCAGTTTCCGAATGAATGCCTTGTTCATTCTCCAATTCACTCTCGGGTATCGCTTCAACTTATGGCCATTGGTAGTGAAGGTTGGCCATCATTTGTGCTACATACCATAGGTTGGGACCAAGCAATCATCCACTCCCGAATTTTTGTATGGTCCCTCAACACCTCAATTACTCTTTCTTCCCCGTGCGTTGGGTGATGGTGTGAACTTTCTTCACCCATCACTTTGACATATGCGGAGTCCATGATGTAGGGATGTAGAAGATGATTGGTTCGTTTTTCCTGAAAGTGCTCAACACTAAAAGGATCAAAAGCATCAATGTGTAAATACAAATCAAAATCAAGTGGATGCTCAAAAACCTCATAGCTATCACAAATAACCATGTCATCTCCTACACTAAAGGACAACTTACCATCATCGGCATCAAATACTGATTCACTTGTGGTTAGGGGAGATGGTAAAGGAATGTCAACAACCTTAGAAAGGATAGGAGTCAAATGCTCATCATTGGAGGAATTTGCTTTCGAATTTTTCAACTTCCTTTCATTCAATGTCACGGTGTTGCATTCCTCCTTTTGATCTATCTCAGTGGTACCAAGCAATGTCCATGGTACTTTCTCAGATATGTCGCTCGTTAGTTGCTTGAGTTGATGATTCATCTCCTTCATTTCCCGCAATGCGTCCTTCATCATAAGGCGGAGCTCTCCAATGGAGTTATCACGTTGTTCCTCCAACATAGGAATTCTTTCTTGGTAATGTTGTGGAAAGAACCCTTGTGCATAACATGCTTCAACGACGCTTTGCAACCATAATTGATTCTCTGGTAGTGTCATATCTGGGAAATTGCTATCCTTTGCAAATTGAATGATGTTTTGCAGCCATAAATGATTCTCCGGAAGGGTCATATCTGGAAAATTGCTAGCCATTGCGAGGTAATCGTGCGACAAAAAAAATAGACAAAAAATAAATACATAAAACTTGCAATAAAATCAAAAACTAAAATTAAACAAGTCCCCGGCAACGGCGCCAAAAACTTGACACGCTAAAAGCTAACGTGCTATGATAGCAAGTGCACTAGTCGTGTGTAGTAATAAATGGATTGTAAGTCCGGGTTGTCGAACCACGGAGACTTGAATTCTAGTTTAAGATTTGTAATGAAGTGAATAAACAAAGTAAGAATAAATTCAAATAAAATTTGTAAAGAACAAGAACAAAGATGAGCAAGTGATTTAAAACCAATTATAAAGGGAGACTAAGGCACATGCTAGGTTCAAATTGATCAAATATACTTATAAAGGTTCTTGTTGAAGGATTACACTTATATTATTATGGTGAGAGCTCCGAGGGTAGAGAATAACCGATGTCTCGCGTATAAACTCCTATGCTTAGATCGTGATTTCCCAAATATTCCTATCCGGAAATCTAACCACTAAACATGCATTAACGTACTAGAGTTCACTCGATTAGAATCGAACAACTTCACCCGGGAATCTTTACCTATGTCTAGGGCAATTCCTCATTAGTTGCGGGTCATGATGTGAATCTCTTGCACCCTAAGTTAATTTTCTCCCGAAATATCAACCTAGGCATAAGATTCTAACATATAGTGATCAAGTATATGCAAGATAGGTAAAAACACAAATTCACATCACATAACAATATAAGTATAACCTCTACAATCATCTATTATAAGCATATATCACAATTTGACTTTACATGGCCTTAGTCCTATGAATTTAGTTCATGATAGATATTATGAAAAACAATAATGAATAAATACACATGTTCATAGACATGAATGAAATAAAAAAAAGCTATAAAAACTCCCTCTAATGTGATAGATGATGGCCCCTTGATTGGAACTTCAATTCCTAACTTTCTCCTCTTAGAATGATGAAGAGTATGGGTTCCCCCTCATTTTATAGCCAAAAATTCCACTAAAGTATGCATTAAGAATTCCCATTAAAGTTCCCCAATGAGAATTCTACCTAAGGTGATGCTTAAAGTTTGGCTTTTAAGATTCCAACCAGCTAAAAAATGTTTAACTTTCGGCCATTAAGAATTCCACCAAGCATAACCATGTGAAAACTTCAACAAAACACATGCATGCTGCCATTTTCTTGCTTTCCAGCGCAGTCTTAGTATTTTCTTCATAAACTTCTCCACAGATCTTCAAATTGGATGATTCAAGTCCCCATGTTCAGATAACACATAGATATACAACTTTACAGAAGGACAGTTTGTCCAATTCGGTCTCTAAGTATACCTAAATTACGTTTCAACATGGAGGTTGTTTCTGATTTGGCGCCCATAAAGTAAATCTACCAAGAAACACACTTATGACAACCCCTCAACACATGTGCTGAATTATGGCCAAAAGTGATTCTTACCCATCATATAAGTCTGGAATTTAGGCTGAAAAAGGAGTAACATTCGGACTATCCATGCCTAGGCATGACTAGGAGGGCGCTGGGGCGTATCCTGGCACATGTACTTCTCTGTTCGGCGCAACAATCGTATTTCCTTCACAATTATCTCTATAGACCTCCGATTTGGATGTTTCAAGTTCCCATTTGAAGCTAAGACATACATCTAAAACTTTGTAGAAGGAAACTTTGTCTAAGTCCGTCTCGAAATGTACGGAATTATCGCTCGAATGTGGTAGGAGATGCATAAACCGCCTAGGTGTTGAAAAACATGCTTGAACTTGTTTTGTACATCGTTTTTCTTCCCTTTTCTTCATGTATTCTCATTTATTACCTGTATTCACTTAACACACCTATTAAATGCAAATGTGACATGATTTAAGCAATAAGTGAATCCAAATCATAAGAATTACGGTCTTAAAAATACGTAAAAACACCTCTTATCACCCAACCTTAGCCTTCTCTTTCGCCAGCTGATTTCTCAAATCCTCGAGGGATTGGCTCATTTCTTTCAGCTGTGCCTCGTAATTTTTTCTATCAGCCTTCAAGGCTTCCTTAGCGGTGTCTCTCTGATCTCGAACCTTTCCGAACATTTTCTTTTACTCCTCGACCCTAATGTTGTTTTTTCCGGCTTCACTCTTCCAGAACGATACACCAAGTGACAGATGGTGCATATGAAGCCCGGCCTGAGAAAAACATAAGTACATCTATCATTATTATATCGAAGCTATAAATGGAAATCAACAAGAATAACACAAACTGCTGTTTCACTAACCTTTATTAAAAGGTAAAATCCTTCATCTTCCACATCGATGTGATGTCTAGACATCACATCGGCCTTATCACGGGTTAATAAGATACTACTGAATAACTCAGAAGCCACCGAGTGTTTCGGCTCATCATCGATACTAGAATCGATGTACACCAGCCAATCTGATTTCAATAAGCTACGACTTGTGTCTAAAGGAGGACGAGTTGAACCCCCCAAAAGTTTCAAACCTTTCCTACAGAGATAGAGCTTCCATCCTATCCAATAATTCGAAGCTCTCACTGGGAATCGAAGCACAGACATCTGGTAAAACATCACGCTGTAACTCAGCCGTGGCTCATCTTTTTGCTTGACTGGTGAGCACTATTCGAGGCCTCACTCTCGCAAAAGTCTCAGATCCCTTGGCTCGAACATCTGAACCCTCAGTGCTATCCACAAGAATTGGATCCGTTACATTCTCGGGCTGAACCCCATCTTCCAGTGCAACACCACCTTTGTTAACATTATCCGAGGAGTTGGGCAACGGAGGCAACATCTCGTCGATCCTACGCTCCCCAACATTGGGCGTAGCAGCTCGAGCTTGGCAGTCTGTGAAAGGCACAAAAAAACCGTGACTGAATGCCCGATACGGCATAAAGTCCGTAAAGGTGAAGTCCGCCGCAAATGGCTCATCTGCATATGGATATGTAGCACTCTTGGAAGTTCATTCAAGTGTAGAGTAGGAAGGTAAGTACCTTGAATGAAGGTGCGAATGGACTATCCATGGCCCGAATGTACATTGGACCCAGGATAGATAGCCATCCGTGATTGGAAAGATTCTGGAAGGCTCGCTGCTGATGAAAAAGATAGCCATCGAGCAGTAATGTTGAGAAAGCCAATCAGCCTGTCCGTTGGAAGAGCGTTGAGTTTTCTGAGATTCAGGAACATAACTTGTGTAGTAGTCTTCCAAATAGGGGTAGACAGCTTGAGCAAGCGCTTGGTTTCTTTCCAGGAAGATAAGACGAAGTCATAGTGACTATGAACTTCCTGTCGGATGGAGGGAAGGAGTGGATAGCCGGTGAAGGAGTTTATTCGGGATCCATTCCATGAGCGGAGGTTGGCTGTGAAGACTCTATCAAAGTGAGCGGGGGAGTCATGAGCTTGATCATCAGTCGAAAAGTTGTCGTCACAGTCACTTGAAGTGAAATTCAAGCAAGATGGTGAATAACTGTCGCTGGAAGACGCTTGAGTGTCATCGTAGAGGATGTTTGCAAATCTGTGCACGCTACGCGTAGGCCGGCTCAGTGTGTTACGAATCAGAGGCGCCTCAATACCGGACCCATTCTCCTTTGACGCTTCTGTAAGCAATATTGAGCCAATTTTTCGCTTCTTATCATGTATACAGGCGCTGAAGAGATGAGGATCACTGACCAACTCTTCGAATTTGTATTTGCTCCCACATACGCTTCAGCCCAATTCACTTCAGTCATGCAGTGCTCAGTCCCTGCATTAAGGATAGCTCGAAATCCTTGCTGGTGAATATCTCAGATTGCCTCAAAGCGATGCTTGTCTGGTTCATAATTAGCGTTCCAAACGCTATCAAATAAGCATCAGCTTCTGTCTGAATCATATCAAGGACAGATGCTGGACGGTCTCCGGCATGTACACCTTTATTCGTCCATAAACGGAGCGGATTAGCTGGAAAACAATTTGCAGGACTGTTGACGAGAGTTGAGGAGTGAGAGTAGCCTTCTCTGTTTAAGAGCTTCTCAGTGGGATTGATGAGTCCATAAGCACGGTCATAGATTCTATGTTGAAATCTCTGGAGCAAGACCAGTTGGTTTGCTGTGCCCGTACTCGCGATAATAGGCCAAATCAACATCTGCTCGTGGGGTTCTTTCTTTCCTGAACCTGTCGCGGGGGCGCTGAGGTGAGCAAGGTATCTCGGACAGTGAGATCAAACTTAATAAGTTTGACGATATCATCTCCGCATTTATGAGACTGTCTTCATTATATCCGGTAGGAAAGAAGTCTTCTTCGGGGCGCTGGGGGTAGATAGTCAACTGAGTGATCAATTGTCTTTAGAGGATCCAGCTGAAAGAAGTTTTGGTGAATGATAATTTCGTCAGCGTCGCTCTGATCTTCTGAGCGTGCCTCGGTTGTAGATGGGAGAGTGAGTAGTAGTGGAACCTCTGAACATCAGGTTCATCAAGCTCTAAGCTGCAAATTCTGTGGCGGCTGCATGAGCGATGGCGACGACATCTGTCATATCGACATCCAGATGGACATCACTGGGCGCTTGAACAGCGGCTAGAGGAAGAGCTGTATAACAGATATCCTCTATAAGGGAGGATCTTCTACATAAGTAGGTAAGAAACTGCTGTGGGAAGAAATAAACTTACCCTGAGAGCTAGTCTCACAGCAATAGTAGCTTGAGCGCTTGGCTCAGTAGTCTCAGGCTCTGGAGGGTAACATCGACTTGACGCTTGCGTAGTCCTCTGCGTCTCTTGAAGATACGCTTCACGTTCACCCCTTCAGCCGGTGGCGCTTGAGTGGGTGCAATAGTAGGTTCTTCAAAGTCTATGTGTTTTAAGTACGTTTTCCAGTGTTCTTCGGTTACGGGAGGATCTTGTCCTCTTCATCGTCATCCGTAGCTTCATCATCCTGCGGAGGAGATGGAATAGGTTGAGCCTTGGGCTTTCGTGTAGCCCTCTTTTTGGTAGCAGCCGGGCGTTTCACGGCTTTCTTCGGAGTGGAACGCTTAGCTTCCTCTGGAGCTGGACGCTCAGCCTCCTCGTCTGACGCTTCACGCACAACTTGGCGCTCAGAGAGAGGTCTGGCCGCACCTCCGATCTTTGGTGGGTTAAAAGATTCTGAATGATTCTTGGCCCATAAAATTATGTTTGGCTATAGTAAATCCAGCCGATGATGTACATTCTGCTCTGAATAGTAGGTCACTGAGAACCAAACCGTAAGGTTTGTTTGAGTACGCAGACAGTTCTTGAATCTGTTGAACACATAGGCGCTCCAGTTAATTTTGATGTTTAGCGGGATGACGGTCATCATGCGAAATTGCAACGGGTTAATCTTGTCAAAAGTGCCCACTCTGCATTCAATGTTTTTGCTGCAGAAATCAGCCAAGACACGATATCTGTTGACGATATCTTTCTTTTCGAAGTTCTGTTTGTACGGAACATCATCATACGCTCGGATTCTGACCCATACTTCTTCAATTTGTTCGTCAGTGATGGTGTCCAAGGTTGCTCCTTCTTCGAATGACTTGGATTTTTTCTTGGAGATAGGAAATAGACAAGAGATGGAAGTCTCGTCTTCTGACAGTTTAGCATTTCTCCAGAAGTGATCGACTTCACCAGGAAATATGTATGAATATCTGGTTAGAAACTTCTGAAGCCCCGCCTCGGTAACAGAATCCATCATCTCCGATAGGTCAATTTGGGTGTGTTCGTACAAGAACTTCCAGTCCACCACAAGACCCTCGGTTACCTTGAAGATTTTTTCAGTCGAAGTAGCAGCAGATTTCTTGGGTGCCATTAGTGAGAAGGAGTGATTGAGAGATTTTTGCTTTTAGAGAGAGAGAGATTTTTGCAGAGAGTTTGAGTAGAAATGGGTTCTTTTCTGCACAAAATTAGTTTTTTGGCAACATAGTTTTTGAATTTTGTTTTCTCTCTCTTTGTTAGGATTTTGACACGTGGCAATCAATTAGATCTCAGCCTTTGAGCAAGATAACTGTGGACGTGAATTTTAAAAGGTAGGCACGGTTACATTTGGTAACTCCCACATATAAATTTTTTGAAGTCCGAGTAGAGATTTGAAATAAGACGATTCAGAGTTTAATGTGATACACGCGCGTGTAAAATGTTGACACGTATACCATCACAACTGTTTGAGAGCCATCATTTTGAAGAACTATGTAAGTGCCCGCCATTTTTTATTATTTGGAGCGTGTAGATATGATTTTGCTTTATCAGAAATTTGACGCTCGTCATACTTTATTATTTGCAAGGATGTTTTATATTGACGCTCACAAATTTGAAGTTCTTCCCAAATCCCTTTGTATGCTTGAGCGTTCAAGCACATTGTTTACAATCTTTTGACGCTTGTGTGAAATAATGAAAAGTTTAACATTTATATGTGAAGATGGAATATTTTTCTCACACTGGTTTCGATAAATGACAACATACTGTTGGTGTCAGTGTTTACTTTATAGTATAATTTTAAAATATTCAGCGTTAGATGTACTCGCCCAGAATACATGGTGAGTGTATTTACACGGTTATAAGCTGAACCAACTTTTTAAAGAAACAATGAGTACCCTTGGGTTTTGTTGAACAAAATAAGAGATGTCAAGTCAGCATTAATTGCATTGATTGACTAATCCATTAATTTTGTTTAGCGTCGGGTAAGGTACGCTTCATTTGAAATACATTTTACTAAGCGCTTGACTGGGAATAAGCTTAAGCGTTTAGTGTTTTGAAGAAGCACAGACGCTAAGAAAGATTTGTGTAATAAGCGTCCGAATGATTTAAGTGTATGGTGCTAAGTGCGTATGACCGATGCAAGGGAAAACATTTTTGGTCATATTCACTTAATATAGTTAGTTCTTTTAAGGTTCCCCCTATGTAGGTTCCCCATAAAATAAAGTGAATCCCCCTAAATTTCATGCCTAACAAAGTATGATGTTTCGAATGATTAAGCATTTAGATCAATCATACCTAGTTCACTTCTTAAAGTGAGAAAACGTTGTTCGTTGAGCGCTTTGGTGAAGATATCTGCCAGTTGCTTTTCTGTACCAATGAAGTGCATGAGATATCTTTCTTTTGAACGTGGTCACGTAGAAAGTGATAGCGAATGTCAATGTGTTTGGTTCTAGAGTGAAGAACTGGATTTTGAGTCATTGCTAAGGCGCTTTGATTGTCACAATGGATAGGAGTTGGATCTAGATTATTCCATAGTCTCTAAGTTGTTGCCTCATCCAAAGGATCTGTGCACAACAGCTTCCAGCGGCTACATACTCAGCTTCAGCGGTGGAAGTAGCGATGGACTGTTGCTTCTTACTATGCCATGAAATAGTCTATCACCTAGAAATTGACATGTTCCACTAGTACTTTTTCTATCTATTTTGCATCCTGCAAAATCTGCATCTGAATAACCAATTAGTTCAAAAGGAGAATCCCTAGGATACCATAAGCCCACATTTTGTGTGCCTTTTAGGTACTTAAGGATCCTTTTAGCAGCAATTAAGTGTGATTCTCTAGGATCAGCTTGAAATCGTGCACACATGCATACTGAGAACATAATATCAGGTCTACTAGCTGTAAGATAAAGAAGTGATCCAATAATACCTCTATAGTTAGTGATATCAATTTCTTTCCATTATCATCTCTATCTAGCTTAAGCGTTTGGCTCATTGGAATTTTGGAAGGTGATGCATTTTCCATACCAATTTCTTGATCATATCTCTAGTATATTTAGTTTGGTTTATGAATATGCCATTAGGGAGTTGTTTAACTTGTAATCCTAGGAAGAAAGTTAATTCACCCATCATGCTCATTTCAAATTGATCTTGCATCATTTTCGAAAATTTCTCACATAGACGCTTATTGGTAGATCCAAATATAATATCATCAACATAAATTTGAACTAGGAGAATATCTTCATTATGGGTAATTTTGAATAACGTTGTGTCAACGCTGCCTTTTGAAAAGCCTTTACCTATAAGGAAGATAGAAAGAGTGTCATACCATGCTCTTGGTGCTTGTTTAAGACCATAAAGTGCCTTGTCCAATTTGTAGACCATACTTTTCCCATGGTTGTTGATGAATCCTGGTGGTTGCTCCACATATACTTCTTCTTGGAGTTTACCATTCAGAAATGCACTCTTTACGTCCATTTGATACACTGTAAATTTGTTAAATGCTGCAAACGCTAGAAACATCCGAATAGCTTCAAGACGGGCACAGGAGCGTATGTCTCATCGAAGTCGATACCCTCTTCTTGACAGTATCCTTGTGCTACAAGTCTGGCTTTGTTTCTAATTACAGTACCATTCTCATCCATTTTGTTTCTATAACCCATCTAGTCCCAATAACTCCTTGGTGAGTTGGCCTTGGTACTAGCGTCCATACCTTATTTCTTTCAAACTGATTTAGCTCTTCTTGCATGGCTTCAATCCAACTTGGATCGTTAAGCGCTTCATCCACTTTCTTTGGTTCCATTTGAGATAGGAAGCTTGCAAACATGGCCTCATTTATTGTAGCGGCTCTGGTTCTAACAGGTGCTCCAATATCTCCAATAATTAGTTCTGGTGGATGGTCTCTGAGCCATTTTCTGTCTGGTTGGAACGGGTTAAGAGATTGATCTAACGCTTGATTAAACTGTGCAGGCGCTTGACCAATTCCTTGCGTAGGCGCTTCAGTGTTTACAGTTTGAGTTTGCTCTTGATGAACATTCCCTTCATGATCATCAGCGTTTCTTGCAATATCATCGTTGATATCTTTACGAGTAATCTTAGGATTAGGTACAATGATTTCATTATCTTCATCAATATCACTATCATCACACAGATTGATTTGTGACGCTTGTTGAGATAAATCTTCAATTCCTGCATCATTAATATTAACCTTACTCGGTTCTTGGTTAGCATCATCAAACACAACATGAATGGATTCTTCAACCTTCGATTTGATCTTATTTAAGATGCGAAAGCTCTTTCCATTTTTGGCGTATCCTAGAAAGATTCCTTCATCTGCTTTAGGATCAAATGTCTTTAGGCTTTGGGATCCATTGTTATGAATGAAACATTTTGAACCAAATACATGAAAGTATGAAACATTCGGCTTACGTCCCTTCCATAACTCATATGGAGTCTTTTCATGTTGCTTGTTGATCATACACCGGTTCTGAGTGTAGCAAGCAGTGTTGATAGCTTCGGCCCAAAACCTTTGAGGCAGCTTAGACTCGGCTAACATAGTCCTAGCGGCTTCTTTAAGCGTTCTGTTCCGTCGCTCGGCAACTCCATTTTGTTGAGGTGTTCTAGGCGCTGAATACTCATGAAGTATTCCAAAGTCTTTACAAATTTCTCAACAATATGGTTAGTAAATTCAGTTCCTCTATCACTTCTAATTCTTGTCACTTTTAGATCTTTTGAGTTTTGTAGTTGACGAATTAGAGAGGTGAGCTTGGCACTAGTTTCATCTTTAGATGCTAAAATTCTACCCATGTATAGTGAGAAATCATCAACTATTACTAGTGAATACTTTTTACCACTAACGCTCATGATTTGAATAGGACCAAACAAATCTAAATGTAGTAATTCAAGTATTCGAGAGGTCGATAGATGAAGCTTCTTCTTAAAAGATGATTTAACTTGCTTACCCATTTGACAAGCATCACATAAGCGATCTTTATTAAAGGAACCCCTGGGTAATCCCTCTACAAGATTTAGCGATATTAATTGAGAGATTGCCTTAAAATTGAGGTGATTCATTCTTCTATGCCATAACCAACCCCAATTCATTTTGATTCTTAGCTACGAAACATGTAGGGTTGTTATCTAATGTTGAATCCCAATCTACTAAGTATACATTGTTTGTTCTTCTTCCTTTTAATTTAGTAGATCCTGTCTTAACATCGATTATCTCGCACAAGTCACTAGAAAATTAATTTCAAAGCCTTTATCACAAAATTGACTTATGCTTAGGATTATGTTTAAGACCCTCAACATAGTATACATCATTGATCATGATGTTCCCCCTATGCATGATACCTATACCTTTAGTTTTACCTTTAGAATTATCACCGAATATAACTTGAGGACCATTGGTTGCACGATAGTTGATCAAGAGATCCTTTGATCCAGTCATATGTCTCGACGACCCACTATCTATGTACCAAATTGAGGTATCGGTGTTGGCTCTAGGTACCTGCATTCAAAGGGCAGTTCTAATTCTTCTTAGGTACCCATTTTGTTTTGGGTCCTTCTTTGTTAGTAACGTTAGTCTGAATTAGAATCTTCGGAACCCACATTTGCCTTGTCTTCATTTTGGGAAGATTGGCCTTTTTGGGTTTCGGTTTGTGTTGTGTGTGCTCTTTAGGTGTATGGTATATCCTTGATAATAGCAATAATCACAATCATAATCATGGTTATCATAGTGTCGATAATATGATCTAGATCTTTGCGGATATTGACATTGGTATTTCCTTGATATTGGCTTAGGATGCACTTTTGGTGCTAGACGCTTAGCGTTTGATTTACTTGTAGAAGGTTTTTCCTTAGCCCTTCGAGCGCTTGGATATACTTTCTTTTGTAGATCATTTACTTTGGTCTTTCTTTTGACTGAGCCAGTGTTAGCTTTTTCATTTGATCTAATACCAATATTCTGAGTCTCATTCAGCGTTTGTCTGTTTGAGCTTTCTCCAACAAAGGTTACACCTTTTCCTCTGTTGGTTGATATAACCACAGACGCTTTGGTTTTGTGACCAGATTTATCACAACCTAAACCGGTCTTTTCACCAAATGCTCTGGTTACTTCAGTCACATTATCTAGCGTTCTAGAAGCTTTTGATAATGATGAGATAAGCTGTCTGATTTAGCAAGTTTAGCGATCAATTCAGCTTCTCTCTTGACTATTATATCAATATCACCTTTTAATTGAATAATTTCACTCTCAAGCGATTGGTTCTTCTCAATGCACTGTTGCTGAATTTGCAACTCTGCTTTGAGCGTCACTTTGTCGCTTTTGAGCGCTGAGATGATGTAAAGGTGATTTTGAAATATTTTTGCGGCTTCTTGACAATCATTATAATATTCTTTCACTTTGTCAAGTAATTCATCATAAGAAGGGGATGACATAATTCAGTGGTTACCTCAGATAGCGAATCGTCAGACTCTTCATCATCTCTTGCCATAAGACAAATGAATGCTGAGTCGCTTGAAGGCTCATCATCACTGCTTTCATCTGATGATTCCAAGTCCTCTTCAGGAGTGTAAAATGGTTCTGATTCTGCTAGCAATCCTTGTTGCCTTAGATTATTCCTGAATTGACTTCTGTGTGCTTGGTCTTGCTTTGTAGGTTTAGACACATTCGGATATGGGCAATTAACTTGGAAATGCCCTGGTTTCCTGCAATTATAACAAAGATTTGTTTTCATCTTTTGTTCATTTGTTAATCTTGCAAATCGTGGTTTTGGAACCACTGGTGCTGAGAGGTCTTGCTGAGAAGACGCTTGATGCTGAATTGGCGCTGGAGAGGATGGTGCAGGATAGTGAGGCGTTTGATATTGTTGTAGATTTTGAACAGGCGCTTGATATGAATTTTGTCCTGGATGTTTAGGACTGCTTCCTTTCTTCTCATATTTCAGAACTTTCTGAATCTGTTTAGAAGCGCTAGTTCTTCTTCCTCACTTATATCTGAAGCCTTTCCTTTACTACTGGATTTTCCTTTGATTGATGCCATTAGCGCTCCAGATTCAATTACTGGACTGCTCACTGCATCGCTGGCCGTATTCAACTCAAACTCAAATGCCTTGAGTTCTGAAAAAGCATCTTCTGGAGTTAGACTGTCCAGATTGTTTGATTCTCTCATTGCAGTTGTTTTCATAAGGAATCTACTCGGGAGACTTCTGAAGATTTTGACGACCATTTCCCGATTTTGTAGTTCCATGCCCAAAGATGTTAATTCTGTGACAAGAGCTGTAAATCTCATGTCTAATTGTTCTAGTGTCTCATTGGATAACTCTTGAAGCCGTTGAATTTTTCTTTGGCAATTGATAATTTGTTTTCCTTGATTTGTGCTGAGCCACCACAAATAGTAGCCAACTTATCCCAAATTTCTTTAGTTGTATTGCATGATTTGACTTTGTTGAATAAGTTGTCATTGTCACCAATGGCTGTGTATAATGCATTCCGACCGACATTGTCTAGATTGGCTCGTCGACGCTCATCGGTGGACCATTCTTGTTTGGGCTTCTCCACATAACCGTCAGGTGTTTCTTCTGTGGCTTCGGGCGCTCTGGTGATAACTTTGTATATTTTGATTGGCCCATCTGAAATGATATCACACATTTCATCATCACATGAACACAAATAAGTAAACGCTTTGACCTTCCATGAATCATAATTTGACTCGGTCAACTTGGGACTTTAGAGAATGCCATGAAAAATTTAAAGTAATTTTAAAGCGACTATATAAATTTTATTTTAAAAAAAATGGATCTGAACAAGCAGTTACGCTTGGAAACGCTTAGGTTTCAACTTCAACCGCTCTGATACCACTTGTTGGTCCCAAGTGGTATACGAAAGGGTCTAGAAGGGGGGGTTTGAATAGACCCTGAAGTCTTTTTCGACTTCAAAAATTCGTATCACTTTGAAGTATTTGAACGCTCGGGAAGCTTTGAGCGCTGGGTGCGGCGCTTGAGAGATAATGACTTAAGCGCTAGTTTCAGGCGCTTGGGAAAGTTAACTTAGACTTGGTGATTTCAACGCTTACCAAAGTAGGCAGAGTTTAGTCACTAAATCAGGGTTAGCACAGCGGAAATGTTTTTATAGCTTAGCGTTCGTTTTTAAAAAGATAGTCGCTTATTGTTTTAAAACTTTATCAAGATATAATATGATAGTATAATATAGACAATAAAGCAGTAAATGACACAAGATATTTGTAAGGTTCACTGGGTGATGTAATCCCAGCTACGTCCTTCTTCTCCTTTTATCAGGGAGTTTTCCACTATGATGATTATCGAAGGGTCACACAGAGACTTCTACAAAATAGAGGGAGATTGGATATGATCTCGGAACTCCTTGGTCACACAGATTTTCAGCTCCACTAAAGACCTTCTATCCCCTTGCTTCTTTCACTCAGAATGGTGCAAGTTACGCTTGATCTCGGAACTCCTTGGTCACACAGATTTCAGCTCCAATAGAGATCTTCTTCCACAAGCTTCTTTACACACAAAATATTGCTTGTAAGTCAACAAGCTTTCTCACTCAGATGAAAGGTGTTGATGGTTTTGGTCACGGGTTTGTTTGTTTTTGGAAAGTTCAAACAACTTGGAGATATCTCAATAGTAGTGTAGGTTCTTCTTAAAAAGAGGTTTGAGATATGGGTGACTGTCTAGGAATGTATTTGAGAAAGCTTAAAGGGTTTCGGCTCTGGAGTGTATAAGCTTTTTCTCAAAAAAAATTCAGCAACGTTTTGGACCCTTTTCTTATTTTTACGTCCAGATGTTTTTCTATATCTGTCTCTCTCTCGTCCCTTTTGCTGAAAAGGTTATTTATAGATTGTTTGAGATTTTGTCCGTTGGACACGGTTGGAATCTCGTTTCCCTAAACATTCCATGAGTTCTGACAATCCTAACTTTGGGTATTTAATTGGTTAGGCATGGTCTTGGTTTCATAAATCTGACAGTCTCGGTCAAAGATATGGCTTGCCCATAAGTTGTAGTGCTTATATTTTAATAGCACTTATCCGACTTTTGATGCATCTTGTCTTATTTCCGTTTGGGAATAATTTCCGTTGATTCATGCATCTTTGATAACTTGGGTTTGAATCTTCAGGTTACGCTTGGAGACTAGGCGCTTGAGCCTTTGGAGTTTAGGCTTTTTGAAAGTAGCCTTCTTTGTTAATCAGACGCTTGAGAAAGGTCACAATCTTTGCCCGATTCTTTAGACGCTTGTCCTTTCACTTTATCTTTGATAGACTCACTCAGAATTCTATCATTGACTTAGTGTTAAGTACTTGGTCTAAGGTCCATAACAAATCTTGAGCGCTGAGTTTCGTAACACGGGATAGTCTTATAGCGTTTGACGGACGCTTGAGACTAATCTTTATCTTTACTGTTTCTTCAGACGCTTGATCTTCAACTTCATCACTTGGTAGACTCACACAGAATTCTTCTAGTGATTTAGTATCACATTCTTAGTCTAAACTCTATAAAGATAAAAATACAAGCCTAGTATAAAAACACGAGCTTTCAGACGCTTACACATTTGTTCTACGAAAGCTTTTATACTTTACATTTCTTGGGGTCTAACATGGGATCCTAATTGTCATCATCAAAACATCTAACATGAAATTCCTAACAATAAGTGTCTCATAATTCTATCTACATCTTTCGATTACGTACTTTTGCGAAAATGAAGGTACTTATGATGCATTTTTAGTATTTAGTATATGATCCATATTAACTAGCTGCCCAATACACAAAATGATCTAAATTACGCCATATCAATGCATAGTGTGCACCACATGTAATATGGCATAAGTCCTAACTTTTAAAATCCAAAACCCAATCTATAAAAGAATTTTTGCATTGGTCATCCCTTCTCCTAATTTTTAATGATAAAAAAGAACAAGAAAAACTTGAATTGAATGCATGGTCCTTGTACTTCGTCCAAGTTGAAATCTATATATAATAAAATACAACCTTTGAGGCCATTCAAGTAAGCGCATATGTGGATGACCTGATTGAGTTCAATTTTGCCACGTAAGCAAAATTAAATATTTACATATCTATTAATTTTTTTTAAAAAAATATTAATCTTTATCCAAATATATTAACAACCTCATATCTTTTTTGGATAAAGATAGACTAACTAATATATTTTCTTTTTTAAAACATGTGCCCTTATTCAAAATTTGAATTTTGTATTTTTTAATTCTAATGAAAAGTTTTGATTGGTCAATTCAATAAAAAGAATTATTTGTATTTGGATAATAACCATAACCATATCCCGATTAGATTAGCAATTGTATCTTTAAGCAGGAATCAATAATTCAAATGAGTTTGTTCCTCTATTCATGGCCAAGTGGAAGCTCTTTTTAAATTTAAAATTATCAACTTTTAATACATCTACATCTTCCATAAAAAGATCTAAGGCTTGCAATTTTGAAACCTTCACAAGCGACTAACTTGTGCAGGTTTTGGTGTGATGCAGATTTCCTTTGCATGATTCATGTTTTTTATTTAATTGTTTGCATATATTGTAACCATTAGTAGGATTTGGATTAGTGAGAATGCCCTTTGAATGAGACTAAAATAGCAACTGTGTAATTGTATTTTTTTAGTGGATACTATTTATAATAGATAAGAAATTATGATCCTACACAATTAATTTTTGAATGATTGTTGCACAATTATCCTGAATCTAAGCACTAACCCATCATTCAACATATTCAGGTGAGATTGTTGATCGTAGGTTATAACATCAATATATTTTATTTTTTTAAAATTTACTTTCACTATTTTCTTCTCTATTTTGAGTTTGGAAGTGAGAAATCTACCTTCTTCCATTTAGCTTTGCAACAAAAAGTGGAGCACTTAGTCTGTTTTGTGTTTTAATGGACGCAAAATAAAAAATAATATTTTTTCTTTGAAATGAATTTTCATTCTTTATTTACTAATCTAAGTTTTGTTTTTATTAGGTGATACAGACACAGAGACAAGCTATTAAAATACCAAGGACCTAAGACGGAATTTATTTCTTCTTAGATTTCATATTCATCATATTTCGTATTGTTATATTTATATAATACAACATATCATTGTATAGTTTGTATTTGCTATTCGTATTATGAGTACCATAGCTTCACTATGTGTGCATGTCTATATATGTTTGTGTCTACTGCTTTGTCGGGTTTTTGTTTCCTGCTTTCGTATGTAGGATTTGGTTAAGCAAGTTCTTATCTAATACGATAAGTAGTCTTCTTCCGTCTTTTGGTTCTTCAAAAATTATTCCGTCATTTGTTGATTGAGGGGAAAACAGAGAAGTCGATACACGTGGAATAAGGTTGTGTTTAGTTATTTAGCATTTTCATAATTAATTTCAAAATTATTGAAGATTGTCAGATTTATATTGTTTTTCTTCTTCAAGTGGTATTTTATGTTTAAAGTTGAGATATATTCAAAAAATAATATCTTTACTTTTCCTGAATATTTCTACTCTACGCGAATTTGACTTTATTATCTTCGTTTCTAGACAAAGTCAGTTTTTTCACTTATCAAAGTCGGCATCAGAATATTATTATGTTGAAGTATTAACATTTGCAATGCACAATAATTTTTTCGACCTCTATAACATTATATTACATTCAAGTTTATTCGTTCGTATTTGCATCTATATTTTATACTGCTTTTCGCTGCCTTAATTAATTTTTCTATTATCCCAATGTTACCACTATTTCAGTAGTTTATTTGATTTTATACTTTTTTTCGATTTGCAATTTTCTTGTTTTGATGATTTTCTAATTTTTGATCAAATTTTATTTGTTTGGTTTGATTCTTCTATTAAGTGATGTGAGAAGATTCCTCAAATATTCAACCGCACCAATTTCCAGTCATTATAATCTTATTTGTTTGCAAAGTCTTTTTAGTAATTAATATGAGACTAATCAAACCAATTTTTCGTATATTCATTTTTTATTATGATCGTTTCTACTCCGCGAACTTCTTTTACTTTTGCTTTTATTGTTCATAATTTTTTCTTTAAATATTATTTGATTTCATTCATCAATTTCACTATTTGTTTAATTCTATTTTGACCAAATAAATTTAAATAAAGTGATAGGGTGTCTCTTCATTTGTTTTAGAACTGTTCTATTTATTTCACTTTTACATATTTTTTAAAATTTTCTCTTTTGTTTTTTGTATTCATAAAGAGTATCCTTGGGACATACATTTTTCAAAAAGAAAATTGACGTACTTTTCAATATTGTAATATATCTTATATGTTTTAACTATTTTTCTTTTTGCTAATGTATTTGACAGACTTTAAACTTTTTCACTTACTTCTTCAGATATTTTTTGTTTGATAAACTTTTACGACTTCAACTTGGCCTTTTCACCCTAAATGTAGTAAAATTTAGAATTAAGATAAGGTAGTCAGTTATCAATATAATTTAAAAGAAAATTTACTAAAATACCCTATATAGTTAATTATCAATAATGTATCATTATTTTTCAAACAAAAAAATATGATTTAACGCTCATATAAAGAAATTTTTCAATAATAGAATTGAATCATCTTTTTTTTTTTAAGATTATAAATAAATTATGTAATGGACAAACTTATTTTTCAATATTTTCTCATACAGTATCCCGTGGCTTGACATGGGGTTCTAATTCATAAATAAAATCATGCCTTAGTAGGCCATTGCATAGACCTAACTTTTATTCTCTTTCAACATTTAGGTCCAACAAGTAATAAAGCCCATTATATCATTAGCCCACAATCAGATTTATCACTTAAAAATTAGGAGTAAAATGGAATACTAACCGTAGAAACTATATTCAGCACTTCAATCATGTGTCATCATAAATGAACTAGATTAGTTACATTAGTTTGTCTGTTAATTTCTTAAAAATTTGGAATTTTCTGCCAAAAAATTAAATAAAATATGGAATTTCAGTAATGATTAGCCAAAACTACAAGCAAGAGTATACAAATGATTGTTAGTGTATCTAGACTTCAGAATTTTGAAATTACTCCTCTGGATTGAAGGATTTGAAAACAATGGATTCTAAATTCATCCACAAATTCATTGGTCTTATTTGGATGATTTGGAGTTGTCATGAATTTCAAACCACTTGACACTCATTTTGAGTTATTTTTTCAATCACTAGTCATTTGAAAGGGATAATATCACTTTTGGTCCCTCATGCATAACGTTATAATCACTTTAGTCTCTCATGTTTAAATCGTGACTTTACTGTCCCTAATGTTTAAATTTGGTTTCACTTAAGTTTTTTTGGACACCCAAAACTTGTTGGTCTAGTGGTATCCACCTCCCACTTTATGTGAGAGGTCCTGGGCTCTAATCCAAACTGCCACAAGTTGTGGATCTCCCCTCCTTTATGGAGCTAGATAGAGTCTTTATGACTATCAACCTGGGTTTGTCGGGCTAGATATTTAGGGTATCCCCTTCGTCTTGAATTAAAAAAAAATCATTTTGGACATATTTATCCTTAAATTTGATTTCACTGTAGTCTCTTCATGTGAGCAATGCATGCTCACATTCATGGGTAAAAATGTCCAGAAGAACTTAAATGAAACCAAATTTGAACATGAGGTATGCTAAAGTCCCTATTTAAACAAGAAGGACAAAAATGATTCTAACATTACCACGAGGAATTTGAAATAATTCTCTCTAAATTCACTCATCAAATCCAAATCCTTCGATCCAAACACAAAATAATAGAATTAAGGCCTAATTGGATGGACGTCTATTTCTCATTTCTCATTTTTCATAGATAAAGTAAGAAAAAAAATTTTAAGGAAGAAGAGACATGATGAATGAAGTATGTTTGGATGAATTTTTTTTAATAGAAAAAAGTGTGATGTGATATGTCTTTTTTGTAAGAAAAATTATTTTTTTGCTGGAAATTGGTACTGGTGAATTTTGTTTTTATAAGAAAATTTAAACATATTTAAGTTAAATTCATTGATTAAGACATCCAAAAATATGGAAAGTGGATCTTGTTTCGTAACTTACATCATTTCAAATAAAGATATGTGATTATTTTGATTATTATATCAAGATATTGGTGGATAAAGTACTTTTAATTATTAAAGTACTTTTAATTATTGGATGAACTATCTAATCATAAATAGTAAAAATTCTGACTTTCTGAAAAAAATGAAAGGGAAATCCATCTTTCAAAGAAATTTGAGATTCTTTTGGAGAAATTGTGTGTAACATTTCTTTAAGATATTTTTAGGAGATGTCAAATAAATATATTTTGATGACAAAAACCTCAGAAAAATCGAAAAATGGAAAACAACGTGCCATCCAATCGGGGCCTTTTACTCCCGCTTGTATTGGTGAAATCTAATCAAATAAAGCCTATATGGATCGTTTTTTTGTGGCCTTACACTCCTGCCCTCTCCCTTTTGCAAAGACTTGAAAGTCTACCACCTTCACAGAACTGATCACAGTTGTAATCCTTCATGAGTCTTGCCTAGCTAGAGAATTTTTGGAAACTCTTGTTGGACTGAAACTGCTGCAAGAATTAGGTCATGGATCCATATCGCAATGGATCTATCAACGGAACTTTAGATGATTACGAAAATCAGATACAAAAGAAACTTGCTGCACCAATGCCATGGATAGGCTTCTATATTGTTGCAGCTTCTTTCATATGCTCAATGGCAATGGGAGTCGACCTTATGGTTAGCCTCGTAAGCAAAAGGTATTGGTTCCCATGTATTACTTGCTCTTTGAATGCCACTTATTTAACACTATTAGCTGTGTCATCGAAACTGGCAGTGGATCTTTCAAGTAGCATGTTGGGAGTTGATGATAAACTCGCAAAAGTCAGCAGCCTCGTGTTTATGTCGACTGCTATGTGTAATTCCATGCCCTCTTTAGCATTCATGGATAATAACGAGCTTTTATCAAACTTAACTGCTTTAGGCATTCTAGTATTCACGATTGCGGTAAATGTCTTTATCTATGATGCCGAAACAAGTGGTTTTGTTGATGGTCGAGTTGTATTGGCTGAGGAAACGGTTGCTACTGTTTTCATGCTTCTTTCGTTTGTTATATTATGTTGTTCGTCTGTTGTGGTCCCGACTGCAAAAAAGTACACTGAATCAAAGTATCGTGAAATGAACCAAACCGTTCAAGTGGAGGGTAATGGAATTCCCAAATGCAGACTCACTGTAGATGAATTGAGACTCATGATCCAGCAATATTGGGTGATGGCAGAAACCGGGAACCCACAATTTGTGATGGCGCGCTCTGTAATTTCTGCTACTTCGGGTATGTTGTGTCTTTTGATGGTTTTTACTTTGTTAGAAGCTCATCTCAGATTGATTTTCTTTAACAGTAGATTTGGTCGAACAAGATCGGACTACGGTTTGTCCACCCGCGTTATTTTATACATTCAGTCAGCCGGAGTGTTTTTGGGTAGAATTGCTCCCTTGTTTAGATGGTACTTTGCTGCCCAATTCAGAATCTCAGAGATGAGCCTCAAAAGCTTGAGAGGCGAATTGAAGATCGAGAGGTATTGGACTTTAAGGTTGGTGGAACGGAGAGAAAGCCCGTTAACTTCACGTATTTGGCCCCTCAAGATGAGAAAACTAATATATCATGCAAAAAGATTACTTCTTAATATCTGCATTAGAGTTCAGATTCTGGTTGTTCTAACTAGTAATTTAATTCTCTTTATTTCTTCTATCAGTGGAAATGCAATTTTCTTTTGCTTCCGGTACATCAATATTTTGAAAAGACCTGATCCCCAGGTGATGAGATTGGATTTGAGTCGTTATGTTCTACTACTTGAAGGCGAGGCAGAGCTGCCTAACAAGATTCTTACACACATGTGCTACTGGGATGATAATCTGATCAAGTTTGGTAGAAGGCATCAATCTAAGAACCTAGCCAAACTTCTACATATGTCTGAAAACTTCGACGGGGTAATGAAATTTGACGATAATAAGGAAGTTGGGAGCTTACATTCTCAAGAACCTCCTAATTGCTGGTCCTGGCCCGTGGTGACCTTGGCAAGCATTGCAATTGCACTTCCCAATATCACAAGACATAAATTTAATGAATTTTTGAGGGCCGTGAGCGAAGGCATGTGTTTTGTGAATCTTATAGAGGAATCTCTTGACGGCAGAGATGGAGGACTTGACAGCATCGCAAAAGCAGCACATGGGGTATGGGAACGAGTTTTACTCCATCACAAGTGGCTAGATAAAAATATACAAGAAACGAATCAAAATGGCCAAACCTATAAGCATGTGCTGCAAGAACTATCGCATATAGCTAAGAAGACCGTTGAAGATTTCAAGACACGCATAGAAGATGATGTTCTGATGAGAAATCCTCAAAATTGGCCGGTTAAAGTTATAGCTGCTAACTCAATGTACCGAATAACTCAGACTATGTTGTTAGCATACAAAGACGAAGATCAGGAAACAGATGACGAGGAGATATTTCGGAGATTATCTGTTATGATCTCAGACATATTTGCAGCTTGTCTTACTAATTTAGTGCATTTTATAAGGTTACAGTGTCACAGCAATGTTATCAAAGAAAGGATGAAAAGGGTCAGCTTTGCAGCTATTGTTCTAGGCGAGAGTGAAGAGATTCTTGAAATTCTTCAGCAGCGTGTGCTTCCTGATTTCTGCTTGGATCCTGCAAAAGCAGCTAATATTGAAGAGTGGAGGAGGGCGCTTACGGAGCTAGATAATGAATTGTCCGTTCCACAACCCAACGGTGAGTATGTATCCATTGAACTACGCGGTTAATTGTTTGAAATTAGCTTCTTGTGAGTGAAATGATGTTGAATTGATTAATAGTTACATTTTATCTTTCAATGTTTTGGATCCATGGAGGATATAGATTATAGATACTAGTCGTGGTGGCACACTCGATGCGTGTGCTTTATTATATAAAAACAAAAATAATTTACTTTTATTTTATAGTATAAAAATTTCTCAATAACATATATTTTGCTGGAAATTATGAATACTTATTATTTTATGTTAATTATTATAAGTAGCTAGAAATTAGTACAAGGGAAAGAAATAGAAAAAAAAAAACCAAATTGCAAAAAGAATATATGGAGGAGAAGAGAAGAGGGAAAAGTTTTTTTTCTTGGTTGGGGGGGGGGGGGCGAGGGTGGGGTAGGGGAATGTGTAAAATTGAAAATGCCATAACAAAAAGTGAGCAGATCAAAGTTAGTTACTCTAAGACCTTCTCACTTTATATATAGTATAAATAGATTCTAACAAATTTAACACGAACTGGATTTTTTCGCCGTTGTCTAATCTGATTCTCATTCCTCATGGTGTTACATCCCCCTATAAAGTATTCAACAAGCATAAACACATACAAAACAAAATTAATCCCTGTAAAATCGTAATAAATACACATTGTAGTAAAAAATTCTCCACTATACTGAAAATTATACTATCCGGATCCTAAAATAATAATTGAAGTTTGTGAAATGGCTAGAACTCAAACATACAGTTGCATTAGAGTAATCACGAAAATAAAAGTACAAAAGATTAAACGATATATTAATTTACATGGTTCGACAATTCCTTGTGTCCATAGGAGAGGAGGAGAGAATTTTCGCTATTAACGAATGAGGTACAAAGTACAAAGAATGTTTGAGGTACTATCTAAAACCTAATCCCGGAATTTTTAAAACCCCCCCCCCCCCTCCCCGAATGACAATTTGACTATCATATAAGCAACTGTAGATTAAAGAACTGATTTCCAACTGATTGCCCTTCCAAATAAAGTAATTATATATTCACCAATAGATGGCCCGGATTGGTTCCTCGAAATGACGTCGCCGCCGTTCTCCTCTCCTGCTTCGGTGTCCTCCGCCGCTCCCACCATTTTTTCTTGAATTAAAACACAAAAGAATGAAAGATGTTTTCCCTCTTGGATTTCCTTGATTCTGTTTCTAATTGTAGCAGTCTTTGGACAAATGCACAAGTGTTGAATGAGTTTTCTTTCTTTTTTTCTTTGGTTTTTGTTATCTTTAAAATGTAAATGCATTTAAATAGATAATGGCGGCGGGAGTAATTTTTGACGGGGATTGCTCATGTTTAACGGGGCATTTTGATTTTAGATTTTAATTGTATGATATAGCTTCAAGAAGAAGAATTAAATAAAATCATCAATTAAATAAATATAACCTAATTACTAATTTACTTATATATATACACATATACAATTTATATTCGACTAAACACTTAACTAATTTTAATAACGTTGTATTGACGGGTTTGTTTTTCAAACAATAGATATAACTAACTCGATTTAAACAATAGCATTACGCTCCGCCGGGGAGGATTATCACTCTAAATACTTTATTGTAAATATTTTTATCTTGTATTACGTATGCAACAAGCTTAAATAAATTTTTATTTTCACGTAGCTCTTTCGTTTTCCACCATGAGATACTTGACTATTCCAAATGAAATAAAATTTTGGAACTTTAAAGTGTAACCAAAATTAATTTTGTATAGTTTTCTAAAAGAATCACCAAGAGTCAAGCTTAATTAATTTACCTTGCTTCAATTTCTAGTTGAGTAATTGAAGAAGTCCCAAAAAACCAAAAAAAAAAAAAAAAGAAGAAGAAGAAGAAGAATTAGTAAATAACACTACAATTTTTTATTTATTTTTTAATAAAACGGTTACAATATTACATTAGATATAGAATCAGCAATCATAATCAGTAATTTCTTATTACAAACTAGTAACAATGAGCTACAAACCAGAAACAATACAAACTAATAACAATGAGCTGCAAACTAGAAACAAAGAACTACTATATACGTAAAAAAATAACCATACATCTCGTGGGATTGAGCCCATGATCTCTAAGTCATGAGACCTTAATCTTACTACTAGGCTAAGATGACGCGGGCTTCAATTTATTTATTTGTATTTGTATGATTTTTAATTTATAGATGCACATTAATACACGGTGTACAATCTGGTCACTCTCATTAAGTTCACATAATATTTATTTCAAAATAATTTAGGCCTTAATTGGATGGCATATCCATCTCGGAGAATATTTTTCATAAGAAAAACTACTTTTAGAGATAAGAAATGTGGTGTTAAAAGTGTGTTTGGATGGTATTTTTCAGAGAAAAACATGTAATGATTATGGTTAATGTGATATGTTTTTTGTTGAGAGAAATTTGTTTGGATTGGTGTTTAGATATAATTTTTCATAAATATATCTACTTAAACTCATCGATTTAGACATCAAAAATAGGAAAAGTGGATCTTATTTTGCATGTTGCGTTATTTTATATTAGAATATGTGATTAATTTGGCTCTCGGTGTTGGGAGATTGCCGAAAAAACCCTTTTTAATCGATGGGTAAACTGTCAAATTATGAATAGTAAAAAATTATTTTTTCTCTTTTTTTGCAAGAATTTCTTCAAATTAGCTACAATTTTGAGATATTTTTCTTAAAGAAAATCTCATGATATGCCAAATAAATATATTTTTAGAGAAAAAAAATCTATAAAAAGCTTTTTTTCAAAGGAGAGGTGGCGATCCAAATAAAGAAAAAACAATGTCTTTAAGGCCTAATTTTGGATTTATTTTGATTTTTTCTTATAATAAATTAGTAGCTTTTGTAGGTATTTTGAGGGGGCAATTATTTTGATTAACTCGCTGTAGTCTAATAACTATCAACCCGAATTTGTCGGTCTAAATATGTAGATAATCTCCTTCGTCTTGAATTAAAAAAGAAAAAAGAAAAGTCCGTTTGGACACTTATAATAAACTAGTAAAGAGCACGTGTGTTGCACGTGTTTATATGCATCTATTAAATTAATTAAAAAATCAAATAAATATGAATTATAATATGTACAAGAAATATGAATGAAAGGCGCAGCATCTTATTAATAAGTATATGTCAAAATGCTTCATATGAATAAGTTGTAAATTATCTTAAAGCGAATTTGATTGCTCGAGTATGTATTGAAAGAGGATGCACACACATCTTTCGTTACTTCCGTAATTGATAACATGTTGACGATATGTTTTTTTCTTCTCCTCATGCAAGTCATGGAAACAAACATAATTATAATGGTGTAAGCAAGAAAATTTAAAATATCAGTTGTAGATGATAAATAAATTAAATGACATACAATAGAAAAATTTAAATGATAAATAACATGAATAAAAAATAAGGTTTAATATTATATGAAGGTCTAATTATTCATTTTCTTGTTTGATCATAATGGACGTTTTAACCTTGTTTTTACTTTACTTCAAGCTTTTTTTAATTATTATTTTTCTTTCTTAAATTGCTCAATTTCTCTTCATCATTACTTGAAATTATATTGTTGATGTCTCATTCCCTATTGTTCTTTGCCAGCTACTTTGTCCCCCTTGCATACTTTCTTCATAATTGATGGTATATAGTTTGAAGTTCCCTCAGTATAAGAAACTTATTTAAGAGTTTCACTTGCATTAATTATTCTCCCGGTGATTTTTTTCACTTCTCTTTTTTGGTTTTTGGTCGCACTATTTCATTTGCATGCTCTATAACACTAAGCTTGCCCTTTGTGATTTCTGCTTTTCTATTAAGTGAGGTGAGAAAGTGGGTATCATTTGATGTTTGTAGGCTAAGTGATCTATAATACTTTGAGTTGTATTCTCGCTGGGAACTTCAGTTTGTCAACATGCTCATTCTCAGTTGCCAATATTTCTTGATTTTTCATGTAATCAGTTGAGTGCAATTTTTTATTCTCAAATCTAGATAAAAAAAAAGTCGCAATAAGACGGTTTATTCATTTTTCTTCATTGCTATATTCAATAATCGTCTCATATGGAATTTATTGTTACGTTCATTATCAATTGGTTTCTCACAGTACTCAACTTTAAGTAACAACTCACTGAAGTTAGGGTTACTTCTAGTCTTCATATTCATTGACAAAGTAATCCCTATTAGCCCAACACCTTTTTGGGCAACCATACCATTCTAGGTTAGCAGCAAGTCTTTTACTCCGGGCGTTCAAATTTTCAGCCCATACAGAACATGCCTGACATCCTTGGACCTGCCCTGTTTCAGATCCAGCAGCTCGCTTCCACGATCATTCTTTTCAGTTGTCGGGTGGGTCTTACTTTCATTGATAAAATATAAAAAACATGAACATATTGAACCTCTAAATATATTAATATTTATCTATTATATCTTTTAGTTTTATTAACGATCGTATGCAGTTAAATTTTAAGAAAAATAAAAAGATGTAACTTAACATATTTATCAGAAAATGGTATACATGTAATATCTCAGAAAAACTCAATTTGTACTTTTGGTGTTTCAGTTTCAATACGTGCAAGATTTAAAAAAAAATATAGTCTGAAAAGTTATTTGTTTTATCTTTAAAATTAACAAACATATATATACAAGATATGGAGAAATTGCTTAAGATTTATAATATTAAGGGGTAAAAACAATAACCCATCCAAACATTTTGCGTTTTTATATTTTTTTATATAAATTTTTTCTTTACAAATGTCATTTCAACTTAAAAGGGTAAAAATAGTGAACTTCAAGTGCAACAAAATGTCATTTTTGTTTGGTAAAAATAATTTAAAATATTGAAACCCCAAAAAAATTTCGTTTCAATTGATAAAATGTCATTTTTACCGTTACATAGGCCGCATGTGAAGCATGTGATGGAATCCCGGCGGAATATTCCCCCTATTTTGCCAGAAAATATTAAAATATAAAACTTTATAAAAACCAGAGTGGCTCGCATAAGAAAGTGTAAGAATTTTTTTTTATATAAAAGTGTAATAACCTGAAAAGTTTGGATTAGTTACTGTTTTTATCCCTAATATTAATCTTTCTTTCATGTAGTCTTTTTATTGCAACAAAATGTAGAAGATTCGAGGTATTGAAGAAAAACAAATCCACTTATTTTATTTTAATAAATTATTAAATTTGGCCAGTTGTTCTCTCGAATCACTATAGAGTAATTATATATTTTATAGTTTTTAAAGCTCTTTGTCCCTTAAAACTATTTTTACAAAATAAAGCATAAAAAAGAAGAAATAAAAAAGTGATAAAAATATTATTAAAAGGTAATAAAGACAAAATATAAATGCAAACACCCCCAATCTATGAGGGATTGTGCATTTTGCCTTTAGGTTATTGAAATGTGCACCAGACACCCTTATCTTTGGTGAATATTGCATTACCTCCTTGTCACCAAATCCGGTAGAAGCTTAGGGAAATATTTCGGCGCATGTAAGAGTAAAATCGTCACTCATGGGGCAAAGTGCTAAGCATCCATATGATGGATTGTTGTCTGCTTTGATCCTAAAATTCGTTCATTTTTAAAAATATTCATTTTTCTGAATTCAAGTGGTATTAATTTTACAAAAAGAAAAACAAAGTCAAAAAAATCATAAAATATTAAAAAAATCAGAAAAGCAAAAATAGAAGAAATTGGAAAATCCAGAAAAATAAAAAAAAACAGAAAGAAAACATTCTAGTAGGAAAAATTAAGAAAAGAAGAACAAAAAAGTTTAAGAAAATAATTTATTAATTTTTAAATCCTGAAACATGAAAAAAATCAGAAAAATTTATAAAAAGGAAATAAAAATGTTAGGAAACACCATATAGATTATTTTTTTTATGTTTTCTATTTTATTTATTTTTGTTGGATTTTTCAAATTTTTAATGTTTTCTTCTAATTTTTCTACTTTTTTTTCTGAATTTTTCATTAATTTACTTGAATTCTCGATTTTTTCTATCTAAATTCTTTTATTTTTCTGAATTTTCTATTTTTTTCTTTCGGTTTCTTTCTGCAATTTTTAGAAGTTTAATGGTTTTTTTTTCTGAATTCTTTCTTTCTTTCTTTTTTATTATTTCTTTAAATTTGTTTTGAAACATTTTGATGTTTCTCTTGGAGAAAATAGCACATACCCCCCAACCTATGAGGTGATGTGCGATTTGCCCCCCAACTTATTAACAGTTGCACTTAACACCCTAACCTATCATATATGTGCACTTAACCCCCCCGATCAGCTTCGGGCAGCACACAGAGGGCAAAGTGCTACGAACCGCATAGGTGAGGGGGCAAAGCGCACATTACCTCATAAGTTAGGGGGTATCTGCTATTTTTTTTTTTTTTTAAATTCAAATATTCTTAATATTAACTTAACCCCCCTCGGTCAGCTTCGGAAATTTTTTTACCCATTCATCACTCAATTTAAATTATACATATTGGGATTTATTTGGATTTTTCTTGAAATATTCTTTCTAAGTTTGAAATAAATAATTTTCAAATATGAAAATAAGAAAAATAAAAATAAAACATGAAACTAAATAAGAAACAATGAAAAGAAGTATAAATTCAAATATTCATAATTTTCTAAAAATAAAAAAGACAATTCAAAAATCCGGTAACATGAAAATAAATAAAAAAATTAAAAAATATATAAAAATAAAAAAATAAAAAAATTAGTAAAAACCTAAAAATTTCCTTTTTTATTGTTCTAATTTATTTTTTTTCTTGATTTTTCAAATTTCTAATTTTCTCTTATTACTTTTCTATTTTTTTAAGAATTTTTTCAGAAATTTAGTTGAATTTTTTTTTTCGGAATTTTCTATTTTTGACCGAAGTTGACCGAGGTGATGTGCGCTTTGCCCCCTCACCTATGAGGTGATGTGCGCTTTGTCCGCTCACCTATGTGGTTTGTAGCATTTTGTCCCCTGTGTGCTGCCCGAAGCTGACCAAGGGGGTTAAGTACACATATATGATAGGTTAGGGTGTTAAATGCAATTTTTAATAGGTTGGAGGACAAAGTGCACATCACCTCATAGGTTGGGGGGTATCTGCTATATTCTCTTTCTCTTATTTATTATTTTGGTCTTTTTTCTTTTTCAAATATTACGAATATTTGAATTTGAAAATGAACATTAAAAAATGCAAGAAATTTAAGATCAAAGCATACAACCTTCTATCATATGCGGTTCGTAGCTCTTTACCCCTTGAAGAAAAATTTTACCCTTATATGCACCAGAATATTCCCTAAAATGCCATCGAATCCAGTCATAGGGGATTAAATACAAGAGTTATTAGCGGGCCCCCCCAACCTATAAGGTGATGTGCACTTTGCCCCCCAACCTATTAAAAATTACACCCGACACCCTAACCTATCATAAATATGCACTTAACCCCCTCGGTCAGATTCTGACGGAATATAATGGAATATTCCGGCGCATGCAAGGGTAAAATCGTCACACAAGGGGCAAAGTGCTACAAACCACATTAGGGGGGCAAAGTGCACATCACCCAATAGATTGGGGGTGTCTGCTAATATCTCTTTTTTTAAATCAAATATTCTTAATTGTCCAAAAATA
Source organism: Buddleja alternifolia (assembly GCA_019426215.1). Lineage (NCBI taxonomy): Eukaryota > Viridiplantae > Streptophyta > Magnoliopsida > Lamiales > Scrophulariaceae > Buddleja > Buddleja alternifolia. Next base: position 1,358,798 of record CM033394.1, read on the forward strand.
AAAAAGACAAAATAAAAAAATTCGAAACATTAAAACAAATTTGAGGAAAAAAAACACAAAAGGAAAGGAAAAATTCAAAAATAATCATTAAACTTTTGAAAATTTTAGGAAGAAGTTAAAGGAACAAAAATATAAATTCTAGAAAAAAAAATTCAACTAAATTTCTGAAAAAATTCATAAAAAAATAGAAAAGTAATAAGAGAAAATTAAAATTTTGAAATATTAAAAAAAATGAAAATAAATTAGAACAATTTAAAAGGAAATTTTATTTTTTTTCCTAATTGAGTAGAGGTGTTGGTTGGTGGGGGTGTTGACCAATTTGGGGATTTTGACCCACTTTTGGAAAATTTTTAAAAAAAAATCCGAAAATTTATAGAGTGCAAAAGTGCGAACTTTTGCACAATTGTGCATGAAAATTGCACAGTTGTGCATGGCGTGTTTAATTTTGTGTTAAATTTTTGCACAACTGTGTGGAATTTTTTTTTCAAAATGCGAAAATTTTGCACAGCGGTGCTAAAATTAACACAATTATGCACCTGATTTACATTGTATGATAACCCATGCACCTCGTTTTTTGTGTTTTTGACCTGCAACAAAAATAACTTGCATTAGTAACGCACTTGAGCACCAAAAAATAGAAAGAAAAATTCCAAACATAAAATATTGAAAACAATAAAGCAGAAAGAAGGAAACGACAACGACAAAAACAAAAAAAACTCTTGGGTTGTCTCCCAAGCAGCGCTTGTTTAAAGTCATTAGCTCAATTTAGACGAAATCATTGTTGAGGCTCAGTGAGGGAAATTGTTTTCCCTCGAGGACTATCTTCGCCTACAAAATATTGTGCAAAGTTAATCCTTTTCTTATCAGAAATATTCCAACCTATTCCCTCTTTCTTCCATTGCATATCACTTAGCAATCGGTCCAATTCAGGAGTACAAGGTGTAGCATTTACGATAACATATAGAAATTCATTGTTTCCAAGAAGAACATACCTGAGATGTGATGGAAGAGGTTTAAGTTTTACCTTCGGTGTAGGGGATATTATGGGATGTGACTCTAATGGATCTCTATTACCTTGCGAAATTTCTTCTTTGATGGCCTCTTCAATCACATCCACAGAACAACATTTTTCATCAGACGTTGGAGATATCATCACCTTATTTAAGTCGAACTCCACCTTCTCATCTCCAATGTTCAACGCTAGCTTGCCAGCATGCACGTCGATGACGGTTCCCGCAGTTGCGAGAAATGGTCTTCCAAGGATGATTGGTGTTTTCGAATCTTCATCCATATCAAGCACCACGAAGTCACATGGGATGTAGAACTTGTCCACTTTCAAAACACGTCTTCTAATATTCCCATGGGGCGCTTTATGCTCATATCCGCCAATTGAAGTGTCATCTTTGTGTTTTTAAGCTTTTGAAAGCCTAATTTCCTGCAAATTGAATAAGGTATTAGACTAACGCTAGCTCCTAAATCACAAAGTGCTTTATCAAAGTGAAATTTTCCAATAGTGCAAGGAAGTGAAAAACTCCCTGGATCCTTTAACTTCGGAGGAATGTTTTGTTAGATTATGACACTGCATTCTTTATTCAAGGAGATTGTTTCCACTTCTTCCAATTTTTTTCTATTGCTCAGCTCTTTGAAAAACTTCATATACAAGCAATTGAACTCGAGCATTTGCGAATGGAATGTTTATGCGCAACTGTCTAAATACTTGGAGAAATTTCTCTTGCTGTTTGTCCAACCTCTTGTGTTGCAACCTCTGGGAAAATGGAATTGGAGGAACATACGACTTCACATATGGCTTCGGGATAACCTTTTCTGGTTCAACCTTGTGTGAAGGTTCAAAGATTGAATTATCTTTCGTCACAAGTTCATCTCTGTGTACAGCATGTGGCTCAAATTCTTCAATTGTATTTTTGTTTATCAGAGTCACTGCATTACATTGTCCTCTTGGATTCTCCTCTGTTTGGCTAGGCAGTGTACCCTTTGACCTCAAATTCATAGAACTTGCCAATTGTCCAACTTGTAATTCCAGATTCTTTGTTGCTCCTACTACCAGATCAATTTTTGCTTCAAGATTCTTAAACTGTTTTGCTGTTCCATTAGCGAGCTTTTCAATGGCTAATTCCTAAGCTTGTGGTTCTTGAGGTGGTGGTCCTTGCTGTTGGAAACTTGGAGGAAACTGCTATAAAGGAGGATTTGCTTGAGCTCCTTGGTTCCCTTGACCTCCCCAAGAAAAGTTAGGGTGATTTCGCCAACCCGAATTGTAGGTGTTCGAAAATGAATTTCCTTGCTGCTTATTCTGATTGGATAGGTAATTAGCTTGCTCAATGAGTGGGCAATCAGCAGCCATATGAGGTGCCCCACAAATATTACAAGCTAAAGTAGGCTGAGATACTGCACTAATGTTGCCCTTGAGTCCCTCGATGTGCTTGACAAGTGCTTCAATGTTAGCATTGAGCAATGTAATGTCATCTACGTTGTGCATGCCCAGTGTTTTCTTTACCGCCCGACTATCACTCACCCACTGATAAGTGTTGGATGCCATCTCGTCCATAAGAGCTAATGCATCATCCGGATTCTTTGCCATAAAACTCCCTGCTGCAACTGCATCGATATTTATCCGGATACTATGTGACAAACCATTGTAGAAAGTCTGCACAAGCATCCAACGAGGAATACCGTGATGTGGGCACTTTCTGAGTAGTTCTTTATACTTTTCCCATGCTTGATAGAGGGTTTCATTATCAGTTTGCATGAATCCTATGATTGCATTCCTTAACTGAGCAGTCTTAGCTGGGGGAAAATACTTGGTGAGAAATGCAGTCGACAAATCAGCCCAAGTAGTGAACTTATTTGTCGGCTGGTTTTTCAACCACTCCTTAGCTCTTTTAGACAGGGAGAACGAGAAGAGTCGCAGTCTTATGGCATCTTCAGTAACGCCATTCATCTTGAAAGTACTGCAGATTTCCAAAAAATTCCCCAGATGGGAATGAGGATCCTCCCTCTCAATATCTCCCACAAAGGCAGAGTGTTGTAGCATCTGAATGATAGTCGGCTTTACCTCAAAGGTATTGACCTAAACATTTGGTACCGCTATGCTAGAGATTAAATTCTAATATGTTGGTGTAGCATAATCCCTAAGAGTTCTCTGCTCCTCGGCCATTCTGAAATAATAATCTCAAGTATCAAAGTTCAAACAAATTAAAATCCAAAATATTAATAAATAAATAAATAAAAATTTCTAAACTAATAAGAATCAACTTGTTATCGACATTGACTATTTGTTGCCTTCCCCGGCAACGGCGCCAATTTGTTAACTGTCCGTAACAACACGAAATCGAACAAATAATATAGTGAAAAGTAAGATCGTCTCCACAGGGAAGGTTATCAAGGACCAAATGAAGTTATCCTATTATTTAGACTATCGATTATCAAAGATGTGATTTTTAAACTAATTAAAAGGCAAAAACTTAATAAAAGCATAATTAATTATAAATAATTAAAACAGAGATAATTAAAACGAATAATCAATTAACGAAAAGCCTAATGATTAAGATTTCATCAAGGTATTTCTATGGATTATTGACTTTCAATGGATTATCATTCTTGCTTAGATTAAAGACCCAATTTCCTTAAATACATGAATACTCTCCCGAGATCTTCATGAGTACTCAACTAAATTAATTAACGTCACTCCCATGATCAATAACTAAGTTAGATGAATACATTAAGTTCTATGAATATTGTTTAACTAGTCTCATGTAAAATCCTTATTAAGCAATTTATATATGTCTATTAAATCTGAACCGATAAACTAATTCACCTCCCGATACTTCTTAATTCATCTTAGATCATGCAACTGGTGATCAAGCAATTACAAGCATTAAACACTCATTAATAGATAAACAAAACAAGTATCAATTCCATAAATCATCAATAATCCAAATTAATACGCAAGATTACATCTTAAACCCTAGAAAATAATTTAGCTACACATAATTAAAGAAAAACAAGAAATAAATTGCATAAACATAAAAATACTCATGTTCAACAATGGAGGAATAGATAGATCCAACTTGAGAAGATGAAAGCTTCCAACTCCAAGAAATCTTCTTCAAGCCTTCTTTTTCTTTCTCTCCAAGTCTTCTAACTCTAGAATATGACTCTCTAACCTATACTATAGCATAAAAACGTTTTCCTTCTTTTCTTAACTTAAAAAGAGTCTTAGATACATAAAATAAGCCCATCCAAGTCATAAAATCGGCCCAAGAAAATTATGAAAATCCGCAGCTGCACAACTGTGTAGAATATCCTCACAACTGTGCAGACTGCCTGTGCAGAATTTTTTCTCTTAATTTTTCTTCAACGAAACTTTCACGTTTGTCCTCTCTATTGCATTTCTTCACTTCTTTTTGGTTAGCCTTCATTATTCTCGTATAAAATACTCCTTCAACTCATCAAAACAATCGTTTTAATGCCTACAAAAGCATTGAAATGACTTAGAAATCAAAATACGTAAATTAGGCTCAAAATAAAGGAAAAGACTAACTACAAGGCATAAAATAAAGATAAATGTGAGGTACAACATGATAAAAATATGTAAAATATGAAACCTAACAGTATGGGTGAAAGACGAACCAAACTACTCGATACTCGTCTCGAGCTCGACCACTAAAAGCTCGATTGAGCTTGATTCGTTAATATATCAAACCAAGCTTGAACAACATTTTGTGTTCGATAAGTTTTGAAGTTCAGCTCGATAGTAAAAAAATAATAAAAACATGTACAAAAAATCAAACTACTCGAGCTCGGCCCAACTTTAAAACTCGATTATATTCAAACAAGTTTGAACAACATCTCGTTGGACTCGGCTCGTTTCCACCCCTAAATGGAGGATAACTCTGAAATAATTATAATTTAAAAATATCAGAGTGGAAATTGTGGAAATTGTGTATCTGCAGCTCTATGCTTCATTTACAGTACAAGTTTCATGCATTGAACATCTCTCACTCAACGTAATATAACTTCTCAGATGAAAACCATAGGTCGTTAAAGATATAAGGAAATTTATATTTATAAATTGCATCGTGTTTGTGTTTGAATGAATGGTGTTAAAGAATAGAAACTAAATCATTGATATTTAGCTTAATTTTCTAAATGTCAATAAAATGTTTCTTCTCCTTTGATTGGTTATATCAACTATTGAGAGGTTCCATTTGTTAAATTGCATATGTTTTAGTGGAGTAGCTTCATAGATGATTATTTAGCTTATATATGGTTGATGAAAATCATGGGGGCGAATTTGACGAAGTTAGAGAACAATCCCTTCTCTATAAAAATATATCTCGACACATGTGCAAGTGAAGTCTTGATTATATTATTAGATTATATTATTGTACGTAATTCAACTGCAAAGTTTTAATATAACTATACATATTATAATTGTAAATATCTGCATTTTATTGTTATTATTATTATTATTATTATTTTACTCTTTTGCCCTTAAAAAATTGAATTACATAAAGATATTTTAGGAATGTCAAAAATTTCAAAAACAACTTGTACTTTTATAATACACAGATAGATAAATAATTGTTTACACCACAATTCTGCAACTAAACAACCGTGTATAAAAATTTTGGCGATCTCAATTCTCAAGAATTAAAAAAGCAAAGTCCAAAAACTAACACACTATTTTAATCAAAAATCAGAACATGCTAGAAAAAGTCGAGAATTTCCAGTAAAAATGTGAAATGAGGGCCAAGATAATACATCAATTACTAAGTTTATACCTGTAAACCAGTATTTAAACTCATTTACAAGCATAGACATAAATGAAAATATATCAGATCAGTTTTTGATTAACTCTATACAATTTCAGCAATTGCAGCCTCTTCCATAAATATAATTGGAATCCTCTAGTAAGAGAAGCGAGAGACACTTAACACTAAATGACATCACTATAAGAGTTAGTTAATATAAACGCATAACTAAATTAAGTACCCTACGTTTTTGTACAACTAAACAAAAATATGATGATAAATAAGAGTTGTACTTAAGACTTCAGTTGAAAGAATCGAGACATAGATAAGCCACTCATAAAATTTCAAAGGTGAAAACACACGCAGAACCAAAAAAATTGAAAAGATGGACAATAAATTACAATGGATGTTTAGCCATTTGCTAGTCATTTTTATTGAGTAGCTCGGTATTTATTCAATAGTAATATGTACTAACATGATTAATTGTTTTTATTTTTTTTATTCTTATAAGATTCTTGAAATTCTTCAGCAGAGCTTCCGGATTTCTGGTTGGATCCTGCAAAAACAGCTAATATCGAAGAGTGGAGGAGGGCGCCTATGGAGCTGGATAATGAAAGTCCTGTTTCAACGGCATCTAATAATGAAATGTCCGTTCCACAACCCAACGGTGAGTATGTATCTGATTAGGCCAATTTTGGTCATATATCCCTAAAACACAAGTAAGCCTAGGTTTTATTGTCCATGTATAAAAGTTGTGGGGTTAAGTTCTAAGTTATAAAATATCTAGAGACATATTGTTAATTAATACACAAAAAAGAATAGGGGATGGATGTGGACCACACACGTGTCTCACAAGGCCACCTCATGCCAATATGTGATGTATATATAAACTCACTAACTTACCTTGCTAAAGGGGGGGCTTCCAGGTACGCCTCATGACCCCCTCTGTTTTTATTCTCAATTGTTTAGCTAATCTTAGTTAATTAATTTAGCTAAACATTGTTTAATTATTTCCACCAACGTGTTATTTCAATTCTGACTGTGTAACAATCTCCTCACTCATGCCATGCTAAAGGTCATTAGCAGAATATGCTTTTCTTGAATCTTGAGGCATAATTATAACAAGGAGTTAGTTAACTAAATAAGCATAAACATTATAATAGTTGACTAATATTGTGATAGAGCTGCATATCGTTAATTGTTGTAGTTAATCTCGACTTAACTGATTAACTCGGTGAAATACCTTGTTTTACTTCTAAATGTGCACCTTGTATTATACGAAGCAAATACGATTACATTAACGCTTCTCTTTGAACTATGATTGACTTGATCCTACTAACGTAGGTACGTAGGCAGCTTGATTTAATTCAAGGGCAGTCTATAATCCCAAATAAGTTGGGTCTGGGTTCGACCTCTCGGGTCGTCGATTTAGTTCGTATTTCTGACGAAATTTGAGCTTCATCAGTTGGCGCCGTCTGTGGGAAATTTGAGTTGAGATGTGAGGTAATTTCTATCTTAGACGTTGGCTATAACCAGAGAAGGCGGTTAAGTTCGAAAAAAATATTTTCTGCGAAATTTGATTTACTTCTCTATCGTATGCTTCTCTGTTCAACGGGTTAGCAGTTTAATCCATAAAATTTTATTGTGGGTCAATCCATAATTTTGGTTGCATAATGGATGAGATTTAGCATTTGATTAAAAACTAATGAGAAAATCTCTTAATAGTACATGTTGGGCCATAATGTTCTGTTTATTTATAATCTGAAATGAAGACCCCAATGTATTTCGTAAAACTGGTGATATTGTTACTTTTGCTTTCTTCGCTAAATGGCACACCACTTGTTTGAGAAATGGCTAATAAGAAGCTTGTGGGGGGCGAAAGGTGAATGAAGGATCCCCACCGTCACGAAAAACGTCCAGTTGAGAGGACTTGAGGGGATCTGGACCATTCCAATCACAATTAGCAGCTCACCAAGCTGAGTTATTAGCAGTGAAATTGAGCTTCCTAATTTCAACTCCAGCAGGACTTAAAAGACAAGCTAAAACTTGTGTTTACTTATTGTAGCAGAGTTCATACTCAGCTTCAATGTGAATAAATAGGATCTTTATTTCCACAGTTGTTTCTTACCATATCATTACTCATGATCAATTACACATAATTGTTTATATCAAAAAATGGAGTGCGACTCCTCACGGTTGCCTACCGTTTGTTCCAATAAAATGACTGTTTGAGCTAATGGTCTTGTATAACTGATTATGCATTGAAGATGTATTAGAGTCAGGTTATTGGCTCATTTCAAGAAAGAGAGCGGGGAGCTCGGTGTTAATTGATTATCATGTTCGAGCTAAAGGATGTCAGCTGAAATTTGGAACTTGGATATAATGTGCGGCCAGTTCGCATTGACTCCTAGGTGTATCAATAGACAACCGCCTTTCACTTGCCTATTCAGAAGAAAGGTATCAAGCATTATTTACTTGACATTGCGGACTGTTACTAGTTGGTAAAATTGCTTCAAGACTTAGTAATACTGCTAATAATATATGACGTGCCTGATATCATAATTCTGAGGCAATTGGAAATGATGTCTGGCCTAGTCCAAACATCTTCCTGAAATATATTTGGATCATATGATCAAATCTACTCCACTTATGAGAGGATGATGGTTTTCATTTTTCTAGAATGTCGATGTCAGTCTCTACTAATTGGTGTATCATCTAAATTGCTTTACAATGTCAAGACTTCAGAATCACCTTTCTGAACTACATGTTGATTTTCATGCAAGTTAATTTACATACGCCTCAATGAAAAATGAGCACATTTATGGCTCGAGCATATGGATTGCATGAATATTATCATGGAATACATTGATACTGGACACTACAGAAAATACAAAAAGCAGAAAATAAATTTTTCCCCAAAATGCCAATTAATCTACTAAAGGGTGAATGCTACCACCAATAAGTGTCTTATGATCATTTGGCTGAATATCAGTTCTTCAGAAGTCTACATGTCAACTACTCAAAACATCAGACTTGTTTATCCTGACCTAGTCACTCTAAGACGGCAATTCCACGAACTCGACCCAAAAAGGGAACGAGGGGAACATAGCCGCTATGAGAGGACACGCCGACGACAATTCCATGAAATCGACCCAAAAAGGGAACGAGGGGAACATAGCCGCGATGAGAGGACACACCGATGACAATTCCATGAACTTGACCCAAATAGGGAACAAGGGGAAAAGTGTCGCGGTAAAAGGGATCAAACATTAGAACGGGAGAACAGTCTAGATGATGAGTATACAGGTAAACGAGGATACGACCCGTATCATTGATATTACGTTAAACAAAAAAGTTAAACCAAAAACTAGAAAAGCATGCATGGAACTTTTAAGATGCATCTTCATTCATTTGAAATCTGTCACTCGGATTACTGGCTAAAACTTTGTATGAGCTCCTTTAATGTCATGATATGACAGATAAAGTTTAAACATATTTGTTGTTCATTAAATACTTACTTTATAGTCATGGATTGAATCTCAATTTATTATCATTTTGTGATGTTATTAACTTGGCCTACAGATTTTGCATCAAGCCGAAAATGCACAAGTCCACTTCGATTGTGTCATTGAGAGCAGGTTCTAAAATTGCTCATTCAAGATAAAAAAGTTGTCATAGATGGCTATTCCATGAACTTGACCCGAAGAGGGAACAAGGGGAAAAGAGTCGCGGTGATAGGGACCGAAAAGAAGAACTGGAAAAACTGTGCGGGTGATGCAAAAAGTGATGCTAACTCATAACACAGCCTTGAAAGCCGGATTAGAGGTAACCTTATGTAGAGTTGCGCACACTTCATAAACTATTCCATGAACTTGATCCTGATAAGGTGAGAGAGGAAAAAAGTCACGATACGAATGCTCACACTTTGTAGACAACTCCACGATACGATCCGCTCACACTTCGTAGACGACTCCACGATATGAGTTGTACGCCCTTCATAGACGATTCCACCAACTTGATCCTATTACGGTGAGAAAAGGAAAAAACCACGATGATGGGCTATGGCTCACAACAACCGTAGGCTATTCTACAAACTTGACTTTAAGATTTACTTTGTCTTGAAACTTACAGAACATACGAAGGTTCCATGTATATAAAAAAAAAAAAAAAAAATTCTATGATCTACAAAGCTAAGAGCGAAGAAGCTGTAAGTTGAAGCTACAAGCTCAATACCATGGGTTATGATACTACAAGCCAATTATAAGTAAATGCCTATGATATTCCGAGCCAAATATAAGCATGGTATGATTTCAATGTAAAAAAGTACAGACATATTCAAATATGAACAAATATCGTTCAAGATACGAGTTGGAGGTGATGAACCCAAAGACTACGAGCTCGAGGTAACGAACCCAGAGGTTATGAGCTCGAGGTAACGAACCCAGAGGTTACGAGTGCGATGTAACGAACCCAAATGCTACGGGTTCGAAGATACAAACTTGCGCTTAAGGTATGTGGTCATCAATATCTATAATATTACGAGCCACAGCCTTGGTAAAAATGATTTTGTGTGAATATAAAATAACACACTCAGATAGTATACAACCTCCAAAGCTATAAGCTCGAGGTAACGATCTCAAAGGCTACGAGCTCGAGGTAACGAACCCAATGGCTACGGGTTGAACAATATTGAATATGATACTATGAGTTTAAGGTATGTAGTGATCAACATCTATAATATTAAGCAGCTATGAGCCTCAAAAGCTATGAGCTAAGATACAAGATCAAGAGCTACGAATTAAAGCTACAAGTTTAATAACATAGATTGTGCAGTTACGAACACAAAGGCTATAAGCTCGAGATAACATTTACACTTCCCTCCCATGGAGAAGAGGAAAAAGGTTGGGTGTGGGGTGTGGGGGGTGGGGGGTGGGGGTTGGGAGCAACGTGTAAGACTAAAAATGCCATAACAAAAAGTGAGCAGATCAAAGTTAGTTACTCTGAGGCCTTCTCACTTTATATATAGCATAGATAAATTCTAACAAATTTAACATGAACTGGATTCTTTTGCCATTCTCTAATCTGATTCTCATTCCTCATGGTGTTACAGCCCCCTATAAAGTATTCAACAAGGAGAAACAATACAAAACAAAATTAATCCCTGTAAAATCGTAATAAATATACACCACAGTCTCTTCTCTTAGACCAGAAACCGAAAGCGCAGGTCTTGGACAAGATCCGTTGAAGGGAAGGGTGACAGAGAACAATCAGAAAAAGATTCTCCGACCTACTGAAAATTATACTATCCAGATCCTAAAATAATAATTGAAGTCTCTGAAATGATTAGAACTCAAACATACAGTTGTATTAGAGCAATCACGAAAATATAAATACAAAAGATTAAACGACATATCAATTTACATGGTTCGACAATTTCCTGAGTCCACAAGATAGAAGTAGAGAATTTTCACTATTAACGAAAGAGGTACAAAGTATAAAAAATGTTAAAAGGTACTAAGTGAAGCCTAACCCCGTATTTTTAACCCCCCCAAATGACAATTTGACTATCATATAAGCAACTGTAGATTGAAGAACCGATTTCCGACTGATAATCCCTCCAAATTAAGTAATTATATATCCACCGATAGATGGCCTGGATTGGTTCCTTGAAATAACCTCGCCGCCGCCGTTCTCCTCTCCTGCCTCGCCGTCCTCCGCCGCTCCCACCATTTTTTCTTGAATTAAAACACAAAAGATGTTTTCAAGTTTTCTTTCATTTTTTTTTTTTTTGGTTCTTTGTTACCTGTAAAATGTAACTGGATTTAAATAATGGCGGCGGGCAGGAGTAATTTTTGATGGGGATTGCTCATGTTTAAGAGACATTCTAATTAGATTTTAATTGTGTGATATAACTCCAAGAAGAAGAATTAAATAAAATCATCAATTAAATAAATATAACCTAATTGCTAGTTTACTTATATATATATATATATATATATACATATACAATTTTATATTCGACTAAACACTTAACAATCTTTAATAACATTTTATTGACGGGCTTATTTTTCGAACAATAGATATAACTAACTCGATTTAAACAATAGTATACCTACGCTCCGCCTAGGGAGGATTATTAATCTAGATACTTTATTGTAAATATTTTTATCTTATATTACTTATGCAACAAACTTAAATAAACTTTTATTTTTACGTAGCTCTTTCGTTTTCCACCGTAAAATACTTGACTATTCCAAATGAAATAAAATTTTGGAACTTTAAAGTTAACTAAAATTAATTTTGTATAGTTCTAAAAGAATCGCCAAAAGTCAAGCTTAATTCATTTATCTTCTTGCTTCAACTTCTAGTTGAGTAATTGAAGAAGTCACAAAAAAAAAAAAAAAAAAAAAGGAAGCAGAAGAAGGAAGAAGAAAGAAACACTACAATTTTTTTTTTATTATTTTTTTTTTAATGAAAATATTACATCATTACATTAAATATCAAATCAACAATCGTAATCAATAATTTTTTATTACAAATTAAGAACAATGAGCTACAAACTAAAAACAAAAAACTACTACATAAATAGATAAATAAGCAAACATCTGGTGGGATCGAAGTCATAACCTCTAAGTTATTAGCCCTTGATCTTACCACGAGGTTAAGACATCGTGGGCTACAATTTATTTATTTGCATTTGTATGATTATTAATTAATAGGTGCACACTAATACACGGTATACAATTTGGTCACTCTCATCAAATTCACATAATATTTATTTCAAGATAATTTATTTTCTCCCCAAAGTTCATCTTATAGATTTATTTAATTCATTAATAATTGAAACAAGAAAAAATCAGTATTGTTGGTTCTCTCTCTCTCTCTCTCCATTTTCACGACCTTTCACCAATTGGACCAAGAAATTTCCATATATACATATACATATATAGATTCACTACAATTGGCTTTGTAGAGTCGAGATTTTAACAGGAACATAAATTCTTTTTCTTTTTAATTTATTTTTCCCACTCTTGAATAAGAAAAAACAATGTCTTTGAGGCGTCTGCTAATTCAGGTTAGTTGCAAATTCTTCATCGCTTAAATTAAATTCCATATGTAATCTTTTTCGTTTATATTTTTCTAATTGGAATTATAGTTATTCTGTTTTTAATTTACTGCGGAATTTGTACGTTTAGGGAAGCCCTAATTTTGGATTTATTTTGATTTTTTCTTATAATAAATTAGTAGATTTTGTGGGTTTTTTGAGGGGCAATTATTTTGATTAATTCCGCGGCTTTATTTGTATTAGAAGATCGAAGATTAGATTTTTTTTTTGTTTATTATTAATTGAATTAGCAAAAATTCGTGTTTGATTAGGTTAAGGATAAATTATTGCATTTTCATCAACCCCTCAAGCTCTACTATCTCTCTTGTAAGGTTTATTCATTCCTACATACTGTTATAATTTGATGCGTTTCTCATTGATGACTTAAATGCCTATATGATCATATTCATTTCAAATTCAAGATTCTATTTGTTGAGTGATTCTTACAAAGTCCTGTTATTTCACAACCATCCATATATGCTGGATCCGATGTGTAGGGTTGTAAACAAATCGAGTCGAGCCGAACAAGTTATTGTTCAAGCTTGTTTGAATGATTATTGAGCTTCAAAATGTGTTTTTGAGCTTGGTTTGATTGTCAATCGAGCCGAGCTCAAGCGAGCTTCAATTGAGCCGAACACGAGTCAACCTCGAGTAGCTTGATTCTTTGCACATATTTTATCTTTTTTTCCTAATCGAGCCAAGCTTCAAAGCTGATCGAACACAAAAAATTGTTCAAGTTTGGTTTGATATGTTAACTAATTGAGCTTTTAACGAACAATCTCTAGTCGAGTTTCAAGTCAGCCCTACCCATGTGGTCCATCTCATTGGTTGGGATTGTATAGAGACTAGTGACCCAGAAGCTTCTAATAATGAACCCTAGTCGATTTAAGTCGTTGGTATTCACTTTATTACATTTTATACATTGTTATGGTAGGTCGAAAGGCAGGAATCACAGTTGAGGCAGTTGAGCAATTTGGCCGCTCGATATTATCGAACTTCACCATACACTAGAGGAGGAGGTATACATCACTTTCTTGCAAGCTACATACTTTTCCTCAATTCATTGTCAATGTGCCCTTCATATTTATTTTTAGATTCATTGATGCTTAGACATTCTTCTTCACTATGTAAAGTGTGACGATGCTTAAGCTTATTAGATCAAATTTCACCGTTTGGTTTTTGGATTTATTAAGTGCTTTTCTCTGATATGCTAGGATTCCTTGCTTTTTTGTTACTCGTGTTAGGTGTTTTGTCTCCAAACATTCTCTAATATTGAGTTTGGATTGATGAATTTGGATTTGAGGAATGGATTTGGAGGTAATAAATCCAAATTAGAGTTATTTGAATTTCATAATAATGATTGAAGAAATAGCTTAAAACGAGTTCCAAGGAGTTTAAGTTCATTATAACTTAAACTCATCCAGACAAGCTCAAAGGGATTTGTTGATGAATTTGAAATTCATGGGTTTCAGCAATCCAAACACATCCTATAGTTATTTGGTTAACGACTGCCTTTCGTGATGAAATGACTTAATGTATGTTGTGTGGTACAATCTTTTTTGGTATCCAATTGTCGGGTTCATGATCATCGAGTTTTCTTAGATGAGCCAATGAACCAGTGCCACATTATGTTCACTAAATTCACAGAGTTGAAGTAAACTGTTAATAATGACGCCTGCCTAAGGAAAGAGTTTTAATTGGAGGGGTTGCTTTAATTTGGTGTTGCAGAAATAATAGCCTTTTGATATATATTCATATCGAAAACATCTCATTCTATTGAAGGAGTTTTAATCCATTATACTTGTCATCTTCTGTGACAATAGCCCGATGATTCTCATTCTTTTCTTATGTAGTGCACAAGCTTTCGAGCAATGTGGGAACAATTACCCCAGTGAGATCAAGTTACTTTGGTAGTCTAGCTCGTCGAATGCGCGACACTGAGGGATCAGCCGATGCTGCATATCTTAAGGAGCTTTATCATCGAAATGATCCAGAGGCAGTCATAAGGTTGTTTGAGAGTCAACCTTCATTACATTCTAACCAATCAGCTCTTGCTGAATATGTCAAGGCTCTGGTTAAAGTTGATCGGCTCGATGAAAGCGAGCTGCTTAAGACATTACGTAGAGGTAAGCACATAAGAATTTGTCCTCGACTTTATATATCGTGCCTGTTTGGTCAACTCGAGATCATGTATTAAAGATTAGTTTCTAGGATGTGTTTCAAGCCTTTTGGGAAGTGCTATTGTGAAGTTGTAGAATGAGAGATATACAAAAGAAAACGCAAAAAAAATGAGAAGAGAAAAAAGAGATTAGATTGCTTATGTGATTCGAGCATGCCTATAAATCTTTAACTACTTCATCCTACTATGTTACTTAGTTTTCTAGTATTCCAGAGGAGTTTAGTTTAAAAAGATGCATAGCGTACAACACAGGCATCATGTGCTTTTAATCATGAAGTATGTAAGAAATCTGTTGGGATTTTTTTATTTTTTTTTGTGAGTGTGTGTGTTTTTGAGAGAGAGAGAGGGTTTTTTGTGGGGGGGGGGGGGGGGGGGGGGGGAGCCGGGGCTCATTAAAATTCAGAAGAAGAAAAGAATAGTTTCTCCTGCAACGTAAAAGTGTTCGAACATGGAAACTTTTCATAAATTTGGGTTGAAACATATGGAGATTGTACCTTATGCTTGAGATAATTTGTATTAACTTTGATTTTCTAAGGTATATCGGGAGCTGCTAGTTCACATGCGGATGAAGAAGGTATTGGAGCACTTTCAGCTCTTAGAAATGTGGGAAAATCTTCAAAAGATGGAATTCTTGGTACTGCAAGTGCTCCTATACACATGGTAACTGCTGAAGGCGGGAACTTTAAGGAGCAGTTATGGCGCACAGTCCGTGCTTTGGGTCTGGCCTTCCTCCTTATTTCGGGTGTCGGGGCACTAATTGAGGATAGAGGTATTGGTAAAGGTACGGATATATTGTTCAATGCTTTCGGCTTTCTTCAATTGTTATTCAGTTAGCATTTATTGACTAATTAAAAAGTGGTGTACTAATCTGTGTTTGTATGCTCTTAACAGGGCTTGGTTTACATGAAGAAGTGCAACCAAGTATGGAATCTAACACAAAATTTAGTGATGTGAAGGGAGTCGATGAGGCCAAAGCTGAGCTGGAAGAAATTGTTCACTACCTTCGTGATCCTAAGGTAACTGACTAGCTGCATCACGGGTCTATTGTTCTAAACTTCTCTCTCTCTCTCTCTCTCACACACACACACAGAGGCACACAGAGACAAAGAAAATGAGGAGTAAGTTTAAATCTTACATCTCTCTCTCTTTCTCTCTCTCTCTCACACACACACGCAGACAAAAAGAAAATGAGTAGTTCAAATATTACATCTGCATCAATCTTCTTGTCAACAAAACTTGAGTTACTAATCGATTATTTGATCCACATTGTTTACGAGATATCATTTGTTGACCTGCCAGTCACCCCAAATATGATACAAGGCTTTCTTGAGTTGAGTTGACTAGTTACTTGAGCTATTTCATCTCTCTACAAAATCAACAAATTTTTTTTCCCTTTTTAGTGGGAGAGCAGTGGGCAAGAATCTTGCTAAGGTATCAAGTATATGGGGGTTTACAAAAGAAGTCATAGCCGTGTGGTAGGGGCTAATATTCCCTCTACACATGGTCAGGGTTTCGAATAGCCTTAAACATAAATCCGCTTGTTGAAACCAGATTTGTGGTAGTAGATACTACCGACCATGGGTGGTGAATTAGTTCGGTCCATTTCATTGTGCAGTCTATTGGGGTTGAGGTCACGGGTTTGTCCATCGGGCAGTAACTATAGCTCAATTGGACATTCCTCTGCCGGGAAACTCTCATGGTCATGCCTAGAGGGCACGTTGGGTGGGGTTGGTGGTCGTAGTCGGCCCCCTCAAGTTAAAAACAATAACCTTTAGCCAACAGGTTTTTGATATTTAAATTTTTTCCCCCTAAAGACGAAAAATGTCAAGCTTTGCTTCCTTCTTTTTGTATTCCTCCCGACAAAAATCCCTGGTGCCATCCATGTATATGTAGATTCTAATTTTACCTATTTTGTCATTGTAGCGCTTCACACGTCTTGGTGGCAAGCTTCCAAAAGGTGTTCTACTAGTTGGTCCACCTGGCACTGGGAAAACCATGTTGGCAAGAGCCATAGCAGGAGAAGCCAGTGTCCCATTTTTTTCTTGCAGTGGCAGTGAATTTGAAGAAATGTTTGTTGGTGTTGGAGCACGTAGAGTGAGAGATCTCTTTGCTGCAGCAAAAAAGAGGTCACCATGTATAATTTTCATTGACGAGATTGACGCCATAGGAGGAAGCCGGAACCCTAAGGATCAGCAATACATGAAGATGACTCTAAATCAGTTGCTTGTTGAATTGGACGGCTTCAAACAAAACGAGGGTATTATTGTGATTGCTGCAACTAATTTTCCAGAATCGTTGGATAAAGCACTGGTGAGACCTGGACGGTTTGATCGCCATATTGTTGTTCCAAATCCTGATGTTGAAGGACGGAGGCAGATCTTGGAAGCCCACATGTCTAAGGTTATGAATTTCTCGTGTCTTGATTATGGGTTGGATTTCGATTTTGGTTGGCACGTTAACTGGAGCTTATATTTTCTCACTTTTTATTTACAAACTTCATGATTCACATGTATAGATAGTAACTCTTATTCATATTTTTCGAAGAAATCCTTTTACGACTTATAGTAATAGCCTAAAATCTTATTTTTGTTTGCAAATATTATGGATTTTGAAAAGAAAGTAAATTACATAGACACTCCACGTGAGACCCTAATTACGAAAAACACATTAGATTTGAGAAATATTATGACTTCCCATGTCAATAAAATCATATTACAATCCTACAATCCACCTGTCAGTAAATACAATTTACAATTTCACCCCTTTTATAGTAAAAACAGATTACAATTTCACCCCCTTTTTTCCGAGTTGTCAGCATTGTATTGATAATTTCCATCGTAATTACTCAATATCTCAGGGGGTTTGCATATAATTTTTTTTTAGAAAAAACTAGGAATCATTTGACTTGTTCCTGCATGAACTGACCTTTAGCTTCGTTTTCCATTCCATCTCATAGGTTCTTAAAGCAGAGGATGTTGATCTAATGATCATTGCAAGAGGAACTCCGGGTTTCTCGGGTGCTGATCTGGCCAACTTGGTAAATGTTGCTGCTCTAAAGGCTGCAATGGACGGGGCCAAAGCCGTGACAATGGAAGATCTCGAGCATGCCAAGGACAAAATCATGATGGGTAGCGAGCGTAAATCCGCTGTCATATCTCCCGAATCAAGAAAGCTAACGGCTTACCATGAGGGTGGCCACGCCCTCGTAGCCATACACACCGATGGGGCTTTACCAGTGCACAAAGCTACTATTGTCCCGCGTGGCATGGCCCTCGGGATGGTCTCGCAATTGCCCGACAAAGACGAGACAAGCATTTCTCGTAAGCAAATGCTTGCACGTCTCGATGTTTGCATGGGCGGGCGGGTCGCTGAAGAGCTCATCTTCGGAGAAAGTGAAGTCACATCAGGTGCATCGAGCGATCTCCAACAAGCAACAACTTTGGCTCGAGCTATGGTTACTAAATACGGGATGAGCAAACGGGTAGGGGTCGTTGCACACAACTATGATGATAATGGCAAGAGTATGAGCACCGAGACGAGGCTACTTATCGAACGGGAAGTTCAAGAATTCCTGGAAAACGCTTATAATAACGCTAAACACATTCTCACGACACGTAACAAGGAGCTTCATGGTCTTGCTAATGCTTTACTCGAGAAAGAGACGCTCACAGGAAGTCAGATTAAAACCCTACTTGCTCAACTAAACTCTCAGAAGACTCCGGAACAAGAAGAGCGACCCATTGTTGTAATAGAAAGTAATTCACAGCCTAGTTCGGGTCCTTCATCGACACCGATAGCTGCAGCTGCAGCAGCCGCTGCTGCAACTGCTGCAGCCAAGGCAAAAGGGATTGCCCCTGTAGGGTCTTAGTATGCAGACGTTTCTCTTTTTGGCCATTTAAGATTGTTTATGTAAGTTTAGAAATAGAACATAAATGGCAGGGAGTTGTTAACACATAAGCCACTTTATTTCTTTATTTTGATTGTAATTTGTCGCCATAAATTTGATTAGACCTTTTTCCCCCATAGAATTTGAACGCAATCTCTCTGGAGAGTTCCATTAAGAATACCTTATGTGTAGTCATTATGTGTGAAATATAAGAGCCGGAGTCTAGGTGGTTGTGATATCTTGAGATTTTTGAGTCGTAGGAATGGTCAAGAACCACTACTACTCCTTAGCGAGTGATTCTTATGGAGTTCTTAGTGGAATGCAGATATATCACAAGTCTCGAGATTGATCTAGAATCACTCCTTTCAACAAGTGGTTCTACGATTATCTGTGTATGATGAAATTCAAGTGGACTCCAAATTGATGGTTGTGCCCCAACACTTCCTAACAATGACTTAGCATGGAGTCGGAGTATAATAATGAGTCTTGGGTACACGCCATGAAACTACTAATTGTACCTGGTTCACATGAAGTTTTGGGACTTTGTAACCCAAATGACTAGTAGACCAAATATGTGGTGAATTTACCATACAAATGAACTTGATTGTCTCGAAGCATGAACCCGATTCTCTGAAAGTTCTTACAAAGGATAGGTGGTACTTGAAAGGTCCCGTAACCTCAAATCCCGAAGTTATCTCTATTTTATATGTGAATATATATGTGGACTGAGGAGCAATATGTGCAGATAATCATGGGACTTGAGGTCCTAAGACATTCGTGAGTCATCCAATAATGATCTGACCACCTGTCACCCATTACCGTAAACAAAAGTTGAAGATATTTTGTACTGGTAAAGAGGGATATGCATGTGCATATTCGGACTTGGGAGTGACGACCAGACAATTTTTGTTTTTCAAGTGGACCCTTCATCCATGTCTGTTTTGTTTTTAAAATTCAAACTCCCTTTACAAGAAATATTATTACTATTACTTTAATAAAATATCTACTTCTTGCAAAAAGAATCAAAAAGAGATCATGGGTAGGAAATCACCTTCTTTTTAATTTAATCTAATGTTTCTATCTTATATTGAGTGTTGTGATGTATGGTCACGGACATTATGACACGATATGAACATGAGACACAATAATTTTTAAAAAATTTAGGACACGACTCGGTTCCGACACTGCTTTCCAACACACACACATAGACATATATATTAAACTATAACACGCAAATTAGACTTTTGATTTCCAACACACACACAGACATATATTAAACTATAACACGCAAATTAAACTTTTGATTTCAATTTTCATATAAAATGTTAGAGAAATAAACTGCGGGAATGATTGTTCATTATAAAATTTGTGTTTTACTTGTGAAACTCTACACACTATAATGCATGAACGTGTTCTTCTGGTAAAAATTAAATTAGGAATTTTATTTTTCCATGTTACAATTTGACCCATGCTTCTTAGTTTCTCACAAAAGTTTTCTTGCGTATTAGACACGCCCCCTATACATGTCCGTGTTAGAGTATAATCTTTTTTTATTATTTAAGGACACAAATTATTTTTGTCAGACACGTGTCGAGGGCGCGCCAGAGGCGTGTTGTGTTCAACACGCGTCGGATACAATACGTGGTAGTTTTTCGAAGTGTCTATGCTTTTATAGATTGAGTGGAAAAGATCCTAATCACTTAAGCAAGATGTCTATGAATTAGTTTTGAGCCTAAAATACACCTAAAACCAAAACAAAAAAGAGAAAATCTTATGTTTTGTACGTACTTCAATACTCGCGTGAAACATATACGAGGAGTACTAACGATATATTCTACAAAACGTTTATACATTTAACAAACAATTATAAACTAAAATAGAAATTAAATTAAAACAAATAATTTTATTTTATTAAAAATTGCTAAGAACCCACTATAACCCCAATCCAAGTCATCTGTAACATTTATCAGTAATATTTATTGTAACACACATAGATATATGATAAATATATATTCGAATGGTATATCTGAAAAGAGAATTTTTAATATCTTATTCACAATACACATTATTATCTCACCACATAACTCATATATATACGATTACTACACATCTATATAGAAATTGCTTCACGAGAATATCACAAAAGATTTCAACCGCCTTGTCGCTACAAATTCTTGCAAATTTTACGCACCATACCGCCCAATTATATTGCCACCACATGCAAGTACGTAAATGGCCTACCAAAAAACAAAAAAATGGCCCACCAAATGTTTTTGATAATAGAGAGAGAGAGAGAGAGCGAGAGACAGTTGGCCATGTAAATATTATTTGAAAAAAATTCATGAAACATGTCAGAATTTTTGTGAATTTGTAATAATATTATGTAAAAGCCAAATAGCCACGCCCCGTTTGACTCATTGATAAGGAGTAGATCAATTTCTATCAAAATTTTATGAGTTTGATTTTTCATGCCGATGCGACAACAATGTTGGTGGACGATCTAAATACTCTACAAGCGACATTTGATCTCAAAAGCCTTCATTAACCCGTTATAGTTGATTGGAGCCAACAATACTCAAAATTTTATATACAGAAAAAAATATAAAAAAATTTAAAATTTGTTAATTTAGTGATATCAGCTTTTATTTTCATTTGAAAGGCCCTGAGTTCAATTTCAGGAATAACAAGTTGTGACTTTTTTATCTTTATTTGAATTCTTATACAATCTATGTGATTTATGAATAAAAATTTATCGTTATTTGTCGGGTCAAGATATCTACTCCAATTGCGTTACAAATCCCACTCAATACGATATCAAGTCCACTCATTTCAAAGACAGATTCGAGATCGAAATCTCAAATCTCATCCCACCAAAAGCACTACAAAAATACACTCATTTCTCACTCTCAGATCTCTCACTCTCCTCTTCACCTTCCAAAAATGTCTCAACCCAAAACCTACATTTCATCACAAGACCTCAAAACGCACAACAAAAGAGGCGATCTTTGGATCTCAATCCAAGGCAAAATCTACGACGTTACAGAATGGGCTAAAACCCACCCCGGCGGCGAGTCGCCGCTCCTAAGCCTCGCCGGCCAGGACGCCACCGACGCGTTCGTAGCCTTCCACCAAGGCGCCGCCTGGCAACATCTCGACAAACACTTTAATGGGTTGTACTTGAAAGATTATTCCGTTTCAGAAGTGTCAAAAGATTATAGAAAATTAGTCCATGAATTCACAAAATTAGGCCTTTATGAACAAAAAGGACATACAGCTATGCTCACCATGTGTTTGATTGTATGTCTCTTTGGATTTAGTGTTTATGGTGTTGTTTGGTGTGAGGGTTTTTGGTTGCATTTACTATGTGGTGGTTTGATGGGTTTTTTGTGGATTCAAAGTGGTTGGCTTGGTCATGATTCAGGGCATTATCAGATTATGATGAGCCCTAAATTTAACAGATTTGCTCAAGTTTTGACAGGTAATTGTCTTGCAGGGATCAGCATTGCTTGGTGGAAGTGGAACCACAATGCTCATCATATAGCTTGTAATAGCCTTGATTATGACCCTGATCTCCAACACATGCCCTTTTTCGCGGTGTCCTCGAAGCTTTTCAGCTCGATTACCTCGTTTTTCTACGAACGAACGATGCAGTTCGACTCTTTTTGTCGGTTCTTGATTAGTAACCAGCATTGGACATTTTACCCCGTGATGTGTTTAGCTAGGATTAATCTTTTTGCTCAGTCTTTCATTCTGTTGTTTTCGAAAAACAAAAGAGTCCCACATAGAAGGCAAGAGCTTTTCGGGTTGCTCGTGTTTTGGGTATGGTATCCTCTGCTCGTTTCTCGTTTGCCCAATTGGGGCGAAAGGGGAATCTTCGTTCTTTCTAGTTTTGCTATAACGGGTATTCAACATGTTCAATTCTGTTTGAACCATTTTTCGACTAGTGTCTACGTTGGACCGCCTAAGGGGAACGATTGGT
This sequence comes from Buddleja alternifolia, assembly GCA_019426215.1. Taxonomy (NCBI): domain Eukaryota; kingdom Viridiplantae; phylum Streptophyta; class Magnoliopsida; order Lamiales; family Scrophulariaceae; genus Buddleja; species Buddleja alternifolia. Next base: position 1,381,718 of record CM033394.1, read on the forward strand.
TCGAGAAACAAACGAGTGGATCTTTGGACATAGAGTGTTTGTCTTGGATGGATTGGTTTCATGGCGGATTGCAGTTTCAAATCGAACATCATTTGTTTCCTAGGTTGCCCCGAAACCAACTAAGGAAAATCTCTCCCTTTGTTAAAGATCTTTGCAAGAAACATGGATTGCCTTACAACATTGCTTCATTCTATGAGGCTAATGTTTTGACTATTCGAACGCTAAAAAACGCCGCTATGCAGGCCCGGGATTTCACTAAGCCGGTCCCGAAGAACTTAGTGTGGGAAGCAGTTAACACTCATGGTTGAATCTTGGGATTTTGCAGTTGGATTTGTTGTTCTTTTGAATGATTTGGAGGGATGATTTTGTATCTTAATTGTTCCAAGGATGTGTATCATATGTGTTATCTCTTGGCAAAGATAAACCATATTTTTCAATTTAGTACTTTCAAATTCCATATGTATTTCAATTTTTGTGGTATGTTTTAGGTTTTATTTCACTTGGATAATTTGATATTCCGTAGGGTTTGTTTCAAATTAAAGCGAATATTTTTTGCATCCGCCTCCCATGAGGAATCTGGTTTTGAGGCCATCTTTAACAAGAATTCTACTTAGCTCTCTTTTGGCTAATACTTGTAGTCAACTTGGTAATTAAAGTAAACACAATTTGACTTAAGCTTGACTTGGTTTGCATTCAATCATACATGAATTGAAACTAAATAGGCTTGGCGCTTTTGATACGAGTCTGTTTGAGTTCATTGATAGATTATTTTGAGTGATCTTAGGGGAGACTTGAGATCTCAAATCCTAATATAATCGTAATCTGTTTAAGGTTGACTTTATATGAGTCCAACGGCATGAATGGTTGTGATTATCTAAAACTCCATTCAGAGCTCTTAAGAGTGACGAGATTTTTATTTTACATGAGCAAAACTACAAATTTTGAATTCTAATCTCTCCTAAGAATAACGCCATATGTATTATACAAAGATTGCATTAACAAAATTGTGAGTTTGGGGCCCGAAAACTCTTAATAAGAACACGAACAATATTAACAAAATTATGTGACTTTCAAGAGAGTAGGGTGTATGTAGTCAAACCAAAAAAGCTCTCACTAAACTACAAAAAAAAAAAAACAGGGCAGCATGAGGCCCTCTTAATATAAGGTAAACTTTCACATCTTACAGCCTGTGAGATTCCATTTTCCCCACAACATATTTTTTGGTCAAGGTACCACATGAAAAGCATATAATCCTACTCTCTATGTCGACATTAAGACTCAATAATCATTGTAATTCTCGGATGGATCGAGTGTGTTGGAAAAGTGGAAATTTTCCAATTTATGATCCAATTATTTATAGTAGATCGAGAGCAACACACATATCCACGGTAGAATAGCTATAATTATGGGGTCGTGACACAACCAACTAGAGCTAATTAGAGTTTGAACATTGTTTGGATTTGTCACGAGCTCATTATATTAGGATGATTTGAAGAGGGGAATATGAAGAAAATGATATGTGGGTGGTTGTGGCACAAGAATTTCGGTGAGAAAAAAAAAAGAGATAATAACGAAAAGGTTTTTTTGTTGTTTGGTTGCTAAGGTAAAATGCTATAGACAAGAAGGTAAAATAAGTGATAATTTAGTAAATGGTAAGATGAGTTTGAGGTAATTACTGTGGGGCGAAAATGATCAGTGGGAATCAGATGAAGTCACCTTGAAAAATATGGCTGTTAACTTCTACCGAGAGCTCTACGGAGTCAGTACACCTGTCTCTGCATACCGTGCTACAAGGGGTTTTCCACGGTTGACAGATGATCAAATTGCGCTTCTTGTAACACAAGTGACAAAAGCCGAGGTTAAGAAAGTTGTATGGGAAATGCATCCTACCAAATCCCCGGGGCCTGATGGTATTCAACCGATTTTTTTTCAAAAATGCTGGGACACCGTGGGAGATGCAGTCACTCACACTGTACGCCACGCCATTACTACAGGTACTATTGATCCTCGTATTAATGAATCCCTTATTGCTTTAATTCCTAAGGAAAGTAGTCCTACACATCTTACTAATTTTTGCCCAATCAGCTTGAGTAATGTTATTCTCAAAATAATCACCAAAACCATGGCTAACAGTCTTAGGAATATTATGGATAGTTTGATTCCCCAGACTCAGAGTAGTTTTATCAAGGGAAGACAAACTATCGATAATGTCATCGTCACTCAGGAAGTTATTCATAATTTGAGAGTGATAAAGGGTAAGAAAGGTTTCTTTGTTGCAAAAATTGATTTTGAAAAAGCTTATGATCGCATTGATTGGACGTTTTTAGAAAATGTGTTAGGTGAAATGCAATTCCCCTTGTTATGGATTAAGCTTATTTTGGAATGCACCACCACCGCTAAGCTATCCCTTCTTTGGAATGGTGTAGCAACGGATTGGTTCAGTCCAAAACGAGGCTTAAGACAAGGGGACCCCCTCTCTCCTTATTTGTTTGTTTTTTGTGTAGAAAAGCTCGGCTCTTTGATTACGGAGGCAGTTAGGGCGGGAAAATGGCATACTATTCCCACCTCTCGTACAGGACCCCATGTTTCCCACCTGATGTTTGCAGATGACTTGATTTTGTTTGGAGAGGCTTCGGAACAACAGACTGACGTTATTAGCAATACTCTTCAAACGTACTGTGCCATGTCGGGACAAGCAATCAATCTTCAAAAGTCACGGATCTTCTTCTCGAGCAATGTTCCTCGCTCACGAGCCCATTGCATCAGTAGACGTGCTAATTTGGGCCTCGCTCGAGATCTGGGTAGGTATTTGGGAGCACCATTACACCACTCACGGGTCTTGAAGAAAGATTATCAGTTTATAGTGGATAGGGTCAAGAACAAGCTGAAAGGTTGGAAACGAGATCATCTGTCTATGGCTGGTCGGACAACTTTGATTAAAGCAGTTACAACCACGATGCCCTCCTACTACATGCAGACATCTTTAATCCCAGTCGGAATATGTGGGGCGGTTGACAAAGCTAATAGAGCATTTTTATGGGGTGGATCCGATGACACGAGGAAAATACATCTTGTTGCTTGGGACACGGTTTGTAGGAATAAGCTATCCGGCAGATTAGGCCTTCGACGCACTCGTGATGTTAACCTCGCGTTTCTTGGAAAACTTGGGTGGAAGATCATTATTGATGAGCCACGACTTTGAGTACAGATACTTAGACATAAATATGTGTATCGACAACGTGCTCGAGCTCGTCACTCCACCTCCCACACTTGGAAAAGCATTCAGAAAAGTTTTTCGTTGCTAAACTCGGGGCTGCGATGGAAGGTGGGAAAAGGGGACCGAATCCGATTCTGGCTGGATGTTTGGCTCGGGACGGACACCTTGGATATGCACACGGACGGGACTCTTCAACCGGCTGATCTGGAACGGACCGTTTCTAGTTATTGGTCGGATCTGCATGGCTGGAGATGGGATGAATTATCCGCTCGTAATCAGGATGTTCGCGATCAGCTTATGGAGTATGATTTTACCTCTCAAAGACATGTTGAGGATATGGCTGTTTGGAAATACACGGCCACTGGGAAATACACGTGTAAAAGTGCTTATACAAAATTGCACTCGGATACTGACACGTCAAATTTGGCAGACAAGGGTGCTTGGGATCGTATTTGGGGGCTCAAAGTGGCGCACCGGCGAAAAAATTTTATTTGGTTAACCAGGCATAACAAGCTGCTTACTAACCACACGTTGGCTCACCGGGGTATTGCGAGCAGCGGGATGTGCAGTTTGTGTAACCAAGCGGAGGAGACCATCTTACACGCTCTTCGGGATTGTTCCCGGGCAACCACACTTTGGCACCGGCTAGTGGCTCCCCGATATCAAACCGTGTTCTTTTCGCTGTCTAACCCAGAATGGGTAAACTGGAACATCAAGAGATCAGCAAATAGGTATGAATGGTCTAAAAGTTGGAATATAACCTTTACTGAAGCACTAAATTTTTGTGGCAGGCAAGAAACGAACGTGTGCATGGAAAAGAAGACATGAATCCTAACGCGGATGTGGACATAGTCCGTAGTCGCGTGGCTGAGACATTGCGAGTTCAACAAAGTGACACCACTGAGGTTGACCATTCTATTTCTGTTCATTGGGAACCACCTGTTCTTGGTACTTGGAAACTTAATGTTGACGGCGCAGTACGTCGGGGGGATGAACTACATGCCGGTTGGGCTAGCATCGGAGGAGTTATTCGTGACCATCATGGTCACTGGATTCGGGGGTTTAGTGGTGGTATAGGCACTTCCACACCGCTTGGAGCTGAGTTGACAGCTATTTTGTATGGCCTAAATTTGGCTTGGGACATGCACCTCTGTGAGGTGATTGTTGAATCTGATAGTAGGGAGGCTATCTGGGGTATTCAAGAGGGTACACCCTCGCACCACCACTAGGAGGTTATTGATCGAATCAGATGCAAGATGAAGCTGGCATGGCACGTTGAAATACGTAACATCTAGCGAGAAGTCAATCGTGTGGCAGACAGATTGGCCAAGAAGGGTTTTGAAAGAACACTTGGTGTCATGCAATCCCCGAGTTCGGATTTGTGTAATACTTTGGAACAAGATCTGCGAGGCCTTACTTGGCTTAGACAAACGACTATAAACCCGGGTCTGTCAGGATAGATCGTTAGGGTTTCCTCCTTCTCTTTGTATTAAAAAAAAAATTATTTTAGTCCATTATCAACATTTATCTAGTGGGCTTGCTAAAAGAGTTTCGGTTCATAACTCATATGAACACTATAAATACTAGTTAATTAGTAATAATCGTTCATTATTTACTCACTCTATAAAAACCCCAATTACTGTTTTTTGAGAAAAACTCTGGTACGTCGTGAGTCAGGTCGGACCTTAACGTTCTCTTTTCCTGACATACTTTTCATGAGGTTTCCAACTTTAACCTTGACATAAGTTTGATCCCGCATCAGTAGGAGAACACATTTTCCTCGTAAAAATGAGCGAATAATTAGAAAACAAAATGAGGAAAAGATAATTTGATCATATTTGAAGTTTCTACACGACAATCGCCTCTCTCTTCCGATGAAACAAGCTTGGATTTTGTATTTCTTTGTTCCAATTTCCCTTTCCCTAACAAAGTCTATAACACCATTAGTCTTTAACACCATTGGTCCAAGTATGAGTTATTCTACAACGGATCAAGTTCAATAATCCTGATCCATTTTCACCATTTGATGACCCATCCTTCCAACTAACGATTATATGGTTGAGCCAAGAGTATTAGATTTTCGGTCCAACATAAAATTAACCAACTTTCGCCATTCGATAATCCTCTCTCCCCAACCAACTATTATAATTGGATCAATAGTATTTATTACATCCGATCCAGCATAGAACACTCTAATTGGACCAAGAATATACACATTCGGTCAACATAAAATTCAACATTTATTAATCAATACCTTGGAGTTAAATCCCAATTACCCCCCTGTGATAGTCCTAATTATTCAAAAACCGCCTGTGATATAAAAATTCACAGAACACCCCACTATGAAAAAAATAAAGGTACACACCGCCTCCCTCGACTAATTTTGCCTGCAACTTTTATTGTGAAGACAAAAACGCCCCTTATACTTTGTCATTATTTACACCATATTTATTTTATTTTATTTTATAATTACTTTAATTTAATTTTTTTTTCCTTTTGTTTTTTTTTTCTAATCTTCTTCCCCAAAACTAAATCCCCAATCCTAATTTTTTTTATCTCTGCACCTCTACCACCAAAAACTATACTTTTGAATTTAATTTATGAAAATATATTTAAAACAATAAATAATACATATATATATAAGTATATGTATATACACACCTGCAACAGCAAAAACACCACCATCACCATGGTTTTCACATTGACTGAGCACCACCACCACCCCAAACATATGTCGCCGTACTGCCGCCGTACCGCCGCCGACTTCATTGTGTAAAGCCACCGCCGTCCACGCCAAATCTCCGGCCTGCAAATCGAAACCATGTTGTATATATATAACATGGTCCTTCTGCAAATCGATTTGCAAAAGGGCGACGGTGGAGACGAGCTATGATTTGTAGAAGGACGACGACGGCGACGGGCTTCGATTTGTAGGAGGACGGCGACGGCGTTCTTTATTTGATGGAGGTTCGAGGACGACGGGATTGTAGAAGGTGGAGACGGCGACTGAGTTGTAGAAGGCGGCGGTGGCTGAACATGGCGGCGGCCGGCGACGTGAGGATTAGTGGTGGTGTGGGGGTGGTAGCAGGTATACATACATATACTTATCTGTATATATATATTATTAAAAATTATATATTAAAAAGTATATATTTATATATAAAATATGTTTTAAAATTAAATAAATAATTAAATACAATATGTTTAATATGGACCGTTGATATCTTTTAGATCTATGGATGTGATTAATCAAATTTAAAGAATATATAAATATTAATCTGGACCGTAGATTTTATCCTATTTGATCCAATGGTTGTTAATTAGGGGCAAAATTGTCCAAAAAGGTCAAAAAAATTATAACCAGTCGCACTACGCGCGAGTGAGGCGCGTAAGGGGTTAAATTGTACCTTTATTTTTTTCATAGGGGGGTGTTATGTGAATTTTTATATCACAGGGGGGTTTTTGAATAATTAGGACTATCACAGGGAAGTGAATGGGATTTAACTCCAATATCTTGACTTCTATTTATGTCACGAGTACATTTTTCTTTCCAATTCATAAATAAAATTTTCAAGAAAAATAAATGAAAAAGTGACTGTTTAATTAGGGCCACCCACAAAATTTTGATGGCAAGGAAGCAACACTTCAACATTTATTAATCAATATCCCCAATTCTATTTATGTCACGAGGACATTTTTCTTTATAGTTCATAAATAAATTTTCCGCAAAAACTATAATGAAAAAGTGATTGTTTAATTAAGGCCAACCCAACAAACTTTGATGGGCCAAAGAAGCACCGACCTGTTATCCTTCCACTGCAAGGAGCGGGAAGTGTTGCTCTGTGAAACCAGCCTGACGCTATGTCCTCCACTCTAAGGACCATACAGCCCCTGCTTTCGCTATGGCCCAAACTCCCCGCTTGGAACGGGCAGGCCAGCAAATACTAACCTTAGAGACCCAGTTAATCGAGTTGGCCCAACATTCAATCACCTTAAACTTCGGTCGGTTCGGTTGATTCGTGAACACCCCAAGATGATTTAAGATGTGATTAGAAATTATAATTGGGATTTTAGATGGATTAGGCAGGTAAGTAGTATACAATTTTTTCTTCTCCTAGCAATGTAAATTCTAAACTCTTCTTTCTGTAAATTTATTGTACTAGTTTTTATAAAGAATCATTCATTGTGACGTTCAATATGTGTAGATCTAATTAAGTTTTACAATTGGCTTGAAAGAAAAAAAAAATTCTATAAAGACTAAACTTAGAGAATATGGCCTCCTGTAATTATAGTTTTCTTTATTGTAATAATACGTCTCCTCTATTATCTTGATATGCAAGAGTCCTTAATAAAATATACGTCTTGAAGTGAGGAAGAATAAACAACAACAAAATGAAACTTTATTATTTGAAATCTAATAAAAAATTAATTGTGATAGATAAAAACAAAATAATGTAAACAATTCACCAGAAAGCAAAGCAATTTTAATGGATGCTTCATGGCTGCCCGTGGTGCCCCGTAAGAATATCTCATAGCTCCTTCAAATGGATAATACTACATGGTTTCTGTGGGCTGTTCGAGAATCAAACAATTTTGATACCACTTGTTATGAACCCAACTATAAGGCTCATAACGTAGATCATAATATGGTGAAAGTATATCAAGAAGATTAAAGGAAAGCACTAAAATTGATAAAAATAGAAGAATTGGTAACTTGAGAGAGAAATGGTTCATCAGCTTTTTGCATCTCATTTACATTTCAATCGTGAAAAATATCTGCTATCTTATCAACTATATAGAAACATATTTACTCACTAAAACATCATCAATCTATTGCATTTCATTTACATTTCAGTTGTGAAAAGTTTCTAATATCTTATCAATGTAAAGAAATGTGTTTACTTACCGAAGTTCGGAGAAAATTGTAGTTATTGATGTTGTATAGCTGAGCTTTGTAAATTTTTATTGCAGAATGTAAAACGATTGAGTTTCATCCTATATGTATGATGTTTTCAGGTGTCCATACGATTAAAGAAAGTGTAAGTTGTTCTAGTTTAAGATATTTGATCTTTTTTCTTTGAAGGAACGATTACATCATAATACATCGGTTACAAGATAATATATTACAAGTAAGCATCATAAGCAAATACAAATATAAGCTACAAACCAATACAATCAAACTACTATAATAAGTAGAGAGAAAACCCACATGCATTCAGTGGGAATCGAACTCATAACCTCTTGGTTATGAGGCCTCAAATTAATTATTTGATCTTATAATTAATTATTACCAAAAAAAGATATTACCAAAAAAAGATATTGTAACTAATTGGTTTTTTTTTTTCCAGATGAGTTCAAATTATTTGAATATAAGTACTCACTTTTCTTTCTCACATTAATATTCATCTAGTATAAGTCATTTAAATACATATTTACTTTATTTGTCTGTCTGATGGTTCGAGCATTAAGCTCCAGAAATTGAAGTGATTGAATTTTTATTTTTGGCCTAATCGACATTTTCATGTGTATAGTCAAGTATGCAAAATGTGGCTCAGAGATCATTTGGGTTTATAGTCAAATATGCAAAATGCGGAACACAGGTGAGAAGGAAATATTAAATTACACTTATAATACTTCAAAATTCTAGTTGTTTACAAATGGGATCAAGATTGTATTTATAGTTCTGCTTCCTGAATAGAGGGTAGAGATCATCTTGATAGTACAATAAAAGAAGACAATAGTTACAAGAAAAACTCTATAAAACAACATTCTAATCATTATGCAAGTATTTAGAATATTCTTGAACATTATATTAATATAAGAAAAGATAAAAAAAAATAGGGAGTTGATATTGGCACTCCAAAAATTACTACTGGAACTCCACTTTTCATTATTTTTAGAAAGAAATTTGTATTGAACAGTGGAGTGTCAATAACACTTTTGGAGTGCCAATATCATTTACCAAAAAATAATGCTGGCAGGAGACTTCAAGAAGCACGTTCAATCATTCGCTACAATTACAAGAATTTTTGGTTCTCTACCAATTAAATGACATAAAAAGCAATAAAAAATTTCTAAGTGAGCATTAATTATGTCAATTGGACCTATGTTTGTTTGTGAAATTAAAAGAAATAATAGAAAGACGATAAATTAAGAAGTGACATATAACATGAGTTTTGTTTTAATTCAACTCATTGTTCAAAAACATGTCCAACCATCTCAATCTAACTCAGTTTACATTTCTTTTTTTTACGCTCTGATTCTTGGTGAGGTATTAAACAGTTAACGTTTTTATAATTATGTGGAAATAAATTTTTGTACTCAAAAAGACAACAACGAGATAATGTAAAAAATATTTTTCTAAACTCATTACAATATTTAATTAATATACTATCAAATCTGAATTTTCTTGAACACTGCTAGCGGTTTTTGCAGCTTCAATGATCAAGAATGCACTAATTACTCTAATTAAAACCCAATGATCTGCTTATTATTTATTACACTCCATTAATGAAAAAAAATTAATGTACAATATGAGAGTACTTGAGGGAAAATTTTCGGTGGAAATTTGCAAAATTGTTCTCGTATGCTTATGAAAATCTTGATTATCGAAAAAACGATGAACTTATAACCATTGGTTAGTAATTTCTAAATGGTAATTAACTCTAATTTTGATGATTAATGGATAAAACATGCTAGAGCAAACCTTGTTTCCTTCCTTTCTGAAGTGGCAAAAGGCAAATAAGTATAGCAACCTTCCCACATAGAAATGTAAATATATTTAATTATGGTTTATAATTAAACAAATCCAGCTAAGTGTTCGCTGAGCTCAGTTACGAGGGCTTGTAACCCAAGTGGGGGCATTAAAGTGATTGAACGTTGAGCCAACCCAATTAGTCGGGACAAAGGTTGTGTTTGCTGACCTGCCCGTTCCAAGCGGGGAGTTGGGCCATGTGGTTCAAGCGAAAGCATGAGCTTCATGGTCCTTAGAGTGGAGGGCATAGCGTCAGGCTGGTTTCACAGAGCAACGAAAACCTCCCGCTCTTTGCAGTGGAAGGATAACGGGTCGGTGCTTTCTTGGCCCATCAAAACTAATAAGGCTGGCCTCAATTGGACAATCACTTTTTAAATTTTATTTTAATTTTCAACAACTCTCAATTCTTTCTTGCCTAAATTTCATGTATAAATAAAATAAAACTAGATTTAACAAGCTTTCTAGCCCCAAATTTTGTGTTTAAACTAAAGTTTGCATCAAAAGGGGAAAACAGGCCTTGTATAAAATTTTAAGAATGTCTTATTAATCAAGTAAAATGATCTTAAAAGTTTTTAAATTTTTTTAAGAACTTAACATAAAATTTTAACATATGATAAATTTTAAATTCGATCTCTGAATTCTAAGAACATATAATTTACCTAATAAAAGTTGAAGTCAAGCTACCATATTATATGAAAATTTTAGCAAATTGATTGAAATTGATATGAGTATATTCCGAAGAGTGACCACTTCATTGTAAACAACATGACCATCAAAACAAATCAAGGGGAAATGTCACTTATGGTTCCTAAACTATTACGTTGTCTTACTTACATCCCTAAATTAAAATTTGTAACGCTACCGTTCTTAAAGTAATAATTTCATTTCACTTTAGTCCTATATGGTGTAGTTTGAACGAAAATTCACCGTGTGTACTACACACACGTCAACTAAGGGTAAAATGATAAAATTAAGTTTTAGTGTTTCACTTTGATCCTTTTTTCGAACTTTTTGTCTCACTTTGGATTTTTTTGGTTTTTACATATGAATATGATGAATGGAAAATCAGAATTCTTGCAATAAATAGTTTCACATTAACAACGTTATACTTTAGAAATTAATCCAGGGGGAGAATTAAATGGTCCACCATAAATAAAGTTCATAAATAAACTTTTCTGTCGCCCCACCAATATATATCATGATTCTTCATTGAAATTGGATAAAATATGGGGAAAATTACTCAAAACCCCTGAAATAATTTTTCATATCCAAAAAATCCATGAAAATATTTTTCAATCTTAAAAACCCATTCTACAAACTTTTCATTCTGAAAACCCCAAAAGTCAGGATTAACAATTTTTTGGACTAAACTACCCCTTCATTTATTAAGTTAATAATTGATCAATTATTTTTTCTTAATGTATCATTTTGTTTTGATTCTTTCAAATTAATGAATCATAAAATACGAATTTTCTTTTGTAATATTAGTTTTTTTTAAATATTAGTATATAATTTATTTTTGATTTTAATATGGTAATTATCTATAAATATATGTTTTAAATTTTTTAAAAAGAATAAAAAAATTTAAAATTTAAAATTAAAATCATAATTAGTATCAATTATCAATACAAAATTTTTAAATAAATAAATTTTATTGCATAACAACAATAGATTAATTTTTAATCTAGAAGGCTAAGGGCAATTAAGTCCATAAATTTGTTAACCCTAAATATTGGGTTTTTTGGAATGAAAAGTTGATGGAATAGGTTTTTTGGATTGACAAATATTATCATGGGTTTTTTGGATATAAAAGTTTATTTTAAGGGTTTTTTTAGTAATTTTCCCTAAAAAAATATACTCTCTCCGTCCCAAAAAGATGTCCACTATTATACTTTTGTCTGTCCCAAAATGTTTGTCCCTTACTATTTATATATGTATTTATTGTTTAATCTGACTATATTACCCTCCGTTTAAATTGAAAAATATACAACTAATTCATTTTTACTATAAGACTACAATTATATTTAAGGAAGATAATTCTATATATGGATAGAAAACAAAAACAATAAATCAAATTAAAAGCATGACATGTTTTAGAAGGTAACGGTATTAGTTGTCTTTTGTTTTATGGAAAGGGTACTATTGGGAAATAATAAAAATTTGATAATTCATAAAAAAAGTCAAACGGGACATTCTTTTTGGGACGGAGTGAGTATTTCTTTTTATTTCTTATGATAAATTCTAACTCAAATCAAGTTTCATTAAATGCCAAATCAAGTCTGTACCAATATTACCATACTAGTTAAATTTTGCTTTTCATGTAAAAACAGAAGGAAACTATATCATATGTTAAATATGATAAGAAACTAACAGAAGATTTCTTAGCTCACTCCCAATCTGATCAGATTCAAGTGCGTTTTACAAGGTGAATGGATTGTACTTGTTAATTGTTACATAATTGGGATTAATTTCATACTACCCACTTCGGTACGAGCTCAAATGAGTTTTAAATTGCTGGATCTGCACATGATGGTGTGATCATTTCACTTTATGAAATAATCATGTGCAGATCCAGCGGTTTAAAACCTACTTGGGCACGTATCCAAGTGGGTAGCATGGAATTTCCCCATAATAATTGATCACACATTTTGTGAAATACACTAAGGATCGACAAAACCGGAACCAAACTAGAATTTCCCTCAACAAATGCCAAAGGAAAAAGGAAAATGGGCCACATTATTGCCTGAAAGTCTTAACACACGAGAAAGAAATAATAATAAGCGGGCTAAAAAGAAGCTTAATGTCGTAAATCAAGCTTTTCATGTAACTAAAATGTACTCAAAGCGATCAATTACAAAATAAGTGTATAACATCGATGGTAGATTTCTTGATAATCCATTACAATTTACCTTGAAAGAAAAGAAACTCGTTGCACCAAAATTACATATTCAAGAAAACAAATATATCAAATTATGGCCCCTTTACTTCACATTATGTTAAAAGAGGCCCTCAAACTTTGTCTTCCATTCCCACTTACTCCTAGGGTTCTATCAATAAACACCCCATAAAATTATCTAATCGCCAAATGTAAGACATAAAAATTACAAAAATAAATAGGAGTAGAAAAAAGAAAATTCTATCACAAACTCGTTTTGGCATAGCCTTAATTGGAAATTGCTATTCACCCGTCTCGTAGATAATTTGAATTCAACAGGATCTAAATAAATACCGGATTTGAAATCATTATAGTTCATCCTACTCGTAAATAATTTGAATTCGACCAAATCCAAACCAAAATTATAAGGGCCTGTTTGGTTGGCTGTTTTTGGCTTCTCTTGGCGTTTTTCGGGAACAAAAAATGGGAAAACACGTTTGGTTGAGTGTTTCCAAATACCTGTTTTGCAGAATTTTGAGTCACCCAAAAGACGATTTTGGAAAACAGATTTTAGGTGTTTTGCAAAATTCTCAGTCACCCAAGGCAAAAATTGACAGAATGTCCAAAACACGGAGTGTCAATTACTGTGCACTTATCCTCCAAATATTTCAAACATTTCAAATATTTTAATTAATTCAAAATATTAATTAAATAATAATAGGTGCCAAACAGGTTTTCAATAATTTTTATTCTTCAAAAACTGTTCTGCAAAACTACAAAACCAAAAACGTGCCAAACAGACCCTAAGTAACCTGTCTCGTAAATAATTTGAATTCAAACAAACTCAAATTATAATTACTCGATCAGATCGAAACTAGAATTTCCCGCAATAACGATAGTAACTACAAAAAGCTCCTTTTCAAGATCTTGAATCTTAGATCAACCCTACACTTTGCCTTAGAAGTGTTGGCCACTGAAATTACGTTTTTACCCTTTGGCATTACCCCATGAATGCCCTCACAATTCACTCTAATTCCAATCTTCTTCATCTTCAGCTTTTCCATTTTTACCCCTACCATTGTATCCATCACAATGTTCATGGGCAGCCCGGTTTTCCTCTTCAGACCCGAATTCAATGACTTGACGGAATCGGCATCTAGAATCTGAGAGTTAACCGCCGTTACGGCGTGGATTACGAAAATGCTGTTCGGTGAGCCGGTGAAGTTTGTGAAGGAGCCGTTCGATAAGTTAACGGCGTTAGATAGAACGGCGATCGAAACGGCGTCGTAGAAGAATGTGATTCTTTTGTTGGGGTTTTTAGCAGAGAGGGTGATGTTGATTGTGGTGGAGAGGTGGGAGGTGTCGTCGGAGGCGGCGGTGGTGAGGTTGAAGGATGAGATTTTCACGGCGGCGACGGCGAAGGAGGGGCGATGGGGGTGGTAGAGGACGTTGAAGGCGGCGGAGGCGGTGGCAGCTAGGAGGAGAAGGAAGAGGAGAAGGATGAGGGAGTAGATACATGTGAGGCAGAAGCAGCGGCGGCAGGTGGAGTTGCGGCGGTTGTGGCGGTGGCGGGAGGTGGGGTTGGGGCGGTAGGGGTGGCGCGTGGGGGTGTGGAGGTGGATTTTGGGAATGGGTGCGGCGGCGGAGGTGGCGGTGGTGGTGGTTTGCTTGGTTGGGTGAAATTTGTCGGTCATTTTGGAGAATGTGTAAGGTTAGATTTGGAAGAAAAATAAATTGGATCTAGTGCCCAAGGAGAAGAAGATAAAGGAGTGTGTATATATATGTGTGTATAAAATACCAACAAGGTCCCGCACGGTTAGTAGAAAGTTGGGCTCCTTACGCATGCTGTCCAGAGTTCGATCTCTGGCCGTGTATATGAAAAAGATTTTATTGGGAGAAGTAAAATCTATTTCGGTGATCTCTACGCCTCGAAGAATTAGTTTTCAGCGTCCGAATGGAAGAAACCCTTGGTATAAACCGGAAATATATAAATGAAATAAGAGAAAATATGACAAAGATTTAAAGTGTGTGTTTTTGTGTAGGAAATAGAAAATAGATTTGGATTAAAAGGATATAAATTGGATCTAGTGCCCAAGGAGAAGAAGAAGAAAATGAGTAGATTATATTACTATGATATATATATATATATAAATAATTAGAGAAAATATGATAAAGAAAGTGTTTTCTAGTGTGTGTGTGTGTGTGTAATGCGTGTTTTTGTGTGGGAAATAGAATTGGGAGGGAAGAGGAAAGAGAAAGAAGTCTAAGAACAACTGGGAATGGTTTACCACCTCACCAAAGTATGGGGATTTATTTGCATATTTTACTTGTGCTTTTTCTATTCATATATCTACTTTATGTTTATGTGCATGTATATATCATCTTTAAAGGGACGATCTAGTATTCTTACTGTAGTATTAGTGCCTTGTGCCTTTCCCATTCATATATCTCTTCTTTTTTTTTTTTTTTTTTGATAGAATTTCTATTCATATATCTACTTTATATGAATGTGCATGTATATATCCATTTGCAAGCTACTAATAACTTCTTCTTTTTTGGGTTTTATACCACAAGGGTTTTCCTCAGCCGGACGATGAAGATTAATCCCTTCGAGGCGTAGAGTTTATCGAAGTGGATTTTGCCTCTCTCAATAAATTTTTTTCCATAAATACGGCCAGAGATCGAACTCTGGACAATATATTTAAGAAACTCAACTATCTACCAATTGTGCTGGACCTTGATAGTCCAATGTACTAATACTACAACAAGAATAATGGCTCGTCACTTTAAAGAGGATATATACATGCACATACATATATTGCTTTCAGAATAAGATATTTGGAGAACCAACATAGATTTAAAAAAATGTGTATGGATTCTCTAAGACGTGCATCTTGAACGTAAGGCTGCGATGGAATCAAAAAATCTCATTAGGATCAATTTTTTGCAATATCCAACTAATGATATAATAAATGTGATAATATCTATAATTTGTTCACTTCACTTCAATATTTTCTTTTAGATGATATTTGCTTAAGTTCGACACAATTCGATTCAAATTAGAATTTCCAATTAAAATGTGAGGGTGTAATGAAACAAGACAAGGTGGAGCCATCTTTGGTTGACCCATTTGCTACCAAAAAAAAGTTGCACTCTAAATTTATGGACCAAAATTCATAATTTTATGGAGGTGTGGGTTGGTGATGTTGTCATGCTAGCCACATTAATATCTCTTGATAGTTAGTACATTTTCTTTATACTAACAATTTGTATATCAATCCGAATTGTAAGATTTCACTGAAAATAACAAGCAAATCTGATGTAGAGCATGTAGGTGAAGCTCCTAATTTATCATATTTGTAGTCGGTGACAAAATAGTGAAAAGTTAGTCGATAATGTTATTCTATCGAACTGGTGGAAGGTTTGACAAGAGAATCCACAACTACTGTTCAAATCCCCTTTTTAGTGAATCAGAGTTGGAAAGGGCTCGTCGATGTGGGACTGATGACTTTTCTGGATTGAATTAGTTGCCCGTGTCTCTTGTTGGAATAGAACTAGCAGTTAAGCACTTAAATCAATTTTTCGATCGTTTTATGTCATAGTTGTAGTCACAGTATAAATAGTCTATACTATGACTAATTATAAATAAATATTTATACGAAAAACACAAAAAGTATAAATAGTCATTTATACAATATCTGTATCTCACCACATTAATGGCCCCGAGTGTTTTGAATTTTGAAACACAAAATTCCAATAAATGATGACGTTAATCCAATATTTGTAAGAAAATTTCCACCAATTTCAAATATATTAGCACTTTTGTTCTTTTTCTAACACACAAACTTTAACTCATTCACTCACAAACTAATGGACAAGTAAAGAAATTATTCCTCACTTGCATTTCTCATTTATGATTCGACTTATATTCCATTTCTTTTTCTTTGTCAATCTTTTTTGAGTAAATTTACTTTTTTGAACTTTATTAAGTCATCGATTTATAGAGTGACTTTGATTATCGCCTTAGTTATTTTTTACTGCGAGAAGGTGAATCCGTAATTCTTATAAGTTCTAGACACTTTTTAGTGATGAAAATTATGAGCGTTCAATTATATATAAAAATTAAAATTCCGAAAACTCTTAAAAATATTGAAAACAGTATACAATGCTACCAACTATATTTGTTAGACTTGGGAAGTAGCGTTGTGTAAAAAAAAATAAAAAAAATTGACGTGTGTCTCTATAGTCTCGTTTAACTAATAAAATAAGGTAATGATTATAGAAGCTAATAAAATAAGGTAATCTTGAGAGATTAATCTTCAATTTTCGAGTCTGAAAATAAAAACTAATAAAATAAGGTAATGATTATAGAAGCTTTCTCAATTAAATCAAGAATCAGAACAAAAGTTTGCCAACTGTTAAAGCTTTCTTTTAATTTATTTTATTTTTTTGGTCATTTAAAGCTTTATTTTCTTTAGAAAATATATAATATAGATAAATAATTACACCAAAATTATTGCACAGGGAATGAAAAGTAAGATGCACCGACGACTTCCTACGCCATTCTATGCTCGGCCCAACTTCGGCCTTTGTATTACTAATAGGGGAGTCATTTGGCAAATTAACTCCCACTTCCACCTCCACCTCCACCTCCACCTCATTTGTTGATCCAACGGTCACAGTTGGATGTCTCGATCCAGCATAGAATTTTTCCGACTTCCTCGAGTGATGACGTGTCAGATATTTATTGCATTGTAAGAAAGTTGAAATTAGTAGTGCACTATTTGACAAGTACAAAGTGGTAATTAGATCACTAATCAACTAATATTAAAGCACTAACTTTACTGAAAAGTTAATAAACAATGATTAATTAAAAATTAATTTAATTATTGTTTGGTTTTCGAGGTTGGAGTAATAGGAATGTGAGGTGCGCATTAATACATGGAAAGAGTTAAATATGATAATTAATAGGCTTAAGATAATCTAATGATGTGTCATCAGGTGATTTGGTTAGTTACCACCGACACATATAGAATGTATTTAGGTATACTAGCCACTAGGCGGGGAATACAGACAAGACATGACGTTTAAATAAGACATGATTATTAATCAAAATTAGGAGGTGATATGGCGTGTACATACATACGATGTACATATAATGTGACATACATACGATGTACATATAATGTGTCATAAATATGATGCGGTGTACATATGATGTAACATATGTATATTTATATTGATTGGGTGACGGAGCCAGAGGCGAGATTGTTGTGATATAATTATACATGACAAAGAATTCAATGGTGTGAGCCCCCACGGTACGATACGCTATATTTATGGGAGAAAATATAATAAGGAATTAGGTTCAGTTACAACATTTGACATATTTTATACTCTTATATTTCTTTCGTTATAGCTAGAATTTTGGGTTTAGAGGGGGAGCGAACTCAAAAAAAAGAGAAAAAGCGTGATATTTTTCAATTTTGAGGGGTAGAATTCAAATATCAAAAAAATTATAAGTTAAAAAATATAATTTTTAAAACTTGAGGGGGGGGGGGGGTGAGCGCACCCTCCAGCCCCCCTGCTGACTCTATCTCTGTGTATGTAAGTTATACGTTTGATATATGTATGTGCAATTGTATGTATATACGTACACACTTGCGTAAAAATACATAAGATAAAGTGCATAACAATGCATGTATATCACTATCTGTACCCATATGTAAATATGTATTAGTCAACTTATATATAGAGAGAGAGAGTAAAACCTGTGTAAAGTAATATCTTCAGACCGGAGAAAAATATTACTATGGGGAAGTTATTCTTAAATAGAGGTTTACATATAAAAATTATAATTTTAAAAAGAGATAATTGCATAAAACCTCCTGTGTTATTTCAAAAATGCTAAAAAAATCATATATTAACGAAATAGGCTAATCACCCCCTATATTCCTAAAAAGTGTGCAAAAAAGTCAAATTTTGTTAAAATGATAGAAGAAAATATATATATTTTTGGGTGAATTAACACTATTTACCTTTTATAAAATATAAATAGTATATAAATGACAAATGATCATGTCAATAAAGGTGAAAAACATGAAAAACGTGCTCGTTTTTTAATGGAATTGAACTTTTTTGCACAACTTTTATGAACACAGGGGGTGATTAGCCTATTTTATTAACACAAGGTTTTTTTAGCATTTTTGAAATAACACAGGGGGGTTTTATGCAGTTACCCCTTTTAAAAAAATAACTAATATACATTAGACGACACTTGAAAATGTGTCCCTTCATATTTTAAAAACATGAATTTCAAAGATATATAAGATTCATGAATTTTAAAAAAAAAAAATGTACGTACATCATTCATGTACATTGTATATATATATTAGATTTAGAAGATTCATTCATGTATGTATATAGGAAATGTAAAAAAAATGTATGTACATCATGTATGCATTTAAAATATTCACTCATGTATGTTGTTATATGTCACATACAACTTTAGATAAGTATTTCTTATCATCTTAAGTTTAATGTAACATAGTTAAATAATTTTAGATATTTTATATAGATATATAAATATATATGGAGGTAAATTTCTTAAGGATGGTCCTAAAAAAAACATGAAATATTACAATGTAGAGTTTATTCTTATTTTTAACTGGTCCCGATTTGGGACCGTGATTTTTTATTACTATAAGGAGATTATTCTTATATAAAGTATTCTTGTATAGAGGTTTTACTGTATATATATATAAAATAATTATTTGTCTAATATATTATTTCCCATTTTCTTTTTCTGATCATTTATCATTATTTCATAACTAACTCAATCATTTTTATATTAAATCTCAATAAAATATTATTTTTAAATCACATCAACAATACTTCCAACCATTTTCAAAAAATACAACCAAATATACCACAAAATTCAAACATTCTCATATGAGTATCTTTAATTCATATTCTCAATACAAAATCCTAAAAACATACTTAAAAATATAACCAAACATACCTGTAGAACTGTTGGTGCTTTATAAATTAGTTTGATCCCGACAATGAATGAGTCATCAAAAATAGAGATTCTATGTTATAAATTAGTGTTTCTATCTTAGATTCTTCACTTTTCTTAAAATTAACATGCATAAAATTTTAGTTTATATAAATAAGTGACTTTGATTTATCCACACGTAACATGTACATATTAACGGAAATATATTAACTGAAATATGACATGTACCGTGTACGTGAATTTGATCATGTACTTCGTATGAACGCATTGTCATACCAAGCTAAACTTCAAAAATGATAACCAACTGGGTTGGCGTAGTGGTTCAGCGCTCCGTCCCTTAAACAAGTGGTTGGGAGTTCGAGTTCCAACTCTTGTGAATAGAAAAAAACTCCTTGGCCAGCCTCCTTCCGCTTAGTGCGCTGACAGTGAGGCGAGAGATTAGTCTCACGACGGTCAGCTGTGGGGATACCTTGGGAAACCAAAAAAAAATTTCAAAAATGATGCCATGGATAGTTATACAACGTAGATAAATAAGTATATCTAATTCTCCTTTTGTCAATATTATAGGTTCTCAATTCAACGTAAAAAATAAAATAAATAAGGAAAGGATTTTAAAAAATTGAAAAGCATTTTAGAATAATTACTCTCGAGTCCATTTGGTTGTTACTTCAAATTAGTTCGTAAATTGTTAGACTGAAATTGAATAGGATGATTTAAGCATTTCCCAATTGTGACATGTACTTTTAAATATTTAACCCCACTTAGCTAGCTATTTCAAATTTTTATTCCATTTTCTTTTTACACTATAAAATACCTATAGTCAAGTTTATGTAATATACATCAAACTGAAATTTAGTAACAAATATTATGACGAGCATAATTGAAATATGATACAAGATGAAACATCGTTTAAAGGCAAAAAAAAAAAAAAAAAAAAATTCGAAACTGCTCAAATAGTGGTTCGGAATTTTATCACTTTTTTTTAATTATTATTTTGGCAATGCAAATTCAATAGAGACCAAGTACACCCGGCTCAATTGCCCAGTTCAGTTATTATTGGGTTTTGGTAATTGGGCTAAGTATGCTGTAAAAGGCCCATCAATTTTAAAAGTCTATATTAAATGAATATTTCCCCCACTTTTTTTTTGATTGGGCAAATCTTAATTTTCATCAATCATAAACACAGGTACATAAACAACTGGCAATACATCCAACAAAAATTCTAAAGAACTACAAACTAAATTACCAGTGGATTGAAACTTTATCAAATAAGATTCGTATATTGAAGAGATAAAAGAGGTAATATAAGTGACACGTGAAGAAATCTCATATCGTCGACACGCGATAGGATCTGCGATTTCAGGATCCTCTGCCTTCAATTGGCCTGGATAATGAGCTTTATCTTCTGAAAAGAGAGTGTGGATAGTTTAACAACATTATTATGTTTGTCATAACCATCAACATCTATAGCAACCAATAATCTCCAAAATGATAACAATATATTATATAACAATTGCCATAAAAGTAAACAGAAGCTCCTCGTTTTTTTATTGGTGTGAGTTGAATTCAAGATGTCATAAAATTGAAGTATCAACTTCGTCAGTTAATTTAGACTTAATTAATGTCACAATCATGTTGGTTCCCACCTCATCAATTTTTCATACCTAAACTTATATAATGAGATGCTAATTTGGTAACAAGTCCAAAATAGGTGATGTTGAGGCCGTTATAAATCTATCTATTTATTATATAATCTACCAATTAATAACTTAACCGATGAAAAGTGACGGTTGAGATTTCAGTAGACTCGTCGTGGTGACCAACTTGTTTTATTGGACATTATCTATGACTCAATTGAATTATTTCATGTTAAATAAAGTCTCTTAGAATTATATCTAAAGCGAATTGCTAATAATTAAGTCATGTTAAAAGATTTCCGTTTGACATCATTGAAACCCCAAATTGATTAATTCCTCTAGATATTTTCAACAAATTACTTAAGTGGGCCAATTTTTCCATTTTTTTTGTTCATTAATCATGACATAACATTGGTGTAGTTTCTAGGTAGGGAATGTCCCATTGGCAAATATTTGCTTGAGGAGTTGAGATAAGACCTCTGAGCTCAAAAGCCACCAAAAAACCCAAGAAATGGGATATTTTCATATTTTTTATTAGATGTCACCTTTAAAATTGGTCCTACCAACAAAACGAATATCATATGATTTCCATTAAAGAAAGAAAAATGAAGAAATTCCATCTAATTAGTCTCGAGACAGATTGTTCAATGATATACGAATTCTGCACATGATTTTACACAATTAGTAGACAAGATATTTCTTGTTAAGAAAAATAGACAAGATAATGAGATATCCAACCTTGTCCAATTGCAAGACCGACTAAAAACTACCCAAGAAACCTAACCACTTTGATGATAAATGCTCGAAGAAATACTATTTGCGTGTGTAATGAAGTAAAAATTGCAAATGCCCTCAAGTAGCGTTATTCTTAAGATCGTCAGAATCTCAAGACAATCATAATCCCTAACACCATCTACTATATACAGAAGTCATTGTAGTTTTATTGAGATTCGAAGACGAAGAACCAACGACAAAATTAGTTAACATGAGATAAAATGTAGCAAAATCAACCTTAAGTACGTCTTTGGGAATGTGTTTCGTTTGTAGAAATATATTCCTAGAAGTGTAGAAATATTCATGTTGCAATTGATTATTCTCCTTCAACTAAATTTTCCACAAAATATTACTATACAAATTAATAAAGGGTAACAAGCTGAGCTCAAATGATACGAGAATACATATGCTTCATGATGAATTTAAGGGTATCACGCACTAGTCGAGTTTCAAAATAATCATGGATATACTATGTACGTATAATTCCCTCCACCTATACATTTGAAAGAATAATTATTCACTTAACATTTATATAAATAATTATGATTGTACGGCATAACAATGTTATTATTAGACTCGAAGTATTATTAGTCTACCGATGATATATATGCATAAAATTCACTTCATTTATAAATTTGAAATGTAAATTATACACTTAACGTGTACATAAAAAGTAAAATACAGAGCAAATCACCTATTTGAAAATTGAAATAAAATATGCAACAAATAATTGGAGCCACATTATGGGCACATGCCTCAAATATCTCCTCATGAATGACCAACCACAATTACCAATTTGCCCCTAACAGACACCATATTGAAAACAAAAATTAAAATAAATTGGGATAAATAGGCAAAATACAACACAAGACATTGCTATTTTAAGCTAAAAAAAGGTCCAAATTTCTGCAACGTATGAATGTTTATAAACACTCAAAAAAACATGCACTTCTTAAGTAATAGGATTTCCCCTAATTAGAACCAAAAAAAATTAAAATTAAAAGACCAACACCTAGAGATTAATGAGAAGTATTCATAGTACCTCCACACATTTTTCTAGTGGGAATTAACTAGTCCCCCGATCCCCCTCGCGGGACTCCGTAAAATGACCAAAATACCCCTACAAGTAAAATGACCAAAATACCCTCCAAATAAAGACCACGACCAAAAAGCAGCTACAACCAAACACATGGGCAGACCGCCGACACCACCAGATCCACATGCCCCCCATCACCGACAATTTCCCACCATACATTGTCAAAATCAAGAACTAATTGCAGAATAACCCTTCAACTTCCAGTATATTACAAACAAGTCCCTGAAAAACACAGAAATTAAAAGTTTCACCTCCCACTGCCCCTTCCGATCATGTCCTTGTACCTGATAATGGAGTCCAGCCTCTGAAGCTTCAGCTGCTGCTTAAACTTATTAATGAAATCATCCGCCTTCGCGTCGACCTCCTCGTCATCGTCCGTCGCTTTAGCACTCCCCCTCTCCCTCACCGTCGCCGGCCGGCGAGTCTCCACAATGTCCTCCTCCTGAAAATGCCCGAACGGCGATTTCATACTCGCCGATTTCTTCATTTTCTCCGGCAGCTTCGCCGGAATCTTGCCGGAAGAAGGCTCGGTGTCGGATTTGGTCCTGCTAAAGTGACTGCCCTTCAGTTGACTGTACACTTCGTCCATACTCTGCATCTCGTCCTCTTCAACACTCTCCAATTCATGGCCCTGACGAAACTCGTCGTTTCGCTCGAAAACGACGTCGTTTTGCGATCCGTGGATATTTGACTCGTGGGTATGTGGGAACTCATCTGGGTTCGACTCGTTCTGTTGAGAAACGATCTGGGTTTGTGTTTTGTGGTGATTTGATTCGTGGGTTTGGTCGAAATCGTGGTTTTGTTGAAAAACGACGTCGTTTTGCTGTTTGTGTTCGAATATTTGGACGTTTTGTTGGGAAGCTGCTTCTGGGAAGAAGTAGTGGGGGTCAGTTTCCGGATCCGGGTTTGATTTTTGGGGGTCTTGAGATCTGTTGTGGTGGGAGTAGAAATTGAGGGATTTGAGGCGGTGAAGAACAGAGGGGGATCTTGTAACAAATCTGGGTTGTTCGTTTTGGGATGGGTTTTTTGGGTTAGAAAAAGTTGAGGTTAAAGCAATGGTGCCTATCATGAGGTTGAGGATGACGAAGAGAACAGTTGGGGTGAACCAGCTGTTCATGGATGCCCATATTGAGGAAGGGATTGCAGATACAGATTCTTCTAACATTGTAGTGTGTGTGTGTGTGGGTGGGGAGGTGGGAGTGGGAAAACCAGAGGAATTGGTGGGGGTGGGAGGTATAGATATGGGGACGGTGCTGGATGGAGTTTTGTGGCTTTTATTCCGGGCGAAAAGTCGAACTCGATACTCGGCTCGAGATTATTTGATTGCAGATTATAAATAGATCTAATTAAATTTGAACACGTGTTCAATAAGTTTTGATAAATTGAAAACATATGTCAAAAAATATTGAGTAATGTGAGTTCGATGAAGGCTGGAATCAGTTAATAATCAAAACAAATTCAATCATAAATTTTGAATTTTCATAATAATACAAATAAACTTGAATAACAACTTATTTAATTCGACTCTAATAGTTTACAATCCTACTTTTGACTAGTCAACAAAAAGAACAGAAAAAAAGGACAACAATTAGGGTAATAATAGTTATAGAACCCAATTGAGCTTATTGTTAAAGTTTGTTTGAATTATTATTGAGTTACAAAATTTATGTTTGAGGTTGGATTAATTGTCAACATAATTGAGTTCAAACGAGTTTAATCAAGTCAAATTCGAGTGATATAATTTTTTTTGTTTTTTGTACATATTTTATCGTTTTTACTGATTAGGTGGAATTTGAAATTTGTCGGACAAAAAAATGGTGTTTAACTTTGGTTTTTTATGTTAGCGGACTGAACTCGTCCAAATTACCGATCTTGAAATAAATATTAAGTTACTTAGATGGTGTCCGACTGAGCTTATAAGCTCTTAAAATAATTTATAAATTGTTCGTTTTTAATAAGCACTCAATGTTGCGTAGATTTTTAGGTAAAACAAATCACAAGTTTTCAAAATAATTTGTTGACAAGTAAACTTCGAAAAAATAAAGTAAGGATTTTTAACATCCCAACGTAAACTTCAAGAGCTTATAACTCGAAAAATATTATAAGGTTGTAAACTCTTTGAAAAAAGATTGTTACTCTGTTTTTCAATAGCACCAAAAGACGAGAAAGAATGAGAAAAAAGGGAGTTTTTTGTAGGTTGTGTTGGCGATTGGCATTGAATATTTTAGTAACAACTATTTGACAGATGATTAAAAAAAATTATTTGGTTGGTAATAACCAATAATGGAGGTAAAGTATAACGTGATGCTTTTTTAGATTCTAAACAACATTTTTTAAAATCTTTAAATGGTGTTTTGTTTATCGTATTTGTAGATTGAATGTAAACTATTGATGTTAATTCATGTTTCAAAAATTATTTATTATACGTTTGTCTGCATGGCTAAGGTGAATATATAAAATAAAAGTCAATTTTGCAACATCTTATCAAAGTGACATTGGAGAGTTGAAATTAACGTTTTATTTTTGTAGTTTATTTAATATACAGTACATATATAAGGAAAATACATTGTGAGCTAGAGTAGAAGTTCCTAAAATTGAGAAGCTTGTTTAACCGATATATAAATTTGGTATTATTACCGTCTGTATATACATATTATAATTTTACAATCGTGTGTATATATTAATTTTGGATTGTAAGCCTACGATGCATTTGGGTCAAATTATATAGAAAGGGTGTCCTTTTCTATTGTAGTAATTAGTTGATTATTTTGTAGTCATTTATTATTTAGGGTAAATGTCATTATTGGATTCTGAAAATTTCACATTAGTATCATTTTAATACTTAAAGTATCAAATGTTACGCTACCGTCAATAAAGTTTAACGTTTGTTTCAATTTCATCATTCTGGTAATTTTTTGGTGGACTTTGGCAGATTGGGGAGCATGTGCACCTCAAATATCATTTTTTAGGGGGAAAATGTGATGTACATTTGTTGTTGTTGGACATATGAGATGTATAAAATTGCCCGATAAATCAAAAATTCATCAAAAAATTGTCCGAAGTACAAAAGTGAAACAAAAACTAAACTTGTGATTTGGTAATTTGTGGTCTAAAGTTAAGGACTATTAATGATATTTGTGATTAAATTTAACATAAATATAATGTCTTGGGATTTTAATTAATGTTTGTTTTTGATCTTTTTGTGAATATTAATTATGAATCCCAATGTGACACGTGTCATGATTAAAAATGATAGATTTTCTGAAGGGAAATGGACAAAATAGAAGTGGTGGGGAAGACTGGAGGAACAGTAAATGTAAGATTTGATGTTAGATTTTAATAAAGGAGCTGCTGATGCAGACAGGACAGTGCAGAACAGCAGAATGGTGAGCCATACGATGTCGTTTACCTCTTTTAACAGATTTTTGTACTTAAATAAAGCTGATTTTTTGACTTGCAGTGTTTTTTTCTTTCTTCTAATATAATAAATAATAATGATTGTGGGTGCAATTATTACTAAATTAATTTTTGCTGTCTAATTTGGACTGAAATTTTAGCCTTCTTTTTGGTTTGTTGTTTGGCAACATTCAGGAAGGTTTGATGCTCAAATATAAGAGCATAACAAAAATATTTCTAATTATAGAAACAAAATATTATTTAGTAGGCATATTGTGCTGTCCAGCTCAATCATGATTGTTCTCTTTTTAACTTTCAATTTTCCATTTTGATTAAAATAATTGTCAAGATTATCATGATTTCTTGTTCATTTAGGGTGGCGAAGTGAAATTAAGATGCTAATTTGGATTAATAATCCCAAGGGGTTAGTACAAATTTAGGGATTGGATTGTCGGTACGATATATCTTAAAACATAGATGCTGCACAAGATCAGATGATATATATATACATATATATAT
Organism: Buddleja alternifolia; assembly: GCA_019426215.1. Lineage (NCBI taxonomy): Eukaryota > Viridiplantae > Streptophyta > Magnoliopsida > Lamiales > Scrophulariaceae > Buddleja > Buddleja alternifolia. The sequence continues at coordinate 1,409,004 of CM033394.1, forward strand.
ATATGTGAATGAATAATATTTGTAATATCCCACGTTCATTGTGGAACTAAACAAGTTTCTAGTGTGTATATGAAACTCCTCTATTAACTTAATTTTTTTTTCGGGGATAAATGCAAAAAAAAATCCTTGTGATATAAATTTTTTGCTAAAAATCTCATGTGATCACGAAATAGCCTAAAAACCTTTCATGTTCTTAAAAATGCCGGCATAAAGTCACTTTTTTAAAAAAGTAAGAAATAAATATGTGTTTTTTGGGTGAAATAATACTATTTTACCTTTTATATACACATAAATGACAAATAAGCATGTTAATTAAGGTGAAAAACATGAAAAACACGCTTATTTTTTTTTTTCAAAAAGTGACTTTTTGCAGAATTCTTAAGAATTAGGGGGGGGGGGGGGGTTAATTAGGGTTTTTAGGCTATTTCGTGATTACAGGGGGTTTTTAGCAAAAAAGTTATATCACAGGTTTTTTTTTGCATTTATCCCTTTTTTTTTTAAAATGAGGACGAATGTAAAGTAGTTGCTGACAGAGTTCATTGTGTCAAGTCTTGCTTGGTAGGCCTCATCCATTGGTTGTGAATGTGACAAACTGGTATCAAAACTGACCCCAACGTACTATAATGTGGGAGGCTTGTTCGAATGTGTACTGAAAGGCGATTCTAAATTTTGGAGTGAATGCAATGAAGATCTCACACATCCAATAAAGGGTGATTGTGATATCCCATAAGGTTGTGGGAGAGAATTTGAATAGGTTTATAAGTGGGTATATTTGACTCATCTAGTAACTTGAATTAACCATGTTTGCAAAGCGAGGACAATTGTGAAGTAATTGCTAGGGGAACTCAATTTTATATAGCCTCACTTCTGAGCTCCCACATGCAGGTCAGGGACTTGACATCTAAGTGAGATTGTGAATATGTAAGTTTCTAAATAGTGATGTGAGCAATTTACTTTATAACATCATCATATTTTATCGAATAGTACCCAAATATGATCATACAAAAACAACCCAAATGTCCTTTTCTCTAGTGAAAGATTATACTATTATTGCTAATATTTAAAATGTTACGCTTTTTATGGGAAAAATGGTATGAAATAGTGATGAGCGTATCCTCATTGATGTTATTTATAGAAGTCCTCAATCATTGGAAACATCAAGACTGAGCCATCGTTATTACTTGAAAAGTGAATATGTCACTACATCCCCGTCAAGATATCAATTTGATTGAATTCTCTCACAACCAATGTTTTGAAAATTGGATCGGCCGGTCCGACCAGTTAAAATCGGAACCGGTCATCAAACCGGTCCGTTTATGCGAAAAAATCGTTTAGGGGTTAAAACCGGTTGAATCGGACGATTTTGAAAATAATGAAATTCAATCTTTTAAATTCTAAAAATCTAAAATTGACCCCTTTAAAATCTAAAAATATGCAATTGGCCTCCCAAAATATAGGAAATACATATTTTTTTCTTCATACTTTCATATTTTATATATTTAATAGTATATTAATTATTATTTATTGCATAATTATGATGTCACCGGTTCGACCCCAATTGACCCGACGGTTGAACCGGTGACCCGTGACCGGGTTACTTTTTCGATTCGCTGTCCGATCCGATTTTCAGAACAATGCTCACAACACAGGTACCAATATTACTACCACAAATGAGTCTGAATCCTTACAACGTGTTTGGATTTGAAAGAAGTGGATTTAAAATTTATCAACAAATCTATTGAATTTGTTTGGATGTTTTCAAGTTGTAATGAATTTTAAATATCTTGGTATTCAATTTTCTTTATTTTCTTTTACTTCAGGAGAAAGGGGTTATCATATCATTTTGGTCCAACAAACCGGATTAATAGTTACATTCTTAGGTCATTTAGCTCCAAGCTAATCTCGCCGTAGGGCCTACTCAAAGTCTCATTCGGAGTGTTCACAACCTCCATATGACAATTCCCCTCTATTTTGGCGAGGTGGGTGGCTACTTGGTTCTCTTCTCAAGATATGTAGTTAACAGTGACTTGCCATTCCCTTCTCATCATGGTTCTAATTTGAGAAATTATATCGAAGTGTCGATGGGAAAATGATGCTCATTAATGGTATATCGCTAACGGTGACTTGCCATTCTCTTCTCATATTCTCATCTTGAGCTATTTTCTCGATCAATACGGTGGATTTCAAATGATTCAATTTTAGAGTTATTTGAAATTCTTCTTCTAAATCCACTTTCCAAATTCAAATTCGTCAATCCAAACGCAACCTTAAGTTATTATTGAAAATAACGAACAAGCTCATTGGACTCTAACGATTTAGTTGAGCCTAGAGCCATAAGTCTATAACTATGCAATAATGAGACTATATTTTGACAACCACGAGATGTTGTGTGGTGGTAACCTCACCTAATCCTTTAACCATGAGGTCAAAAGTTCGATTCCTGCCCATGGGAATGGAGCATATTTCGTGGGCAGCCGTATACCTCTTCGGAGAGCTTTCGCTGCAAAAGGGGATTAGTCACTATTACCGACTGTGGACACCCTTGGTTGAAAAAAAAAAAAGACTATATTTTGACCACTAGCATATAGTAGAGTCCAAGCTAAATGATAGATGTGTTCTAGGCCCGTTTAGAGCTTTGGGCCTTTTTATGGAAGCGGATGGTGTAGATAGGATTGGAATACTGGAGCTACAGAAGATCCAGTCAGGCCCAACATTGAAGACTGTAAACAGATGGGCTTGGCCCATTTGACCTTTTTTAGGAGAAAGAATCACTTGCAAAAAGAGAGAAATTACATGTAAATTCGAGAATAGCTAATCTCCAGGTATGCCTGGCAATGTTTGTAAGTTTGTGAAATTTTAATGAAAAGCTTATTCGTTCCAAAAAAAAAAAGAGAGAAATGACAAAATAAGAAAGTAGAGGAGTCTTTGTACAATTCTTTTCTTTTAGGTACATAAAATTTGGATAGGTTTGACTCTGATATTTACCATGGATCAGGGCTTCCCTCATGACCTTCTTTGTATAATTCTACGTTATTTGGTTTAGGAATGAAGAAGTTGGAGAATTGTAGTTATATAATTTCAAATGATTATGAGATTTGGAGGATTTTAAATTCTTTATGATGATTAAAATAATTTGAATCGATTATTAGATAATTCATATTTGCTAACTAGTGAAGCAAATATTATTGGAATAAGTACAATGGATTTCTTATTATTGATTACAATTGTTACTCCTTAATCCCTTTAGTTCATGCATTCTAAAAATTATGGTAGTTTCAAATATTGTAAACCATTCCAAATCATATGTAACATAAAGGTATAAGATTTGCTATTGCGTCACATATGTTCGGTATATGTACACGTAGATGGTTGGAATATAAAGAGATAAAATGTAGTGGTAATTTTTTGTAACACTCCTTGTTATACTCGTGGATATTTGACTAATGTTAATATGTACAATTAAGCTATATAAAGAGAGAAAAATAATGTGTTCGTCTGTAATATAATCATTTAACATTTTTTATTACACACATATAGAAGTTGGACACGTATTCAGAGAGAAAAATTCACTTTTGGTCTCATAGGAGTCGCCTCAAAACACTTTTAGTTTTATAGGACTTTTTTTGACACTTTTAATCCCATACGATTGAAAAAGTGACACTTTTGATCCCAAATCTCACTTTTGATCCCATACGAGTGGCGAGTGGATCTCAATCGCCATTGAAAAAAAAAAGGAATTCAAAATATTAATAAAATAATAAAAAAAAAGAAAAGAAAAAGATCTTCTTTGCCCCCCCCCCTCCCGAAACACACCTTCCAGCCCCCATCTCCACTGTCGCCGCCACCGACGGCGATGGAGGTGGCGGTGGGGCAGCGGGGGGCGATGGTGATGGTGGGTCTTCTCCCCCCCCCAAAAAAAAAACATGACCCCCCAACACTTATAAAAACTCGCCGGCGATGGAGGGTGCCTGCGATGGAGTTGGCGGTGAGGGGGGGCAGCATGGCGGCGGGGGCGGGGGATGGTGTGGGGAAGAAGATGAACAGTCGAAACACTGATCATCTTCTTCCTTTTTTTTTGTTTTTGTTTTTTTATTTATTTAGTTAATTTTTAAATTATCTTTTTATTTTCTTTTTTTCCTGAAATCTTTTATCACACGCCCGTGCGTGCGTGTGTTACACTCGCTACTCGTATGAGACCAAAAGTATCACTTTTTCAATTCTATGGGACTAAAAGTGTCAAAGAAAGTCCTACGAAACTAAAAGTCTTTTGAGACGACTCCTATGGGACCAAAAGTGAATATTTCCCAGTATTCAGATATAGAGAGAGAAAAAAATTGTGATTTAGTAGAAAACCTGAAATTTTTCCACCCATTTAATTCATGCATTGACCACACGTATGCAAGTGTAATAGAGAATGTTACACCATATAAAGTAGAAGATATGAATTGATTTTTGACAATTTACTACTTAATATACCCTTAATATTAAGTACTGAAATTTGGGTGTTATTAAAAAGAGGTCATGATCCGGAGTTTGACTACAATCAATCGAGTTTGGAATGTCATAAATATTTATGTACTGGGCTTATGTATAAATGATTGTATTGAAATTTAAAATCTACGACCTATCTTAGAATCATCAGTCCTTTATATATACAATTTTTAATTTTTTTTATATATACATATAAACTACATATATTAACTATAAATATCAAATTCTTTCACATAATGAGACTTGCACGAAACCTTCTCTTTGTTTTGGTGAAAATGAGGACAATTACTAAAGGTTGGCACAACGTTCCAATTTGCGTCATGGACACAGTTTGTCAGTTTGACATAGTGTCGACATTTTCTAGCAATAATTTTTTCCCCCCCAAGAAAATTAGGTTTTTTCCACAAGTTATATCTAAGATATAATCACTCAAACCACATCTTGTTTAAGAAAGTTGGCTTTTGTCCCCTTCAAATACATAGAACTTCATTTATAGAGTTATTTACACTTTCCAAGAATAAAAAAGAACAGTAAAAGGATTAATAGTTCAAAATCACCTACTCTATTCAAGAATTTTCTACCAATTACACGATGGTCTATTGGCGAGTTATGTAAACTTCACTTGAATTTCATAAGTTTGGATTTCATTGGAAACATATAACTCGACACACACAATTGTAATATATGAGCTGACAATGGCAAAGTTATTATGCTTGAGCTCGCTACACATAACAGAGTTATAGTGCTTGATTCAGTAGGAATTTTAACTTTGCTTATATATTTGTGACTCGTGGAGCTCTCCATGCATAAGGTGTATTAGGTCGATAATGATGAAGTTATAATGCAATCTAGCGAGGATCGGAACTTATATATTTATTTTAATGTGTTTGTGGAATGCGCATATCAAGTTGAACTACAGTTAAGTTCCGACGAAAGGAACATTTTGTAGCGGTTAGGTTTCTTCGGTTAAGTCGGCAACTATAAATTTCACTCAATCTAATCTTTTTATTCATCCCAAAAACGAAAAATAAAAAGTTCTCCATCAAAAGATCATAGCTTAGTTTTACTAGCTATTATTGTAGGGTAAAAGGCATATTACCCCTTGTTTTTTTGAAAAGAGGCACATTACCCACTGTGTTATTAAAAATAACTGATCACCCCCTGGGGTTTTTTATTTGAATAATATAAAAAAAAATTCTCAAAATAATATAATTTAAAAATCATTATATTTTTAATACAGGACGACATGCAGTACTGTCTTCTAATTAGAAGACAGCATGCTGCATGCCGTCTTCAAAATTTCTTTTTTTTTTGATTAAGGAAATATCGTGCCATCTTCTATTTCCTCTTTTTTTTTTATTACGGACTAATGATTTTTTTTTCTTGTTTCCGGCTCATTTTTTTCTCTTTTTCGTGCATTTTTAGGTTTCAACTTGAATATATAAATTGTAGATTTTCATATATACTTTGTAACCCCACAAGAATGTAATCATTTTGATGCCCGATTGAGGAAATACGACAAAGCAAAAGAGCAACATTTGAATATTTTCTTAAAAAAAATAATGACTTTTTCCTTATTTACGGCTCAGTTTTCTCCCTTTTTCGTGCATTTTTAGATTTTGAATTGAACATATCAATTGTAGAATTTCATATGAACTTTGTAATGCCATAAGAATGGGATCATTTTGATGCCCGGTTGAAGAAATACGACAAAGCGAAAGAGCAACATTTGAGCATTTTCTTAAAGAAAATATTAACTTATTCCTTATTTATGGCTCAATTTTCTCCCCTTTTCGTGCATTTTTAGGTTTTAACTTGAACATTTAAATTGTAGACTTTCATATAAACTTTATAATGCCACAAGAATGTGATCATTTCGTTGCCCCGTTGAAAAAATACGATAAAACAACTTTTGAGATTTTTTTTAAAGAAAATAATGACTTTTTCCTTATTTACTGCTCAGTTTTCTCCCCTTTTTCGTGCATTTTTAAGTTTCGACTCGAACAAATAAATTGTAAACTTTCATATAAACTTTGTAACTCCATAAGAGTGGGATCATTTCGATGCCCGGTTGAAAAAATACGCTAAAACAACTTTTGAGCATTTTTTTAAAGAAAATAATGACTTTTTCCTTATTTACGGCTTAGTTTTCTCCCTTTTTCGTTCATTTTTAGGTTTCGACTTGAATATATAAATTGTAGACTTTCATATGAACTTTGTAACGCCACAAGAATGGGATCATTTCGACCTGTTGAAGAAATAGGATAAAGCAACATTTTTCTAAGTCGAAACTTTGTAACGCCATAACAATGTTGCTTTATCGTATTTCTTCATCCGGGCATCGAAATGATCCCATTCTTGTGGCGTTACAAAGTTTATATGAAAGCCTATAATTTATATGTTCAAGTTGAAACCTAAAAATGCACGAAAAAGGGAGAAAAATGAGCCGAAAACAAGGAAAAAGTCATTATTTTTTTTAAAAAATAACTCAAATGTTGCTTTATCGTATTTCTTCAACCAGACATCGAAATGATCCCATTCATGTGGCGTTGCAAAGTTTATATGAAAGTCCTCAATTTATATGTTCAAGTCGGAACCTAAAAATGCACGAAAAATGGAGAAAAATGAGCCTAAAATAAGGAAAAAGTCATAATTTTCTTTAAGAAACTGCTCAAATATTGCTCTTTTGCTTTTTCGTATTTCTTCAACCGAGTTTCGAAGTGATTCTATTCTTGTGGCGTTGCAAAATTTATATGAAAGTTTACAATTTATATGTTCAAGTCAAAACCTAAAAATGCGCGAAAAGGGGAGAAAAATAAGCCGGAAATAAAGAAAAAGTCATTATTTTTTAAAAAAAAATGCTCAAATGTTGCTTTATCGTATTTTTTCAACCGGGCATCAAAATGATCCCATTCTTGTAGCGTTACAAAGTTTATATGAAATTTTACAATTTATATGTTCAAGTCAAAATCTTAAAATGCACGAAAAAGGGAGAAAATTGAGCCGTAAATAAGAAAAACGTCATTATTTTCTTTAAATGCTCAAATGTTGCTCTTTTGTTTTGTCGTATTACTTCAACCGGGTATTAAAATGATCCCATTCTTGTGGCGTTACAAAGTTCATATGAAAGACTACAATTTAGTTCAAGTCGAAACCTAAAAATGCACAAAAAAGGGAGAAAACTAAGCCGTAAATAAGGGGAAAAAATCATTATTTTCTTTAAAAAAATGCTCAAAAGTTGCTTTATCGTATTTTTTCAACCAGGCATTGAAATGATCCCATTCTTGTGGCATTGCAAATTTTATATAAAAGTCTACAATTTATATGTTCAAATCGAAACCTAAAAATGCACGAAAAAGGGAGAAAACTGAGCCGTAAATAAGGAAAAAGTTACTATTTTCTTTAAGAAAATCCTCAAATGTTGCTCTTTCGCTTTGTCGTATTTCTTTAACCGGACATTGAAATGATCCCATTTTTGTGGCGTTACAAAGTTCATATGAAAGTCTATAATTTACATGTTCAATTCGAAACCTAAAAATGCACGAAAAAGGGAGAAAATTGAGCTGTAAATAAGAAAAAGTCATTATTTTCTTTAAAAAAATGTTCAAATGTTGCTCTTTTGTTTTGTCGTATTTTTTCAATCGGGTATCGAAATGATCACATTCTTGTGGGGTTATAAAATTTATATGAAAATCTACAATTTATATGTTCAAGTAAAAACCTAAAAATGCACAAAAGTGAGAAAAATGATCCGGAAATAAGGAAAAAAATTAAAAAAAATAAAGAAATAGAAGACGACATGCATCATGCCGTCTTCTATTTCCTTAATTAAAAAAAAAAGAATTTTGAAGACGGCATGCAGTATGTCGTCTTCTAACGTCTTATACTAAAAATATAATGATTTTTAAATCATATTATTTTGAGAATTTTTTTTTATATTATTCAAATAAAAAACCCTCACCCCTTATATTATTAAAAAGGTGACAAATAACACCCAAATTCATTTATTCAATCTAAAAAGACAAATATACCCTTAATATAAATATTATGAGATATCTTTTCATTTATTTTCCTTGTTAGTTTTTACAATTATAAAATATAATGTAGTTCTATACACATAGTAGATTATAAATAATTTTACTATGTAATTTTGTTTATAAATATGTGAAATAATTTTTTTTTGTTAATATTTTCGTTCTTTTACTCAAATTAGTGTAAAATATTGAAATAAATAATTTGTAAACTTTAAATTTCAAATTTTTAATCTTATATGACATGCATATACTAAAAATTGGTAAAGAAAACCATTATACACCATAAGTATATTGAACACCATAATGTTTATAGGTTACATTATTATCATATTTTATGATATAAGGTATAACATTTATAATTAAAGAATACGTACAAAAATAAATATTTCTAAATTTTATATATGTTAGAACATCCTGATATATTAGTAAATATAAATGCCACATATACTTCTTTAATAACTATTGCTTTAAATCATTTCAAACGATAAAATAAAGTTTGGAGATTTTGTAAAACAATTCATTTAAAATTCATTGCTATATGTATAAGGGCATATTTGATACTTTAATAGGCTTTGGTGTATTTTTCCTCATTTATGAAAACACTAGGGGGTAGTCAATTTATTTTTATAACATACGGACAATAAGCATCTTTTTCATAACACAGGCGGTAATATGCCTTTTACCCCCTTATTTGTCCTACAACCAAAATGAGAAAAATAACACAAAATAGAAATTGAAAAAGTCAAAAAAAGAAAAAACTATAAGAAAATATTTAAAGAATAAATGAAGAAATGTTTAACAAACAGAAAGTCAGATCGCACAGTACTATCATACAAAGGTGTCAACACAATCGTGCTCATTTTCTTGCATACAGACGCAAGTTTCATGTTTCATCTCTCTTCCCTCTATAAAAATGTCGACATCTCTTATTTCTCTCTCTATATCTATCTATAAACTTCTGTATCTATACATGCATCATCTCGATCCATATATCTGCTCCTTTAAGGTTTTATTACTTCACTTTTGTCATGCGTTTGAACTCATCGACACTCTTATCCACTCCAATTTATATCTGCATGATTCACTACACACAAGAACATTTTCTTGTGTGTAGAGATAGATTCATATTTGCTTCGAGAACTGAATAGAAATCTCCAAAGAAAGGGAAAATAAAACAAGAGATTTCATCATCTCACCATGTCATTTCTAGAGGTTCTATTTTATTTAAAATTAGCAAGTGATCTTTTTTATTTATTATGATTATTATTAAATGTAATTGTTTTCCTCATTTTCTGGTGCCCTTTTGGTTAAATTTGGATATTTCCTTTGTCAGAGACGAATGCATCGAGGGTGAATTCTGTGTCTATCTCTCTCACACTAGTAAATTTATTGGTTCGTATGTGTTTTCTGATAGAGAATTTTGGTAAATTGTGGTGCAGGATGTGTTCCCGGTGCTTTGGTTTGGGAAATTTGGAGAAGAATTTAGGGTTTATTCAGGTATATAAATTCGAGAGCCCTTTTTACTATTTTACCTGAAAAATTGGGAGAATTATAGGTTTTGCATGTTTTGAAAATAAGGAAATGAGGCCAAAAGGTTGAATTTTGAACTGTGGAGTTTGCATGTTTATTTAGGGAAAATATAATACACTTGGGTGTGATTGAGTTAAGAGCGGGCTAGGATTTTCCCTTTAGTTTATTACTATTAGAGAATTGGCTTAGCTTACTTAACTTAGAGATTTATATAGAAGGTCGTTACGAGCTAAATGAGTTAGGAGCGGTCTATAATTTTCCGTTTAGTTTATTACTATTAGAGAATTGGCATATTTAACTTAGAGATTTATATAGAAGGTCGTTACAAGCTAAAAATGAGAGTAGATAAGTTATAGATCCTTTGTTATCAACACCAACTTCCAGTTACGAGGTACGTACTACATCCAATCACCCGTTCATAAATATTTCTATAAAAGAACTTGTACATGAGTCAAAGTGCAGTAAGTCTATATACAAGGCTGCCCATAATAAATAACATCCCTGATTAAATTTACTACTTGAGGTAGTTATAGAGGGTTGTAAATCCTAATGACCTCTAAGGATCCGGCATTAATTCGGGTCCCCAACCCAGATGTCGGATTCGTGCTTGCCTAGGTACATTGGACCCCTTTTCAGAGGCTTTAATTAGTCATTCTTAGGCTGCCTATTATTTGCCTGAGGTGTGTAATTTTGTGTAATTTTTCTACTATTTTTCATATGAATAAGGAGTTGTGTAATTGTGATTGCACCGTTCTTATTGATTGTTCGTTTTTGATGTTCAAGTCTCAGTTTTTATTATAAAGGTAACAATCTTTCATTTGGCTTCAATGTTCATAGTCCTTTTTACTCGAGCTCGATGTGAATTAGATTGTTTTGAAGTCCTAGATTTTAGATTTTTAGTTTGTGCAAGAAAGAACCATATACATTTTATGGTCGTTTCGTTTGTGATGTGTGGAATACAAGATGAAACACTGTTTGAAATAGAAAAACGGAACTGATTATCTACGTGGTCTACTTAAAGTTTAGAATTTATTTGCTTTCATGAAAAAATCAATCTGTGTGTCACAGATTTCTTGCATATGTATATTATCAACCAATTTAAGTATAAGACTCTAACTTTCTGAATTTCCGTTGTCTCAATGGTCGTAAATTAAGACTCGTTTCTACAGAATATTTCTCAATCCATGTCAAACTCTACATGTAATACCAATGACGAAGAGTCGGATGGGTGCCGAGACGACTCCTACGCCCTTGTCCTTAAAATGATTGCAATTGCTGCGATTCTCATTGCAAGTTTCTGTGGTGTTTCCATTCCACTACTTGGCAAGAACCGCCGGTTCCTCCAAACTGACTCAAACCTCTTTGTTATCGTCAAAGCCTTTGCAGCCGGCGTCATCCTCGCCACAGGATTTGTCCACATATTACCAGACGCTACGTCAGCATTAACCGACTCTTGTCTGCCAAGCTTTCCATGGTTGGAGTTTCCGTTTTCGGGGTTCATTGCAATGGTAGCTGCTTTGGCTACTTTGCTGGCTGATTCTGTCGGGACTTGGTACTACGAGAGCAAACAAATTGAGAATTTTCAGCCCAATTCGTTTGAGGTAGAGTCCGAGTCGGAAGAGGAAAGGCGTTTGAGGGAACATTCACATGGTCACTCACATGGGATTGGGAGCGGGGATGAGGAAGGTGGTGTTAGACATATCGTCGTTTCGCAGGTACGGATATGATCGATGTTTTTCTATTGCAATTTGTTGTGTTCTATGTGTTGTGTGGTTAATGTTTGCTTCATTTGTTAATACCTCTTGGCATAACTCCCTAATCTCGTCGTAAGTAGGATGCATTGTCGATTTTAATTTATCGCCCATACATATAATTATCCATTTCTTTACATCGATACAGTATTTTGTCAATTTATGATTCTATTTTCACACAAAGTCCACGGTGTGAGAAAATCAGAATCATCTATCTCAAGGTATCAACTTTGTTAATTGGGCTCGGGTTGGCTCGGTCTAATCACTAATGGTTTGGTCGAGGCCTTTTTAGACTGGTTCGGGCTGGTTCAGCCTGTCAGAGTTGAAACACGCTAGGTTCAACAGTGATAATGGCGGCCAGTTTCACCCAAATGAGTCCTTTCATATAGATGGTTGTGATTGTCCAAGGACCTCGGGCTCTGCCCCTCTGCAATGTTCATATATTTGCGTGCATTCATAGTGCATAAATGTCTCACAGGTTCTAGAACTCGGTATTGTTTCACATTCCGTGATCATTGGACTATCGCTTGGAGTTTCACAAAGCCCGTGTACCATTAAACCGTTGATCGGAGCATTATCATTCCATCAATTCTTTGAAGGTTTTGCTCTAGGAGGCTGCATAACACAGGCAAACTTTACGACGCTTAAGTCAACCATAATGGCATGTTTTTTCGCCATAACCACTCCCGTGGGAATTGCCATCGGGATTGGTGTTTCTTCAATTTACAATGCGAATAGCCCGAGAGCTCTAGTAATCGAAGGCATCTTCGACTCGATATCGGCTGGGATTCTGGTGTATATGGCTCTGGTGGACTTGATTGCAGCAGATTTCTTGAGCAAGAGAATGAGGTGCAATGTGAGGCTCCAAGTGTTGTCTTATTTTGCTCTCTTCGTTGGGGCTGTCTCTATGTCTTCTCTTGCAATATGGGCTTAATTGGCTTGAAAATTTTGGTGAAGTTAATGTTTATGTCTTTGTCAAAACATTTTATTTTAAAATAGTGTATCATCTTGTATTTCATTTTATTTATATATGAAAACATGATAAGTGTATAATCATGTCAATTTTATTTGGAATTTTTTTATACATGTGTCGTACATAGGTGAACTGAAATACGATATGAACGAAGATGTTTGTACTTTTTACCATGCAATGAGGATTCTTTTTAGTGTTTAAGCTATTTGTTGTAAGAAACACGCGATTGTATGCATTTTTATTAGAGAAAAATCAACTTTACCCCCCCTTGATATCCCTAATTATGCAAAGGCCCTCCTGTGATACAAAAATTCACAGAACACCCCTTTATGAAAAAAATAAATATGCAACTAACCCCTCTGCGCGCTCCACGCCCGAATATTACGAATACTTATAACTTTTTGATTTTATTGGACTTTTTTGCCCCTAATCTAACACCATTGGATCTTATATGATAAAAGACGGTCAAGATTAAACCTATATATTTATTATTCAATAAAATTATATATATATATATAATATATTACTAATAATAATAATATATGCAATAGGGAGTTGATAAATTCACTCCACATTTTGTTAAAGGCAATCCACATCATTTTTAAATTAACTAAGTTGACTATAATACCCTTCAATGTATTATATAGAATTCTTCTTAATATTAAAAGCTCAACTGCATAATCCCTTCAAAATTAACTTTGAAAAATATTTTTTAATTTTTTTTGTGAAGATAATACCAAATAAAATTGCGCTTTTTCTCATGCATCCTTTTGGAAATAAGAAAACCTAATTTTCATAAATACAATAAGACTAATCATCTTGCCATAAATATTCAAACTCCGATATAATTTTATCGAACTCGTTAAATGATATGGGTTGCTCATTTGCTCTATAATAAATATCAGATTTTTTTTTTCAATATTGAAAATTAATATAACATCAACGACCTAAAAACTACCCAAAAAAGTAAAAATAATCGTCAGAACATATTACACTGAGTTAGTATTGGTGAACTCAATATGTCCACCTCGAATAATAGTTAATTTCATTTTTTGTTAAATTTAATTAAAAAATAATTGTCAATTTTATCCAAAATAAGATAACTTTTATCCTAATTTGGTTCTAAATAAATGAGTAAAAGTTTTAGTCATATCTATAAACTTGATTTTTTTTTTTACTTATTATTTACGGTAGCTATCCGTTACTTTTAAATTTTAAAATTATGAACTATCAAATTTTGAATGCTTATTCCACTTTTAGTTAAAAAAATGGTATAAAACTAGTTTGTCAAAGAAAATGCTAAGAATTACATTAATAAATAAAGGGTATTTTTGTCTATGTGGTGAAATTTAAATAAAAATGGAGTGCCTCTAACAAAGTGTGGAGTGCTTTTATCAACTCCATATACAATATAGTTATAATATATAGGGAAAATTACACCTACACCCACTGTTATAATAGGTAATTACACAAACTACCCTCTTATAATTAAAATTACGAATACTTAACCCACTATAGGTGAAAATTACATTTACCCACTGGAAACCCAAGGTCAATGGTCAAATAATACTAAATGACATTTTGCCCTTCACTTAAATTATTAAAAAAATAAAAAAAGTTGGAATAATATTTTTATTATGGCCATACCGCCTCTTATAATGTGTAATTACCAAAAACCCGCTCTTGTTTTTAAAATTACCAACACCCCCCTACAGGAGGCTTATTGTAAGTTTTGTTAGGGGTTAAATTGTAAGAATTTTTTAATACATAGGAGATGATTGTAAGATGTGCATTATAACAGGGGAGGTTTGTGTACTTTTAAAAATAAGAGGGGGTTGTTGTAAATTTTTCTAAATGACATTCATTTTTGGAAGTTCACATGATGGTGTCATCAAAAAACCGATATCAGTGGGTTAAATGTAATTTTCAATTATAGTGGTTAGATAATTGTAATTTCAATTATAAGAGAGTTAGTTTGTATAATCACTTATTATAGCAGTGGGCGTTAGTATAATTTTTCCATATATATATATATATATAAGTGTGTGTATATATAATTGTACAGCCCACCACCGCCTCCGCCCACCATCACCCACCGCCACCACCATCCGCTGCCTTCTGTCACCCACCACCATCACCAGTAAGCTTAAAACCACCACCACCAGCGGCCTTCACAACCACCACCACCAACGGCCTTCACAACCACCACTTGCCTCCACAACCAAACCCACAACTTTGTCCGCCACCACCAGACTCCGTAGTCAACAACAATGGCGCCGCCTTCCCACAACCAGACTCCATAGTCAACAACAATGATTTACAAGTGGTGAAAATTTGGGAGGAAGGCAGCAAAGTGGTAGTAGTGGTGATGGAGTGGAGACGACTGGTGGTGGATGATAGAGCATCTGGTAATGAAGAATGTGCTCTAAAAACCTATATCATCTTTCAATGGTGAATATGGTATTAGGAATTAGGATTAGGTTTTGGGGAAGGAAATGAGTTTGGGGGAGAAGCTGAAAAAAGAAAAAATTAAATTTAATGTATAATAGAAAAGTGTAAAATAAATAGATAATAGATTGTAAATATTTTCGAAAGGTAAGGGTATTTTCTTCTTGACAAGATAATTTGCTTTCAAAATTGTTTGAGGGAGGCAGTGAGTGTGATTTTAAAAATCAGAGTGGGGTTTAGTGATAATTTTCATTTCATAGGGAGTCTTTTGAAGAATTTGACCTATCACATGGGGTAAAAATGATTTTTCTTATTTTTATTATTATTGAAGAAATGTTAGCTATGTGAAATTAGTGATGACAATATCAACAAAACAAACTTAATTGTAGGACTTTAAACAAATCGAGTCAAGTTGAGAAATATGTTGTTTAAGTTTGTTTGAAATATTATCGAGTTTCAAAGTTTGCGTTTGAGCGCTTGATTGTTAACTGAACTTACATTGAACGAGTTTTAATCAAGCCGAACATAAGTCGAGCTCAAGTGCTTTGATTTCCCACCCACATATTTTACCGTTTTATACTATCCAAGCATAGCTTCAAACTTATCGAATAAAAAAAGTTATCAAGTTTGATTTATTATGCTAATAGACCGAGACAAATAAGCTTTTATTGATTGATTCCAAACCTAGTATTTAAGAACTTGGTTCAATTTTCAAATCTACAAGTGAAATATTACTATCATCTTTTATTGATTGATACCAAACCTAGTATTTAATAACTTGGTTCGATTTTCAAATCTACACGTGAAATATTACTATCATCAGAACACGTTGGGACATATAATTCAATTTAACAACACAACAAACACATATAATTCAACTTGAAAACACATATTTCTATGGGACACCTGTAATATTGTATTTGTTGCTAAAGAGATAGACATATTTTCTAGAAATGTTAATGAATCAATTTATTACATAATTTATTTATTAAATTCTTTCAATGCACGTGTATAATGGTATGTAAGTCAAAAGTACAACATGCTTGCACAAATAGATTAAAATAGATTATCTTGTACCTTGAAGTTCATATGTACTTGGAGTTAATAGGATAACAAATGTGAAAAAGTGTGCCTCTCTCCCTTTCTTCACTTTCAACCTTAACTTTTTCTTCTCTTCTTCTTTGGGGATAATGGTTCGGTGAGACCAGGGACGGAGCCGGGGGGCTGGAAGGTGCAGTCGCCCCCCCTCAATTTTGAAAAATTATTATTTTACCTTACAAAATTTTTGATATTTGTATTTCGCCCCCCCTCAAAATCGAAAAATATCATATTTTTTCCCTTTATTTTGAGTTTGGCCCCCCTCCAAACCCGAAATCTTGGCTATGATGAAAGAGATATAAGAGTATAAGGGAAAATTACAGTTTTCGTCCCTGAAGTTGTAGCCAAAAACACATTTGGTCCCTCATGTTTCAACCTCAACACATTTGGTCCCTCAACTTACAAATTTTGAACAAATATGGTCCCAGCCGTCAATTTACCGTTAGAACTAATGAAATTTGCACTGTTCATCATCTTCTCCAACTAACCAAACCCTAAAATCCGATTTCAAACTTTAAATTATGATATCTCACTCATTTCAAATCCATTTTTAACGAATCTTATATGGTTAGAATCGTCTCAACGAGAAGAATCCATCCATGTAAGTTTTGTCCCAAAATAGGCTGATTCAAAAAATGGATTTTTTCGGATTTGTGCGGTTCGGGTCAATAGAATCAGCATATTTTGGGACAAAACTTACATGGATGGATTCTTCTCGTTGAGACGATTCTAACCGTATAAGATTCGTTAAAAATGGACTTGAAATGAGTGAGATATCATAATTTAAAGTTTGAAATCGGATTTTAGAGTTGGGGAAGATGATGAACAGTGCGGATTCCGTTAGTTCTAACGGTAAATTGACGGCAGGGACCACATTTGTTCAAAATTTGTAAGTTGAGGGACCAAATGTGTTGAGGCTGAAACATGAGGGACCAAATGTGTTTTTGGCTTCAACTTCAGGGACGAAAAGTGTAATTTTCCCAAGAGTATAAAGTATGTTAAAAGTTGTAATTGAACCTAGTTTCTTATTATATTTTTCTTCACAAATATAGCGTACCGTACCGCGGGGGGCCACCCCCTTTCACTCCTTCGACTATTTGCCCAAAAAAATGTATATCTATATCACAACAATCTCGCCCCCCCTCATTTACATTTCTGGCTCCGTCCCTGGGTGAGACGGTTACCTCCATCACCACTATTGTCAACACCATTATCGCACGGGCTGGATTGGAGCACCCTCCTTCAAATTATGTATCCCAACTTCAGGTCTGACAAGATATGGATGGATCAAATGAGACAGAGGTGGTCTGACAAGATGAAGACCGATAATAAACAAAGTTTTAGATAGTATTTTATATTTGTGTTTAGTTTTTATTTTTTCTCTTGAATAAGAGTGTAGTCTTGAGCACAAGAGTTTTCTTGTGTTCGTTTGTGAGTTTTTAAAATTTGTTATCATCAAAAAACTTGACAGTTCGTGTTTCAGATGTTCTTACTACATCGTTTGAGTCGATATGAATTGTATTGTTTCAGGCGTTGTATACTTTCGATTGAATGATATATAAGACTGATTTTTCTTTAAAAAAAGTGAAAAAATGTATTTGAAGATAAAAAATTAAGTAATATGTGTAAAAATAGAATGTATCATGTATTTAATTAAATAAATCATACACACAAAAATTCTTATGTAATGGGATGTTTACATTTATTTTGACTTTATAATTTCTTAATTGATAAATAATATATTCTTTATGTTAACGTACAAAATATTGAAGATTGATAACGTATTTTCTGCATTATCAGAAACAATGATAAAACAAAAGAAAATGATCTACAAGTGTGCACTAGAAACAAAAAATGCAATACTTGTAGCATATTAAGAAAAATACGTACATTAATGATCATTTGTATAAAAATATTAGAAAATAATATTATTATTTGTCAAAAAGAATATGATATCTAAAGATATAATAGGGAAAATTACACTTTTTGTCCCTGAAGTTGAAGCCAAAAACACATTTGGTCCCTCATGTTTCAGTCTCAACACATTTGGTCCCTCAACTTACAAATTTCGAAGGTCCCTGCCGTCAATTTACCGTTAGAACTAACGGAATCCGCACTGTTCATCATCTTCCCCAACTCTAAAATCCGATTTCAAACTTTAAATTATGATATCTCACTCATTTCAAGTCCATTTTTAACGAATCTTATATGGTTAGAATCGTCTCAACGAGTAGAATCCATCCATGTAAGTTTTGTCCCAAAATACGCTGATTCTATTGACCCGAACCGCACAAATCCGAAAAAATCCATTTTTTGAATCAGCCTATTTTGGGACAAAACTTACATGGATGGATTTTACTCGTTGAGACGATTCTAACCATATAAGATTCGTTAAAAATGGACTTGAAATGAGTGAGATATCATAATTTAAAGTTTGAAATCGGATTTTAGGGTTGGGTTAGTTGGAGAAGATTATGAACAGTGCAAATTTCATTAGTTCTAACGGTAAATTGACGGCAGAGACAACATTTGTTCAAAATTTGTAAGTTGAGGGACCAAATGTGTTGAGGTTGAAACATGAGGGACCAAATGTGTTTTTGGCTTCAACTTCAGGGACGAAAAGTGTAATTTTCCCACATATAATACATAGAGTTTTTTTCCAAAATATTACTCTAAAGAAAAATAATTCTCATAGATTTATTAGTTATAATATTTCTCACCATTCCTTATCTCTCTCCAAATATTTTTCTTCTTTTGCTATCTTTTTTCTCTCTTTTTTCTATTGCGCTAATTTCTAACTACTTATAATAATTAACATATCATATTTAAAATTTATGTTTGCATAATTTCAAATAACATATGTAGTATTGAGAAATTTTAGTATTGAGAAATTTTGATATTACTAAATAATATATGAATTAATGATTTTATTCATCAAATTTCAAAGAATTACGCACATGTATCGATTGTGCCACTATGATTAATTAGTATAAAGTTATAAAAAATAAATTTTCTTGATTGATTTACATACTAATAATAATGTTACATAGAAAACAACAATATAAGTATAATGTTTGCATTGTTGCTTATGCATTTTTTTAACATCTTAGTTTTTTGTTTTCTTAATTGAATAAAATTGGAGTTTGAGGTATTATTTCAACTTCTAACTGTCTTGTGAGTCGTAATAACTTTCTTTCTCTCTCTATACTCGATATCTAATTTTCTTCAAAAAATGTGTCCTCACTCCTCAATTCATTTTCTTGTTTTCAGTTTGTCAATATTATGGTTAATCCCAGTCTGATTCACTCTGAAAATGCACCACCAATTTTCCAATCCCGTCAAGGAGTGATGCCGTTGTACCAGAATCAGTTTCCTGGGAGTGGTGCATATGCTTAATTCTTTAAAATTTTATAGTTCATTTATTATTTTGTGATATGAAAATTTCACAATACTATGTGTTGTTTGAAATTATTTAAACATAAAGTTTACATATGATTATTATAAGTGGTTAGATTTTTTCTTTGGGGAAGGATAAGTGGTTAAAAAGTTTGGTTCGGTTTGGTTAAAAATTGAATTTTTTCGGTTCAATTTTGATCGAACTGAATTTTCAGGAAAAAGAAAACTGGTCAAATTTGAGTTTTGACTTTTGTCCTTTTTTGTATTGGGTTGGAAAAGATAAATTAAAATTATGAAGTGGCAAAGACAATTAATCAATTATAGAGCATACAATTCAAATGGATTTCTTATACTTCCACAAAAAATTGAAAACTAGATGGAAATAATTGGATTTTAATTAGGGCTAATTCTAATTTCATTAGTTGTCACAAGAAAACACATTTTTTTTTATAGTTTTTGGTTAATATATTTTGTTTTGTTTCAATTTTTGGTCTATATTATACTATATAAAAAAATTAGTTTTAGGTTAATTGAACCAAACTGAAAATTGAATTTTTCGAAAAAAGAAAAGAAAACTGAACCAATTTTTTGATTTTTCGGTTCGATTTCAGTTCAAACCGAAATTTTAATTTTTCGGTTCAATTCTTGCGACGAATAATTACACTGCGCATACTCCTAATTAGTGCAATAAAAAAGAGAAAAGAAAAAACTAGGAGAGACATAAGGATAAAAAATGAGTGGGTAATATTATAAAAAAAAAATTGTGGTAATTATAACTTGTAAATCCATGTGGACTATTACAGTAGGGGAAAAATTCCAACAAAAGTAGTTTTGTATACATGACAATACATGTGGCACTAAGAGTAATAGTTTGGGAGTTATTTTTCAAATAGTACTAATTTGAGAATTATTTTGTCTAAAAGTAATATTTTGGGAAAAAACTCTAATACATATGCAAACGTTTTTTTTTAGAGTTTTTTTTCAAAATATTACTATAAGGAAAAATAATTCCCAAATTAGTACTATTTGAAAAATATTTCCCAAACTATTACTCTTAGTGCCACGTGTACAAAACTAATTTAGTTGGATTTTTTTTATTTTCCCACCCTACTTTAATGACGCACATGAATTTATTAGTTATAATATTCCTCACCAGTCACCATTCCTTATCTCTCTCCAAATATTTTTCTTTTTTTGCATTAATTTCTAACAACTTATAATAATTAACATAAAATCATATGTAAATTTATGTTTGCATAATTTCAGACACATATGTAGTATTGAGAAATTTTGATATAACAAAATAATAAATAAATAAATTATTTTATTTACCAAATTTCAAAGAATTACGCACATGTATCGATTGTGACACTATGATTAATTAGTATAAAGTTATAAAAAATAAATTTTCTTGATTGATTTACATACTAATAATAATGTTATACAAAAGACAACAATATAAGTATAACGTTCGCATTGTTGTTTATGATTTTTTCCCCAGAACATCTTATGTTTTTGTTTTCTTAATTTGAATAAAGTTGGAGTTTAAGGGATTATTTCCAACTTCTAACTGTCTTGTGAGTCGTAATTACTTTCTTTCTCTCTCTCTCTCTATACTCGATATCTAGTTTTCTTCAAAAAATGTGCACTCAATTCATTTTCTTGCTATCAATTTGTCAATATTATGGTTAGTCCTAGTCCGATTCACTCTGGAAATGCACCCCCATTTTTTCAATCAGGTTAACGAGTGATTCCGGTACAACCGGAACCAGTTTTCTGGGAGTGGTGCCAACCGTACAATCATACCGGCACACTCGTTGCATATGCTTAATTCTTTAAGATTTTATATTAATTCATTTATTATTTTTTGATATGAAAATTTAGCAATACCATATGTTGTTTGAAATCATCCAAACATAAATTTTACATATGATTTTATGTTACTTATTATAAGTGGTAAGATTTTCTCTTTGGGTAATTAAGGATAAGTAGTTAAAAAGTTTGGTTTGGTTCAATTAAAAATTGAATTTTTTTTGTTCGATTTTGGTCGAACCGAATTTCCAGAAAAAGAAAACTGGTCAAATTTGAATTTTTGACTTTCGCCCTTTTTTGTATTAGGTAGGAAAAGATTAATTTAAATTATGAAGTGGCCGAGGCAATTAATCAATTATAGAAATATACAATTCAAATAGGTTTCTTAAACTTCCACAAAAAATTGAAAACTAGATGGAAATAATTGGATTTTAGTTAGTGCTAATTTTAATTCCATTTCTTTCTTTTCTAATAAGTTGTCACAAGAAAACACATTTTTCTAGTTTTTGGTCTATATATTTTGTTTTGTTTCAAATTTGTCTATATTATACTAAATAAAAAGCATTAGTTTTAGGTTAATCGAACCAAACCGAAAACCAAATTTTTCTAAAAAAGAAAAGAAAATTGAACCGAATTTGATTTTTCGGTTTGATTTCTTTGACGGATAATTGAACTGTGCATACTGCTAATTAGTGCAATAAAAAAGAGAACAAAAATAGAAAAAAAAATTAGGAGAGACATAAGGATAAAAAATGAGTGTGTAATATTATAACTTTTTTTTTTAGTAATTATAACTAGTAAATCTATTTGGGCTATTAAAGTAGGGGGAAAAATTCCAACTAAATTAGTTTTGTACGTATAGCAATACATGTAGCAATAAGAGTAATAATTTGAGAATTATTTTTCAAATAGTACTAATTTGAGAATTACTTTTTTAAAGAGTAATATTTTAGAAAAAAACTCCACACATAATTATAAGTTTCTTAATGTTTTACTTTAGTAAAGTTTGGTTTGCCACTAGAAAATCGCACCTGAATTTTTCCAGTTTAAAAAATAAATAAATTGAAAGTAGGGATAAAATGCACCTCGTCCCTCTAGATTCCACCATTTAGCGATATACTTCAAAATTTGGAAGAGAGATTATGCCCTAGAAAATTTACATGTGTTCCACTTTACTCCAAAATCATTTTAGCATAGTACATTAAAAAAATTAACTTTCACTTTACCTCATCAGCTTATATCTATTATAGCACTTTGCCCCTAATGCTCATTGGAAGGTCAAAAACCACTTCATCGATTGTCGTCGCGCCACTTTAAATTTTAGATTTCAACCACTACACCAATGCATATATCGCGTTCTTCGGTGTTGTAACTCTCAATTAATTCACCTGTCTTTCAAATTGCAGTTGATATAATATTCTTACATCAAAAGCACAAGTACTTGACGTGCCTTCATCATTGACATTAACAGAAAAATGTTACCAAGTCTTCTGAGCAAAAAATAGGGCAAAACGAAATTGTCGGTTGACGAAGAGTTTATACGATAAATATACGACTTAAAAAGAAGTATTCGGGGCAAAGTGCTATAACGGACGTAAAATTTTAGCGGTAAAGTCCTTTTCGTAATTTTTTTAAAGGGTAATACGCAAATACGACAAAATCTCGGGGTGTAAGTGCTATTTACCAAAGATGGAAAAAGAAGAAAAGAAAAAGACAGTTGTGAATTGAAGTACGCAGCAGTTAATTTATTCCCAGTAGTACGTTAGCTTGAGGACGAAGACTCAATATTACTACACTTCTCCTTAGTGCGCAGGTTAAAACCGCGTCTCTCCCTATCCTCCACCCACCGGTGCGCACTTTAAACCCCCGAAATCCCCAAATCATCAAATCCTACCCTAAATTACAATCAATCGCAGAAATCGAAGCGCAATTCATCGTTTTTTGCGACGTATTTTTTGTGAATTTTTCGTTGTTTTTTCCGATCGATGAGCGGTGAAGAACATGTCGAAGATGAAACACTTATTCCGGAAGCTTCACATCGGCGATCATACGCCTCAAACGGCGCAATCGCAGCCGTCGGCGTCGTCGGCGTCGCCGTCGGTGTCGCCGCCGTCGGATTTGCCGCAAACGGCGTCGTATTGGGAGAACGAGAGTCCGAATGATAATTTCAATTTCTTCGAGGAGGAGTTTCAAATGCAATTGGCGTTGGCGATTAGCGTTTCGGATCCTGGTCAAAATTACGTTGACCCGGAAACCGCTCAGATCAACGCGGCCAAGCAGATTAGCCTTGGGTGCTCTCCTTCTCAGAATTTGGCGGAATTTTTGTCGCTCCGATATTGGGTAAAAATTGTTTTTTTTTTTACTGAATTTTGGATTGTTACTTTTGCTATGTATGAATTTTTAGGGTTTGATTTTGATTGTATGTGCATTGAAGGGAGTTTATTGATATTATTATTATTTGTAATTTCTTTTATTTGTGTGAGATTGCTAAGAGTTTTGTGTGCAAAATTGGATGATATGTAGCTTAATTTGCAGAAATGATGTTTAGGCAGGTGATTGTTTTGGGTGGACTATATGTTGCTCATATAGTTTTGTAATTAGTGTTTACTATTTTTTGTTACTTCTATTTTGGATGGTGAGAAATGGGTTGATGTTAGTGTCAACATTCTAAATATAGGTGGTAGAGAAGAATTAGTGGTCTGTAATATTAGAGGATAATTTCCAGTTGTTGCTCCATGATATCTAAGTAGTTCTAAAGTAGGAACTTGATAGACCCGGCGCTTTCATGAACTAGACTGTGTAGAACTTCTTTTTTACTATGTACACCACCGACTCGGATGAATAGTGCCATTTGCATTAACTTCTGAATACATTTGTCGTCTTTCTCATGTAGGTGGTGGATAAAATTTTCTCCAAAACTAAATAAATATGCATATCATGTTTTTAAGATGGTCCGGACTCACATGATTTTCCGTTTGAAAATTATGGTTTCATTTTATTCAATTATAATAATTCGTCAGAAAAGAATGCTAAAAGAATACAAATAAAGGTGCTTTTGCGCATTAGTTGTTTTTTACCAAAAAATTGATGAAATTATGTTGTCTTTCTTTTTTGTGAATGCAGAGCTGTAATGTTGTAAATTATGATGAGAAAGTAATGGACGGGTTCTATGATGTTTGTGGAATAGATTCAAACTTGGCAGTCCAAACAAAATTGCCATCACTTGTAGATCTTGAGTCAATTTCTGTTTTGGATAATATTGGTTATGAGGTTGTTGTAGTCAATCGGGCAGCTGATGTTGAACTCCGAGAACTTGAGGAAAGAGTAAATTTTATGTCCATGGAATGTCGTGCTTTGGATGGAGGCTTGAACACAAGTTTTCTAGTTCAAAAAATTGCTGACCTTATTGTCGAAAGGATGGGAGGTCCTGTTAGTGATGTCGAAGAAATGTTCAGGACGTGGAGGGAAAGGAATTATGAATTAAGAATTTCTTTGAATTCAATCATCCTTCCCCTTGGCTCTCTTGATATCGGGCATTCACGCCAAAGGGCCTTACTCTTTAAGGTAATGAGAGTTTCTCCTTTTCCTAATGCTAATTTCTTACACCAACAGGGAAAAAAAATTTCCTTTTGAATTTAACCGCATAACTTGTCAATATTTAGTTTTTCCATATCTTGCTTGAATGCAAGTTTGCATTTTCCCTCGTTGATTTGATAGGAGCCATATCAGCTTTCATGGGTAAAGTTGCATTCGGTCCTTGCTTATTGATAGAATTTGTACCATAACTGTGATGGATTATATCTGGACCTGAACACCTGAATGCCATATTGTTTCCATATGTGTTCTGCTTAGCTTTGTCACTGAGTAAGAGTGAACTACAACCCTGATCATCAAATGATCTAAATGTTGGCTTCTAGGTACTTGCTGATAGGATCAACCTTCCGTGTAAGCTAGTCAAAGGGAGTTATTATACTGGCACTGATGAAGGAGCTGTAAACTTGATAAAATTGGACAGTGGCAGGTAACAGCTTGCTTGTATGCTAATTTTGCAAACTTCTAATTTTTCATGTAATTGATCTTTTTTGACATATTGGTATTGGAATTATGTGTCCAGCAGTATGTATCCTCTTTGGATCTTCTGTACTGTGTTTAGGTAGGGAAAGGACATTCAATTGGATAAATTGAAATGTAAATGTGACTGATAAATTCATATATGGTAACGATTTTGTTGGGAACTTCATTCAGCTTGATTGGGAATGTTGATTATTTTCCTTATGTCAGTTCTTTTTTTCTGGTTGAAAATATGAATGTTGATTATTTTCCTTATTTCAGTTCTTTTTTTCTGGTTGAAAACATTATGCAAGTCATTGTTATGATCATGTGTTGCTCATGTGGGCACATTTGCACTTTATTCTGATTGTACAATTAATCGGTGATCAAGCCATCCATGAATTGTGATTTTCAACTATTTGATCGATGATGAAGCAGATGATGCATTTACTTTGGATTTACCGACTCTATGCTGTTTGTTCAATTGTTCCTGTAGTATTGCCGTTAAAGGTTATAGTGAAGCAACAGAAAAGGCGGACTTAAGGATTCTCTGTACTGTTATCAAGGGTTTAGGATTTAGGGCCTGAGAAGTGAGAAATAGTCCAAATTTTTCCTTAAACAACTTTGGTCAATGATTTGTTTGACAAGAAGCCCATGTCATTCTCCAAAGTGTCATCATACTGTCCCATAATCCCTTTACAACACCAACAGTGAAAAAGTAAATTTTTAATGGTCTCTCAAATTCTCAGTGTTGAAAAGGTCTCTAGATGCTGACAGGCCATAGGAGAACTTTTGATGCAATGAATTTGCATATAGCTTTTAAGTGTGGAACTTGGACTTCTCATAGCTAGACTGATACTAAAGAGATGGTGTCTCCCTTCTTCTTAACAATAGCCCCCACAATAATTGCTGTTTTTGTAGAAAAATCTTTTCTTATTATTAATTTAGTATAGCAGATTCTACTTTTAAACTTGGGTATATTGTGTTTTAAATTTTGCCAAAGAATTTTTCTGGGTTTTTGATTATTAAGAATAACAACAATTGATTATTAAATTAATGTTTGAATTGATGCAGCGAGTACATTATTGATCTAATGGGTGCTCCGGGCACTCTTATTCCTGCTGAGGTGTCTTGTGGTCATCACCAAAATTTAGGGCTAGATGCAAGGAGTATTGCAGATGTTGGAGGGAGCGACAAAAGTCCACATACAACATTTGATCAAGTAGCTATAATTAGATCATTTTCACCTAGTTCGGGTGAAACTGCCAAAGTCAGTTGTTCGAGTTCAGACTCAACTGCCGTTGCCATTATATCAAATAGAAAGGGTACGATAACAGGTGGGAAAATCCAGACCGAGCAGTTAGAGCATGATAATCGAGATCTTTATCCTCCATCGAGCGGAGCATGTGAAGCGTCATTGCCAGCTGGCAAGAAAACATCAACTAGACGAGACTCACATATTGAAGATGTTCTGAGATATGCTGTCAGTTCTGAACCTCATAGAGAACTTCCTTCCATGTTTCCATTTGATCATCAGCTCCAAGACGAACAAAATGTGCTCGTTGAAGATAGAAATGTTGAAGAGGCCGCAATTAATGATAATGTTATCGGTAGAGAACTTGTTGAATTATCTGGAACCGAAGAAGCTATGCAAATAGCGTGCACTGACCAGTCTAATGCTAACAAGATTCACAATGTACAAATTGACCCTGTGCTGAATGGAGTTGCTGAGATTTTGTGGGAGGATCTTCAGATTGGTGAGCGCATTGGTATAGGTAAGAGACATGCCACTAATTTGTTATCCCTTTTTGAAGTTTGAGGTTGGCTGTGAGAATAGAGCATAATGTCTATAGGGATGTGGTTTGCTTTTCTATGTATCTTGGGGAAAGCTAACCTCCCCTCACTGTTGATTTGACTAATGTGACAATTTTCAGTCATTCAAGTGTGTGATTGATATAGTTATCACAGTCGTTACAGGAATTCTTAAGAAACTTTAGTTTGAGTTTGATGTAGTCTTCAGGAACTGACTACAATCAATCTCCTTAAATATCTTGCAGGGTCATATGGTGAGGTCTACCGAGGAGAATGGAATGGCACAGTAAGCTATACTTCTTTTTAGTGGTCTGATATGTAATTAATGCACGCCGTAACTTAAGAACTACTAGCATATTATACGAGTTTTTTTTTAAATAGTAACTTTGGTATGTTGTCAGCCGCTCAACAACATATTTCTCTCTCATGGTATGAGATCATGTTACTATTCGTTTGAGTTCCTTCTGAGGTTTATTGAACAACTTGCGCGTGTACCAAATTCTTAATCAGTACTATTCTTATATAGCTATTGTCATTTCACAACAGGAAGTTGCTGTGAAGAAGTTCATGAAACAAGATATTTCAGGTGCCGCACTTGCACAGTTTAAATGCGAGGTAAATGCTAATTTTTGGAATATTACATTTTTTTCTGTGATGCGTTTACGTGGATATACGTATTTCTTTCCCTTTGGGTTTGAACTCTTTGCTCCTTTTTGCTTAATGCAGATTGAAATCATGTTGAGGTTGAGGCATCCAAATGTTGTTCTTCTCATGGGAGCGGTGACGTGCCCCCCAAATATGTCCATATTGACAGAATTTCTCCCAAGGTCTATAACTCAATAGCTTATGGAAACTTGGGGGGCCATTATCATTATCTAATATTACCTTTATACATTATGAACTCTGTGTTTTCTCTTTTTCCTTAAAAGAATTGAGAAGAATAAGAGAGATAAAATGTGTGTGTGTTGCTGCATATCACCTGTATATCAGACCTCAGATTAGTTAAACCATGCCTCGGTTTTAGCCTTTGGCCTTTTAGTCACGTAAAGATCTCTGTCATATGAATCTTGTGATAACATAAGCAACTGCGGCATATGAAATCTTTGAAGTTGCTCGTCGATCTCCTGCAGATAATTGAATGGTCCTTTTATTCCTATTTTGTTTTATAGCTTCTTATATTCCCTTATTACTTGCAGGGGCAGTTTATATAAGCTGCTGCACAAGCCAAATATCCATATAGATGAAAAAATGAGAATAAAAATGGCCCTTGACGTGGTATTGATTGGATGGATTATTTTCCAATTTGTTTCTGCTATCAATTTTTTTTGCCATCTGCTGATGTGCTGATTTTTTGCAGGCTAAGGGAATGAATTACTTGCATACTAGCAATCCTATAATCGTGCACCGAGATTTAAAGACTCCAAATCTCCTTGTTGATAAAAATTGGGTTGTTAAGGTATGTACAATTTGTTTAGGGAAAAGTGCAGCTTTAGTCCTATAAGATAAATCTCGTTGGAATTTTAGTTCTAATGTTTACAAACTTGCAAAGTCAGTTCCATAGAACACATTTTTTTGCATTTCTAGTCTCAATCACTAAAAAATGGACTGAACCTTAAAATGGACTGAACCGTTAGTTTGGTCACGTTATTTTGTTAACTTAACAACCCGTGCATTCCACCCACGAAATTTAATTCATTTTTTTACGATTGAGACCAAAAACAATTGCATACTATGGGACTAATGTTGCAAGTTTGTAAATAATGAGACTAAAACTGGAACAAACTTTGTCTTATGGGACCAATACCGCAATTCTTCCAATTTTTTTTATCACCCAGCCCCATAAATTGTGACAATGAATTACCCTTTTCTCTCCTCTAATATTTGCTTTCGTGCACAATACACTAGGTTTGTGATTTCGGGATGTCACGTTTGCAGCATCATACTTTTCTATCTTCAAAGTCAGCTGCCGGGACGGTAATTTTCTACCTATATGCTGGATGTTATCTTCCATAGCAAGAAGGAAAAATAAATAAATAATGTGAAAGAGAAAAGAAAATAGCAAATGAGGACAATATCCCAAATTATTACTGGTTATTTCTCTCCATGTGCAGGCAGAGTGGATGGCCCCAGAAGTTCTAAGGAACGAACCATCCAATGAGAAGTGAGTTAATGTCCATTGGCACGTTGTTAATTCCTTCTACCATTATTTTAAATATCGTTGATGAGATTAGCTTCTTTATTTTGCAGATCTGATGTATATAGTTTTGGTGTCATATTATGGGAGCTAGCAACTCTGCGGGTCCCATGGACGGAAATGAACTCAATGCAGGTCGTTGGGGCTGTTGGATTCCAGGGTAGACACCTCGAGATACCACCAATGGTTGATCCAACAGTGGCAGAGATAATAAGCGAATGTTGGACTAGGTGAGCTCTTGTTTGGTTTCATTTTCAAATTTTTTGCATTTTCTGTATGCTTCATCATGTTTTGTACGGAAATTGTACTTATTTTTTGGGATAAATGCGGACACCGCCCCACCTATAGGGTGACGTGCACTTTGCCCCCTCACCTATTGGAAAGTGCACCCGACACCCACACCTATCATAAAATGTGCACTGCACTTAACCCCTCGGTCAGATTCGGGTAGAACACTGGGGGCAAAGTGCTACAAACTGCATAGGTTAGGGGGTAGTCTGCTTAGTTCTTAAATTTCTTGCCTTTTTTAATTTTTTTAAATTCAAATATTCTTAATTTTCCAAAAATAAAAAAGACAAAACAAACAAATTCGAAACATCAAAGAAAAAAAACACAAAAAGAAAGAAAAAAAGTTTGAAATAAGTTTTAAAATTTTGAAAATTTAATAAAGAAGTCAAAGTAAAGAAATAGAAAATTCCGGAAAAAAATAAAATTCATAAAAAATAGAGAAGTAATAAGATAAAATAAAAAATTTGAAAAATCCAGAAAAAAATAAATTAGAACAATAAAAAAGGAAATTTTTAGTTTTTTACTAATTTTTTTATTTTAAAATTTTTTATTTTTATACTTTTTTTCATTTTTTTCTTATTTATTTTTATGTTTCCGGATTTTTGAGTTGTCTTTTTTATTTTTGAAAAATTAAGAATATTTGAATTTAAAAAAAAAAATTAAAAATGCGAGAAATTTAAGAACTAAACGGACTACCCCTAACCTATGCGGTTTGTAGCACTTTACCTCCTGTGTTATGACCGAATTTGACCAAGGGGGGTTAAGTGCACATTTTATGATAGGCAAGGATATCGGGTGCACTTTTCAATAGGTGAGGGGGCAAAGTGCACATCACTCTATAGGTGAGGGGGGTGTTTGCATTTATCCCAATTTTTTTTCTCCCTGTTCTAAGAGTCAAAGTTTGAAATTTGAATGAAGAATGGTCATTTACAAAATTAATTTTCTGTTAACCTCAGATGGCCAATGTGGCACGAAGAAGATAATTAGATCCACAAAAAATAAAAAATGATTTTTCATCCCGACGTAATTTGCCGCCTACAAGTTACCACAATTTCATTTTGAAAATTATTAAGATAACTATAATCTTTTGGAAATGAAAAACCCGAACATATTGTCATATTATCCAATCTTTTCTGCATGAAAACGCATAAAGCCATGCACATTTTCACTCTACACCCTATAATTTCAAAAACGTAAACACCAGAATATATTGTACATTATCATTTTCACACATACCTTTCAAAAATATTTCAAACACCTGAAAACGGTTAGACACGGTACCTGGAAATGTAAATCAAACCAAAACAAGACCCATATCTTCTATACTCGAGCTTATTTCTATTCCTTGATCCTCTGTTATAACGCCTCGTATTCCATATACTTTTTCCTGTTTGCATTTAATTCTCAAAATATTGAAACTTATCTATTGGTTTTTGTTTAACTCAAGTTATTCCTCTTCTACAGAAATCCACAGGTACGCCCGTCTTTTGCAGAGATTATTACCCGTCTCAAGTGTCTCCAGCACCTAACCGTGCATAGAACAGAGAGCGGTGTAAATCAGCAGTGATGTTGTTGTTTTAACAATAGCTGGGAGTTCATATCTGAACTTGAAGAGCCAATCAAGCAAAAGTAAGCAGGAAAAAAAATAAAGGAGGAAAAATTAAAGAAGAGGAGAAATTGTATGGAATCGGAAGTGTTAGTTCATTCGAAGTGGGAACTCAACACAGCCAAATTGAGAACAAAACTGAGTAATTTGTGAAGTCTTTAGGGTTAAATTGATGTAGTGCATCATCTATTTGTAAGAAGTCTCTTAATAAAGAAAAATGAAAAAAAAAAAGGAAGAAAAAAGAAAAGCAAAGAAAGAAAAAGGAGAGTTTTGGGAATTTGTTGAGATCACCAAAAGAAGTAACTGTAAAAAAGAGGGTCTCTACAGAATGTACCAGAAGAAAGAATTACTTGTGCAGTGAATTTTATAGCAAGTATTTGTAATGAAAAGGAAAAAAAATAAACTTTTTTATTGAATTTTGTATATTATGTACATCCAAATCTATCCCAGTGGTTGGGCGAAGCATAGACTACGGTTATGGAACAAGCGGGAGTCTGGAATAGCTTTTCTCGCTTTGTGATTCATTTATAGATGCATGTCAAATGTATAAAATTTATATTTAAATGCATCATGGAATTGGCGAAGCAGCATCAACTATGATGGTTGATAATTGTGAACGTCTAATCCTATTCTACCAATTGATTTGGTGAATTTCGATGATCTTCACCGATGTGAATTTCGATGATCATCCTATCGGTGGATTCGGGATCATGAAAAACAAATACGTGACTTGGAACAGAAAATTCGCAGAGAAGGGGGCCTCGGGTTACTGGCTTTGGAGGTAACTTTAGGGTGCAAAGTGCCAAACGTGACTGGCGTTGGATGAAACTCTAGGGTGCAAAGTGCCAAACGCGTCTAATTGAAAGGGTGCTCGGCGACTGTCCCGAGGTAATTTTAGGGTGCAAAATGCCTAACCGGTCCAATTGGATGGTGTAAATTGTCAATTATCCATAAAAGAATCACAGTAAAAGAAATCAGCCTCTTAATTTGTTTGTATGGTTGTGTTCAATATCTGGTTGCTGCATTCCCATTTCCATTTCTATTTCAGTCCTTTTGCAAACTCAACATACGATTTCTTAAAAGATCATATGTATTATCCGACAACTAACAATTTAATTATACGCACATCAAAGTGGATGTCATAGAATAAGTTAACAAAGGTCATTTGCGTTTCATTATTTTCTTCCTTATTCTTTCTCAACTCAAACTTCACAAGAAAACCAATCCAAATCCTTCAAGACACTAATCGTGTAATGCTTCATATGAAACATATAGATGTGTGATAAACATGGATGGTTAGGACGTGGATATAGAAAATCACGTGTCAGTAGAAACAAAATTTGAAAATTCTCTCTTTAAGTCTGAACTACTCATGTAATTATGTATACATTTATCATACATCTATGCGTTTGAATTGTTATACCGATATGACACATGATTTTGAACCGCAAGAAAACACATTTCCTACCGACAAAAGATATTTCCTCCAAGAAATTACAATATCCATTACAAAAACCAATCAAAAAACCTCCCAATAATAAATAAAAAAAGAAAACAAAGATAATGGCCACCACATACTTTCTCTCTCTAAAACCTCTCTCATCACCACCTCTCTCCTTCCCCTCCACACCCACCCACTACCAACTAACCATAACCACCCTCGCACACCCCAAATCCCACACAAAAACTTCATTCCCCAAAGTACCCCTCTCATCTTTCAAGAATAACAATAACACCCCTTCAGAAACAGAGTGCCCTGTGCCGTTGGATCAACAGCCTATCAACGAGTACCAGGCGTTATCCAATTCCTTCTTCTTTTCATGGGCATCAAGCGACGTCGTAGAGTACTGCTCAAGGCTCTTTGTCACTGGGGCTGTTTTTGGGCTTTTTGTGGGCCTCCCTGTTTCTTGGTTTGGGTCCGTTAGGCCCGAATCTGAGCCCCTAAGGCTGGTTTTGGGCTCTTTTTCAAGTGGGCTTTTTGTTGTGATTCTTGCTGTTGTGAGGATGTATTTGGGCTGGGCTTATGTTGGGAACAGACTGTTGAGTGCCACTGTGGAATGTGAGCTATTTTTTATTTTATTTTTAATAATCATTAGAATAATTTTATTGATTTATTATTTCATATTATTTTGGTTTGAGATAATATAATAATAATACCTTTTTTTTTTGGTTGGGTGATAGATGAAGAGACAGGGTGGTATGATGGCCAGGTAATTTTCCCAAATTAAATTTTTTTTGAATGTTTTCAGAGCTCAAATTTATTTTATTTTTTTATCCTTTGTCCTACTATATGATATGATGCACGAATACTTCTAAAAATGACCTTGTGTCTCGGATATTGTGTCTGTAATGTTTTTGAAGTGTCCAAATATATAAAGAAAAGGAAAAATTTTGAATACCGTATTTGATACAATGTTTGAAGTACCCTATACAAAACTTGAATTATTCGACACGCCTTGGATACCAATTATAGTATTTTTTTTATAATGTTATACAATACCTTTTCAACTAAAATAGGAAAAGAGACAATTTTTTTGGTTTTTAGTTACAAAATAAAACTTAAAAGTAATAACAAATATTTTTTTTTAAAGAACTAGTCAAAATTTCATTTGTATTGATGAGTGTAATATATACACGTATCGTTACCTAAAATTTTAAAATTTGTTATATCTCGTATTTGTATCTTAATAGTATTGTATCGTATCTATATTCTAATATCCTTATCCGTGTATCATAGACTATATGTAATAAGGGTCATTGCCATGAGTTTCAGATTTCGAATTTAGGGAAAATCATGATAATCTAAAGGTAAAATTACACAAACCCCCTCAATAATTGTATAATTACACAAAGTCCCCCTCATTTATCGGAAATTACAAACACCCCTTCATGGGGTCTACTTGTTAGGTTTACAGGGGGTGCAATTGTAAGAATTGTTACACACACATGGGGTGCAATTGTAAGAAATCTTCAACATGAGGGGTGTGTGTTTGTAAGTTTCGATGAGTGAGGGGGATTTTATGTAATTACACAAAGTCCCCCTCACTTATCGAAAATTACAGGGTTTATTTGTAAGGTTTACAGGGGGTGCAATTGTAAGAAATTTTCAAAATAAGGGGGTGTGTTTGTAAATTCCGATAAGTGAGGGGGAGTTTATGTAATTACACAATTATTGAGGGGGTCTGCGTGTAATTTTCCCAAATCTAAATGGTGGAATTAATGTCATAAACATATAGTTGTGATTATCAAAATTTAAACCCTAGAAATGTAATAGGAGATACAATATTATTTTGTAATAGAGAGGATCTCGTGTGAGAGCCATGAGAAAACACCTTTGTACAATTAATATTACTATCTAGTATCTACTACTACTATGTCCGGGTTCAATTTATGCTATTATTGTGATTATGATCTAAATTGCAATGATACATCATCACGTGTCATCCAACATTTATAGCTCGTTGAGTGGTACCAAAATTTGGTGCAACGAAATGGTTGTTTTTCTTCATAGAGCGACGTTGTTAAGAGTCATTGTTGGCATTGACACGTGAAACTAAATTGCATCCCTTTCATAATCAATTTTGATAAATAATTAATTATTGTAGTTAAATCATCAACACATGTCATTAGACTAATAAATAATATATATATATATACACACACACATACATATATGTTTTAGTTATGCAGATTCAAAGTGCAATATCCTAAGCATCATATATTTACTTTAGTCTTATATTTATCTATTTTTAACTACAGATATGGGTGAAAACTGCAGAAGTTTTGGCTCGTGATAGGTTGCTAGGCTCATTTTCTGTAAGTATTTTCTATACACTTCAAAGTCATCTATAACACAAATATGTAAAATCTTTTTATTACACATTCATACTATCAATGCGTGTACATATGAATGATTTAGATATAAAGAGAGAAAAGAAGTATAACTTGTGTAGAAAATTGGAAATCTTCTATCCATGTCACTACCAATTTTGTGCACGTGTCATGCATCAGCGCGCTCCGATTATCCTATATTCTCATTTGCTATTTTATCTTTTATTACATTTTACATGGATAAAATAATACAAATTCAAGATAGAGAGTCGAGATCATCATCAATGTGTAGGGCTGTAGACGTGTGGAGTTGAACAAATTGTTGTCAAACTTGCTTGAATTATTATTGAATTTCAAAATTTGTGTTTGAGCTTGGTTTAATTGTTAATCAAGTCGAACAAGAGTCGAGCTCGAGTAGCTTGATTTTTTTGCACATATTTTATCATTTTTTATTAATCGAGTCGAGCTCGAGCCAAGTTTCAAACTTATCGAACACACAAAGGTCGTTCAAACTTAGTTTGATATGTTAACGAACCGAACTAGAACAAGCTTTTACCAAACAATCTGGAGTCGAGTATCGAGTAGATTGGTTCGTCTTCCAGCCCTATCAATATATATAAAATCTTTTATTACACCACGTGTTCGTGTTACAAAAGATTTGAATCGTACAGGTGAAACCAGTGTTGGGTAGATTAAAGAACACGCTTTTGGTTCTTGGAGCATCATTGTATGTATGCATAGTCGTGCTTATGAACATTGAAAGCAACCAAAGGAAAGCGTTTATTCCACCACAAGAGCCTGGAGGTAGAGCTGTACCCGGAGTTTACAACGATGAATCTGCAAGAAACTTTGAGCCTGATGCATTTTGTGGTGAAGCTATTACTCCTTAAATCGTGTTTTCATAGATATATATCTTCATTTGTACAGTTTTATACAATTATATATCCAATTTTAAGGGGTTGATATCTTTGTGCCAACACCCGTTTGGCTCTGTTGTTAAGGAACATGTCACTTTCTGTCAGAAGGTTGTGGGTTCGATTAGTGTTAGTGGGCAATTTGTCAGTACCGTTGTAAACGACGTCTGATCCCGAAGCATGTTTTGGCCCATCGTAGATGATCGCAACTGACCCTATCCAAACTTTTTATGTATCAAAAAGATATATCTGTATCTTTTGCATGGCACTTTATGTGCGTATTGGATTGTCAAGATTGTTGAACAAAGACAGAGAAGTACAATCAAGAATTGAACTTCCCCAAACAAAAATCCTGCAGAAATTTGATATACAATAAAGATTAAATAAAGTTATTTCTCCACTTTTTTTTTCCCGATAAGCAAGTAATTTCTCCTCTTAAGTTGGTCAAAAAGGATTTGATCATTCTTTTCATGTGGTGCAATCCCCAAGTCCGAATCTGTGCAGTAAATTGGAGCAAAGCTGGAATGATCATACTTAGCTAAGACAAACGACTACTTTTTCGAGTCCGTCGAGTTAGTTCGTTAGGACCTCCCCTTCTTCTTGCAATAATAATAAAAAAAAAACAGTTGGTCATTTTGTTATGGGTTAATTACATTTACCATCCCTGTGTAATAATCTTTATAATTATATTTACCCCCCTGCACGTATGTGTTCGATTTACACATGATTCTTGCTTACCAAAAAAACGATTTACACATGATTCCCCTCTCTCACTTTCCGAGATTTATTTATTCATAGATAGATTGTCAAATGGATCCATTACTTCACATCACACAAATAAATACATAAATACTATAGTAGCCCCAAATTCAAATAAGTTGGATTAGGGATTTTTGAATTTAGAGTCTCGTCATAATTACAATCATACGAGTCACAATCGTCAACATATCATCTACAAATAATAGTGATTGAGTAGAAACTCATTTCCGACAGCTTCTAGAATAATAAACCTTGTTTGATCTTAATTTTGTTTTCAAAGAATAAAAAGCAAAATAAGAAAAAGATCATTACTTCTTCTCCACATGTCCAGGGTTGCAAACGAGTTATTAGTCATGCTTGTTTGAGTTCAATCGAATTTTGAAATTTGTGTTAGAGATTAATTTAATTGTTAATAGAGCCGTACACAAACGAGTTTTGATCGAGTCAAGCACGAATAACTTGATATTTTTATACATGTTTTTATCATCTTTTTCTAATCGAGATGAGCTTCAAAAATTATCAAATACAAAAAGTTGTTCAAACTTAATTTATTATATTAACGAACCAAACTCAAACAATTTTCTAGCGATCGAACTCGAATCGCATATCAAGTAACTTAATTCGTCTTTCAAATACAAATAAACCAAGTAATTACTTTTCTAGGGATAAAACTGTCAAACCGCCATCTAAAAGCGGGGCCTACTTTGGTAGGAGAGAGGGGAGTACTTCAGTTTCAGGTTCATGTACCTTTCATCTTCAACTCTTTTCGATTCCGATTTTTTTCAATACAATTATTATTTTTATACATTTAAGGCGCAACAAAATTGAAGAAGTATTAAATACCTCACAATTTTGCGTAATCGAATCGAGGATCTCAATAGAATCACAGAGAAATTTGAATTCGATTCTCATTTTTTCCATTTTATGTATACTGAAATTTCCACAAGATTATGCAGGTATATTAATTAATTTCGCAGCTTTATTTTCCATTTTACTTGATCTTTTTAGGTTTTTGTTGCAGTTTTTTAGTGCTGTTTTACTGTTTTTCTATATTTTTATATATTGTGTAGAGATATGATATTTCAATTTTTGATTTATTTGACTGCGAAATAATGGAGTTTGATTTGTTTTTTGTATGAAAATTAAGTATTCATAGTTTTTATTTTCGATACATTTGTCTGATTTTGAAGCGTTTTCATCGGCATGATTTTCTGTGATCTTCATTCAAAGGAGGAATAATTGTAGTTTGTTAGAACAAACACAAAAATAATAGCATAAAAGAATTCATCGACAAGAATTTATGTGGTTCGGCAATTGACTACGTTCACGACAGAGAAGAGAAAATTTTACTATTAACGAAAAATGGACAAAATGCAATGAATGTCAAAAGTTTCTTTGCAGAACATGCTTGTGAATCATGGGCCTTTTGCTAAATTTGGGCCTAGGACTTTAAGACGAATCATACTTTATTTGCAATAGTTCGTTCTGATTCCTACTCAAGATTTTTCCTTGAAAAACAATTGTACTAATACTTGCAATGTTGTACAAGTTTGGAGTAATTGGAATGACTCATCCGTGGAACGATATCTTCTTGTTTTTGTTTAGGTGATGGTGCAAAACAATGTTAAATGATAAATGATGTATATTGTACAAGAAGAAAGTATATATTTTAGTGTTAGC
Source organism: Buddleja alternifolia (assembly GCA_019426215.1). Lineage (NCBI taxonomy): Eukaryota > Viridiplantae > Streptophyta > Magnoliopsida > Lamiales > Scrophulariaceae > Buddleja > Buddleja alternifolia. Next base: position 1,447,671 of record CM033394.1, read on the forward strand.
TTATGCTTTTGTGCACTACGTTTTTGATAGAAATCCTTTAAAGGTCGACCAGGAAACGATTGAGATATATATTTCAATTTTTTTTATTTTAAATTAGTAGATGATTTTATTCAGTGTTAATTGGATTTATCGGGCGTAAAAGGCGCAAATTGTCTAATCTTATGTACCATGATTGCTTACAGTGGCAAATGTCAGGTTCTGATATTAAATGAGGATATTCCTGGAAATTGTTTTATTGGCAATATTTAGTATCTATTTTGGGACTTAAGAAACTAATATATAGTGTAATGATAATGGATGCAAGTTATTCTTCACGGTTGTTCTTAAAACTAGAATGACCAATATTTTATGAGCCAGAGATGCAAATTACCTTTACAACGGCTTATATTTTTCAGTGACATGTAATATTCTTTCATATAATTAGAACGTCATCATAGATTTATTTATTTATTGTTATTACATTAGTGAAAACAAGACTAGAATTTCTGCATCATCGATGAGTTAAGATTTGCTTGCGTACTTATTATTGCGTCTCGAAAGGTTTAATGGATCAAGGGATATATTGGGCAAGAAAATTCCAATAATACCATCGCCTTATCCAGATTTTGTCGTTGCATTACCTTAAAATGACATATTTGTCCTTCCATTTCTTTATATGTCAACCTTTCTTTGTTTTTCCTCGATATTTCCAATTCCCCCTCGCCCCCGTGGCAGTTACTCTGCATTTACGTTATATCTGTTTTATCTTGCAGAGTTGATCATCTGATAGTTCCTAATATAACGATTATGTTTTCTGCTGAGGAAGTAATCAGGACAGCTAGATTGTACTTAGCCATATGCCTTCAGGACAACTTTCTCTAATGGAGTTTAATCTTGCCAAAGAAGTTGAAGGTAAAATTTATGCTGAAAATATTCTGCATGAATTCTGGCCGTTGGATGAAGTAGATCTGAAGAAAGCAACATTCCCGTGTTGTGTAGTTTGGACACCTCTGCCCATAGTGTCATGGTTGGCACCTTTCATAGGCCATGTCGGGATATGCAGGGAGGATGGCACCATTTTAGATTTCTCGGGTTCCAACTTCGTTAATGTTGATGCTTTTGCTTTTGGTTCCGTTGCCAGATATCTTCAATTAGACCGAAAGCAGGTATACTCCCATGGTTTCTCTCAATTTACTTTAGATTTCTCGTTTCCTAGTTCTTCTTGGTTCTGCATGGGGTCCTCGAAAATACTTGAATGTGCATACAATCCTTCCCTCATGTGAAATGATCATTATGCCCTTAAAGAATTGAAGAAATATAAAAACTCTGACCCTTGAAGAATATTCAATGTCCGCATTTCTGTTATCATTTATTGCAAGTGTTCGTTTCGTTAGTAAAAGCTAAACGTCGGCCCTTATTAGATTTGTTTACCTTTGATACCCTCCTTATATCTGATTAGTTAGCATTTCTGTCATTTGTATTGCATGATTTAAGCTTCTTAGATTTGTCATTTTTCGCTTTCTTCAGTTATATAGTGTTCTCAAATTTATGCATATACTGACATACTTACTTTATAAGAGCATTGTATGCTATGAAAACAATACAAGTTGACTTTTCTTAAATTTTTGGGATAATTACATTCACCCCCCACGTATTGGGTAATTACCCCGGGGACTCTTGAGGTTTTGTAAATTATCACGACGCCCCCTGTCATCCCCCGTCCAAATCCTGACAACTCGAAAAACAGGGGGCGAAATTTTAACATGTTTTTACTAACATGAGGTGAAATTGTAATATGCTTTTACTGAGAGGAAATGTTATGGTAATTTCTCAAATCTCGGGGTGTTCTTTGTAATTAGAGTATCATGCATGATGCGTCTATGTAATTTACCCTCAACTTTTCTTCTCCAAGATGCCCTTTGAACTTGCATTTTAGACAGATGGATAATTTATAATGACACTTAATTTCTGCGTTAAACAGTGTTGTTTCCCTCCAAACCTTGTCGGGCACACGTGCAAGCACCGCTACGTGCATGCCGAACACGGGACTGCAATAACATGGGACGACGCCATCCAGGCAAGCGGACGCCACTTTGAGAGCAAATCTTACAACCTCTTCACATGCAACTGCCACTCATTCGTTGCGAATTGTCTGAACCGGCTCTGCTACAACGGATCCATGAACTGGAACATGGTAAATGTTGCAGCTCTTATACTAATTAAGGGGAAATGGGTTGATGGCATTTCTGTCTTACGATCATTTTTGCCCTTTATATTGGTGCTCTGCTTGGGTATATATATGGTTGGATGGCCATTTTTAATTGGATTATTCTCGTTTTCGTTACTCCTTATCGGATGGTTCTTGTTGGGTACATATTGTTTTAAAAACATGTTAGATTGTTAGATGTTTTATGTTTTCTTGGCTGCTCCATTTCTTTGATTTGAAAGGACTATCTAAATGCCTTATTGACTGGAAAGTCAGTATATAAGCATTAATTATTGGAAGATTTGAGAAATTTACAAAATGATAAATGGCTTAAATATAGAATTTCGATAGAAGTTGTTATATTGAAGCTTATGGAACTTATTGATCTTTATATTTGGAAATTTTCTCCTTCAATTATAATGGAAATTAGGATATATTCTGAACTTTTGTGGAAGAGCTTCAAATAATGTAGGAACTTAAATTGGTATTTTCTTTTGACTACATAAAAAGTTTTCTTTCTTTCTTTTTCTTCGTAAAGACTATTATGTTATATTTAAGTAAGGGTGTAAAAGTCTTTCCACACTGAGTTAAGTTGTAAGATTTTACTGTGTGTAAGATGATCATGGATAAAGCTTTTAATATCCACGTGAGCAACTTTTAATATGGACTTTTTTAGAAGTGCTTCCATATATTACCGGGGGTTTGTTTAAAATTTTTGGCGCTCAATTTTGATATAATCACAACTATTTTCGCTATGCCGATGATCATGATTATTTGAGAATTCCATAGCTCCAAACTGTTCTTTAGTTACCTGTTCTTTACCGGGAATAGGTAATTTTAAGAGTAGGAATCCGAAATTTTGAGTCTTAGGAGATCGCAATCCATCATATGGAATCAATATGGAGTTCACACTATACGTATAATTGTGATTATATGAGATTTAAAATCCCGAAATTCCCGTTGAATCTACTTGGCAAAACTTTGGAGTAACGTGCTAAGAAATACTTGTTATTGTGCAATAACGAGCTAAGAATTACTCGTTGTTGGACAGTGACGGGTAATTCTTAGTAGTTCTTGGAATCATAACTATTAGGCAATCACAATCCATGCTGTGGGATTCATATGCAATTTATTATATACAGATAATTATGATTATATGGGACCTTGGAGTCTTAATCCTGAAATTTCATAAGAATCTATCTCCTTGGCATTAACAAGTGCATGCTAACTTGGCAATTCCACAAATGAAGCATCTTCATTTAGTTGTTTTGGAACAAGAATATATACAAAATCTGTATGTACATAAATAAGCACAACGACAACCAAGCCTAGGATTTTTGCCAAGTTTCCCTAGAGGTAGAGGGAGAGGGAGAGGGAGAGGGAGAGCGAGAGCCACCTTCTTTATCTCCACCAGTAGTAGAGAATCATGAGGAACATCTGGTGCTATACATTGGAGAAACCTACGTCCTCGCTCCCGTTTTCCTGCTGAGCTCTGGGGAATAATCATTCATCTATGTGACTTACTCTTCAACCTCTGTGTTAAAAACAAAACTGGGGAAAGCAGTTGATATGTCCCTGGAAGAGGATGAACATAAGCCGTGTTAATGACTTGGGAAAAAGATCGACTAAAATGCATTTTCAGTGAGAAACTGTTTATTCTTCTGCCACAGAAATGAGATTAATTGCCTAGAAGTCTAGAACCCATACACGGAGCGCACCCCACACCACGATCACGTAAAACTGTTAATTCTTCTACTTAAGAAATGAGACTTTTTTACCAGAACCCATGCAAGGAGCGGCGCCCTTCTTGGCCGTTTACTTGAGAAGTCTCGGGACCTAAAACTTTTAATTCTTCTATAAGAATTATTAACTAAAAACCATGTAGGAGGTCCGGACCTCAGATACCACGTGATCTCCATTCCCATGATATGTGACCCCCATGGGGATCCCACACTTGGGATGGGTGGGAGTGGGATCATCACACGGGACATCCTTCGACTCCCCAAGGGTGATCCCCAAGACAGTATAATTTCAAATCTTATGTGTAAATTAAAGCATAATCAAAATAATAAAATCCTGATTCCGTCTCTGCCTAGGACATTAACAATCGCTTTGTAAAACACACAATTTCCTTACGAAATAATAGCCCAAACCAAGCGAAGATTAAGAGCAAAACAAGTACGTGATAAAGAAGGAGATACAAGAGGCATACTTCAAATAAGGTAAAGTCATGTTCTTCAAAAGTGACGGATGCCTTAAGACGAAAGCCTTCCAGTCTTCTTTATTAATTTTACCATCATTATCAGCATCAGCGTCGGCAAATGTCTATTAACAAAATAAAAGATACACAATCAATATAAACTCATATATGAACACCACAAAAGAGGTGAAACTCATCATGCCTTGTCGATTATTTGCTCTACGAGTTCGTCGGAGAGTTTCATATCATATTCCATAAATAGCGCAATCACCATTTGCTTGACCTGAATTTTGTTCATGAAATCATAAAAACGAGATACGATCGTGGAATGTTGTACGAAGCTGATGTGTATTTATATAATGTACGTTCCTAGAAAAGGTAAAATAACACTGCAAAATTACTAGTTGAATGCTCACTTCTTCTCGTTCTATGAACCCGGTTTGTCTCGGATCATAAAGCTTGAATGCAACTGCAAATTAAGGAAAGGCGTTACCATGAGTCAAAAAGGGTTGGTACACAAATTAGATTTAAAACTTTCTAGCATATAGAGTCACTATGATCCCTTACAATCTAGTTTGATTTGCATAGTTCGTGAATTCAAATGTAGCACCATAAAGTATATGATCTCTTACAGTCTCTTTTGTCTTCCAAAGGGGCACAAGGATGGAACACATCGAGTGAGCGTACGAATTCTTCCAAATCAATAACACCGTTCCGTTTCTGATCAAAAAGATCAAAAACCTGCACGAAAAAACATGAGTATGCTAAGTAGTTACGTTATTATGTACCTGCTCGTGTAACGAATTACAGTGATATAATACTCCGAGCTCCGAAGCAAGTAAAATGCATGTATAAAGATAGGTAGATTTATGCCTACAAGAGAATCTGCTAAGAAGAATGTTCATAGCACATTCTCTGAAACGATTTTCACGAATCATTCAACAGAAGCGAGACAAAGTGTCAAAAATGGTCTTTCTGTCAGATGGATTAAGTAGTTTGCAATTGATCAATCATATCTTCATTTTCACTAAGCCACAATAATCAAATATAACATGGCAATCAACGAACGGACCTGATACGCGCCACACATGATCTTTGATGAAATGAAACGAGAAAACACATTCTTAAATTTAGGCATAGAAACTAAACCTACGCATTCTGGCTATCTTGAAAGCCTGGCCAGATGTGATAAAATGTGGTTTTAAGAGGTACTCACTATGTAACCTAGCTCCGTCCCTGCATATGCGTATTAACAATAGAGTATCGAAATCAAGATAGGACAAGAATTAAGACTTGTGATTACCCTGTCCAAGAAAAGGTTCTCACCGCATGGAGTTCTAAGCAGTGCCAGTTGAAGCTCTTCCTGCATGTGAATAAAAAGTTAGAATTCAGAAACTATAGCCACTAACGGTAACGCAAAGTTTAATGTGATTCGTTGGAGAATTATTGAACTGGATTGCGTATTTGTAATACTTGTTGAATTATCAAAACTCGAAGCTGCCATAGCGCAGACGGCATCAGCATTGAGGATGCAGTGAATCAGGCGACTGTGCTCGTCAACCAAAATTGTGTTGAGTTTGGTGTTGAATGTTTTACAAGTCAAACTCTATTGACGAGCTTTAATCCAGGCTTAGATTATACGGTTACACATATATTATGTGTTGAATAATCGAATTGGAGCTCATGCTCAGCTTCAGAATTTCTCGAAATCAAACAAGCTTTTATTGATCGAATTCAGGCCGATTATCACGAAGGCATAGTCAGGATTAGATGACGTTCCTGAAATTAAAATCTCATGCATCACACACAACCTTTTAATACAATATTAAGCATCGGCTGAAAGAAAAAACTGACAATAATAGATGATCTAACTCAAATCAGGGGACTCAAACCTAACTAGTCTAGAAGGACTCGAACCGTATTACGAGTATGGTGATGATGATTATAGACTGTAGTCGGTATTAACGGAGCTAACTACGTACCTAATCAGGATCAAGTCAACGTAGTTCTATAGTTAAGTATGAAGCCAGGGTCGTGCTCGGTAACACTATTTTAACTTCCAAATTTATATGTAAAGAAACGTACTTCTAAGTCTATAAGCTCGTTACTTCGGGCATACGAGGCTAAAGTTAGAGAGAATACTCTTGATATTCCAATCCTCAATAAATAAAGTGAGGGGACATTTATAACACATACACCTTGTACGAATGGTTAGTGGACATTTGTAGGATTAGGTGGCAATTATTGAATGGTAGATGACTCAGACGAAGGATCGGGTCAAGGAACGACCCGACCCGGTACTATTCGTTAACACAGATCTTTAGTCATATGATGGGTATTGGGTCAGTGTTGGGCATTGAGCCCTTATACTAATGATTATGGACCTAAATACCAAATTTTGGTATATCAATAGATATTTAGCACAAATTTCTTCGCAGCAAAGCTCTATGTATCTGAAAATTACATAATATGAACCAGGAGACTTACCTTATGTATCAATCCATCATCAATTATTGAACTGCTCAACTCCTTAAACAACTCATGCAATGCCTCCACTTCATTTACAGTAACTGCATAACCATGGACCAAGGTTTCGTTTCTTACATATGTTTTGAGTTCATAAATATTGAAAATGTTTTTGAAATTTTTTGGAAACAACACAGAGAAATTGTAAAATTAAAGAAATATGTCAAAAAATCATGAAATTATAGCAAGAATAGATTATTTTTGTAATTTAATTTGGTGCGTATTAATTTTTCTTTTTGGCCAAGTATGTTAAATTACTTCTGATATTATCAATATTCAAAGTTATTGTGTGAGTTTGACCCTTATTACAATTAACTAGTACCGTAATAATTAGAATTAACTATAATAAATATAATACCTCAAATAAGTAGACTATAATATAATTATAATCTATAGTAATATTATCTACTACTATTAAGTTTGCAATAATAATATGATAGAAAGAATTCATATGTAAATAATTACAAATAGGAGTTTCATTAGAATACTTGGAAAACTTAAAAGTTGCAGAAAATTAAAGGAAACATAAGTGTTTCTTATGAAACTGAAGAGTTTCGAAACTACACTCTATTTTAGTTTCTGCTAACTTGAAAATAGGAACGTTTATAGAGTTTAGGTGAAGAAAACATTCAGAAAGTTTAATCCATGAGGGAAATTCTAGTCTGCTCCCGGCTTGTATAGTACACTTTCCTTGTGAAATACACTTAAGTACAACCAAGTCGGGTTTGGGCTAGAATTTTCCGAGGAGTTTCCACGCTTACTATAAAGTTTAACAAACAAAAACAGGAAAAGAAAGAACTCAAAACAAACATATATATCAAAATTACAATACAGTGAGATTCCTCCGATAGCCGAACAATTTCCCTGTATCCGTAGCGCGATTTCTTCGCATTCCTCAACTTTTGGCATTCGAAACAACCAGAGAACACGAAATTCAACTCGTCGATTAATGCAATAATCGGAATCAGCGCCCCGCAGAGTGTCTTAGCAAATTTCAGAGAACTAGAACGTAGCTTCTCACCAACAACAATAGATAATAATATTCGTCATCAATACTTGACGAAAATTTCATCAGTTATTGACATAAATGTATAAAAATGATCAATTATTAGGAAAACGAAACATTTACCAGCGAATTGTTGGTAGAATCCATTTCAATCTGTAGAAGTAAAATTAATTCAGATGCTGTTGCAGCGATACATACATACATACATATACATATGTGTGTGTGTGTGTGTGTTTTCTTAATTTTTTTCGAAATTTCACTATATATTAGTTCTGAAATTAATGGGAGATGAAAGAAGAGCCGTAAACGTAATTATCAAAAAATGAAAAAATCAATGAAGAGCCGTAACGTAAATGCATATAAATAGTTGGGATAATTACACTCACGCCCCTCAATGATGGGGCAATTACACAAACCTCCCCTCACTAATTGATCATTACAAACACACCCCTTAGGGGATCTATTTGTAAGGTTTACATGGGGTGCAATTGTAAGAATTGTTACACGCACAGGGGTGCAATTGTAAGAAATCTTTAACATGAGGGGTGTATTTGTAATTATTAATTAGTGGGAAAAATTTGTGTAATTATCCCATCATTGAGAGGGTGCGAATGTAATTATCCCTAAATAGTAATAGTTATGGTAGTTGGAATCTAGTTAAAACTCGTTTTCGGTTCATTGTGAACTTGTTGAATACTACTTGTCATTTTCAGTTGAATCGTTTAATACACGTATTTAACATATTTCGCATAATACTTGACGAACAATACTCTAATTCCGGTAAAAGAAAATTATTTTTATTTAAAACTTAAAAATTATCACTAATTTTTATAAGTACTAATTGAGTGTTATAAGATAATATTAAATCAATATATTGATTTGATTTGTTGAGAAAATAAATATTAGAATATATATTAAATATCATATTTATTTTTGGAATTAATTTGATAAATCCCAAGTATAAATAGATAAAATTTAATTAATACTAATATATTATTTTACCAATAATTTTTATTGATTTTTCCAAAATTTTCACGTCAACAATACAATTAAAAACTACAAACGTTAATAATTTATCAAAATATTAAAATGAATCTAAAATATTATTTATAAATTAAAAGTGAGTACAAGCAATGTATCGTACAAATTTACATTTAATTGCTTAAAAGCAGCTTTATAATTTTAGAATTAGGTTCAATCTAGTCCTAATTCTTGGAATTATTGAAAACGAGTCGAGCAAAACTTGATATTTTTATGAAGTATTGAAATGCCTTATATATGGTTCTGAAATTATTATCTGGTCTTTCATATGAAACAATTTATTCTTGAAATTTATTTTAATTTCAATATGATTTAAAATAACATTGAAATTGTTAGAATTTGAACTGGTCTTGGGTTTTGTTAGTCATTTGCATATTCTTTAGGAATTAGTTGTTTCTTTTCTAGTCAATTATCATGTTGGTAAAACATGGACCACATTTTCTCATTCTGTTATAGCCATGTTATTCTTGTAAGACTATATATTATATATAGCTACATCAATTGTTCAAAAAAATGATTCTTGTTCTTCACTACGCTTATTTTCACATATAGAAAGAACTCTTAAAAAATAGTAACTTATATATATATATATATATATATATAGGTTTACTATATGGTTGATATACAAACATAAATATTTCATATTCACGAAAAATATGATTATTTTTCAGTTATTGAGATATATATTCACGTATTAGTCACAAATTATATGGCAAATTTTATTATATAAGTGAGATTTCATGATTTTTCTCTTGAGTTGTCCCAGGTCACAATTTAATTGAGAATTTTAAAACTTCACTAATTATACCCCAAATCCTTATTTTACTACCATATACTCTTTAAGATAATAAGATTACTGTAATAAGATATAACTTATTTAACTCGACTAATCTTCCCAACCTAATCTGCGACAACTTATGTCAACACATGTTGGCTCAATTGATAAGGAACGAGCAACTTCCTATCAGAACGTTGTGATTTCAATTCTCTTTGCCGATGTAAAAACTGTGTTGGTGGACGATCTGTAATTACTTTTCTGCAAGCGACCTTTGTTTCCGAAAACATGTCCTGACCCATGGTATATGACCGAAACCAACCCTATCCAAATTTTTACGTAGCGAAAAAATAAATGTGCAACAACTTATCAACTTACCTTCTGGCTTTAAAAGCTTACACAACTATTAATGTAAAAATACTCCATATTTTAAATTCAACCTTAGCAATTACATAAAAATTAATCAACTTAGCAATGATGCTATACTATTCATGAAGGCAAGATATGCATGAAATCGTTGTCATCTTATCTTTGGATATTTTCTTATTATCAATTATTGTGGTGCGTTACTAAATAATGAAGTAAGACCACGAAATAATAAAGTCAATTTATTTGGTCAATCACCGTAGTCGGAAGCCTAGCTAGTAAGTTAAGTGAACGGGAAAATTCCACTCTTTTTTAAGTATGGATATATTAGGAATTTTCTTTTATTCATATGTGTGTGTACATTATCGAAATTAAGAATTTTCACTAACAAATCGTTCGAAATACACTTGATAAATTACATATTACACGATCGCTCAAACTTTTCCTATTATCAATGATTGTGGTGTTTACTAAATAAGAAAGCCAATTTAATTGATTAATCACCAAAATTTGTGGTGTTAATCAAGTGATTGCCTGTAAAGTAATTATTATATCTAATAGGAGTTAAAATACTTCATATCACCCTTTTTTCATCTCCTCTTGATTTGGCAAAAAATTATTATAATTAGTTGAATTTGATGGATTTAGTTAACCATTACTTTTTAAATCAAAGAATGTGAAAAAAGTTTGATATAAAATCGATGGTATATAGTATTGTCCCATACAATATCCTTTAACTGAGTAATCATAATTGGTTAAGAAGTGAGCATTATTGTAAGGCTGGATATTTTCTTGTGCATTGTGTTAAACGATGTCATTTTGGATTCAATTACGTCTGTCGATAAACCCAAAATGACTTGAAGCTCACAAAAGCAAGTTCGACGTCATTTTGCAGTATATTTTTCTAAAGGAAAATGCTATATCACATAGTTTTCATACCACCGATTTTTCACATTTCCTTGATTTAGAAAGTATGAATGTATTAAATTCATTAAAATCAATTAATTGAAAATAATTTTTTGCCAGGAGCAAAGAAAGTGAAAAATCGATGATATATAAAAAATGGTATATAGCATCACTCTTTCCTAAATATACTACACATAATAACTCAAACTCAAGACCTCTTATTTAAGTGCTCAACCCGAACCACCACCTACCTACCATATGAAAAGACATACCACCAAAGAAGAAAAATAGTACAATATCAGCACGTGCTTTATTCCCATATAAATCAGAACTTTCTAAAATCATATGATGCAATATGCTTACTGATTTTGATGATAATGAATTGATTACTCCACTACCAATAAAAGTAACAATGGATCGGACGTAACAATGCTTACTGATGATGGATGGTTTGGTCGATGCTACCTATATGGGTTGTGCCCCATCCACCCAGAATTTGATACGTGGCATGTGGCAGCTTTAATTTTTTTATTTTTTTAATCTCCTCCAAAACCCCTTTTTTGATAAGATAAAAAGGGGAGGTAACTTTAATTTCGTCGGTCGATGCTACCCAAATTAAAGTACCTCCCCTTTTTATCTTATCAAAAAAAAGAAGTACCTCCCCTTTTTCAATTTCCCCCCAAAATTCATCTGCCTCCCAAAATTCTCGTCGTCCAGTCTTCGACGTTCGCCGGAAAAGATAGCAATTCAGTCCCTCAGCAAAAATACCACCTTCAAAACGTGCATTGTCATTTTTGCTGATATGGCCACTCTCATTAATCATTTATTTTGAGGAAGCTAAGGGCAAATTTTTTCTTGCTTTTCATGCTTTTAAGTCCAAAAATATCATATTGTTGTTGTTATGTCTGTGTGTAGAGTTGGTTGTTGCACAAATGGTTGATTGTAAAATGTAGCTTGGTGACCTAGTCGAAAGCTTTGATTTTTTTTAATAAGTTGGTTGTTGCATGCATATTCTTTGAAAAATAAGAAGGGCCCAAGATCTAAAAATCGTGTGTTATTGGTGTTATAATAGAAATCCAAAGAATAATTAGAAAGTGAAAAGACTTATCAAATGAGTCTATGTTAACACTAAGTTTCTTTAATGTTCTTAATCTTCAATTGTGTAGGTCATTATACATAATGAATGAAGGTCATTTGTCATCTGAAGCTAATATATGCAATTTTCCAGGTATGTGATATGTCTTATTTTCTTTTGAGTAATATTTGCGACAACTAAGTATTTGAATTTGATAGGAAAGCTATATATGTTGTTATGTCAGATTTGAATGGAAACCATGATGATACGGAAGGTGCGGATGGGTGTGCTGATCAATCTACATTTGGAGAATCAGCAAGTGCCGAACATATTGAGGTACAATATTCTATTATAGAAGAACTGGAGAAAAGATTAGCAGTTGGTCAAACCGTAAAAAGTGTTGAAGATGCATATTTCCTGTATTGTAGCTATGCACATGCTAAAGGATTTAGTGTTAAAAGGGGGGATCAATGTTACTTTCCTCACACTAAAGAGATCCAATCTAAAGATTTTCAATGTTCTTGTGAGGGTGCTAAAGATGAGAAGCGATCTGTTAACAGAAAACCAGTGTATCAAAAGCCCATAACTAGAACTAAATGCAAAGCAAGACTTAAAGTTGGGCGAGAAAAGGGAGGAGAATGGAAAGTGACAAAGTTTTTTATGGAGCATAATCATGAGATGGTTGCGGGTGATCAAACTCATTTATTGAGATCATCACGCAATATTTCTCATGCTCATAAATTAACTTTAGAAGCAATGGTCAACGCTGGAATACCTCCAGCTACTGCATTTTCTTTTTTTGGAAGAGGAAGCACATGGGCCACAAAATTTAGGTTTTACAAGGAAAGATGCATATGATTACCTTAGTCATGTAAGGAGACGTACAAGCGTTGAGGATGGAGATGCTTCTACATTACTTCAATATTTCGTAAATAAGTCGAACAAGGAGACTTCTTTTTATTGGAATGTACAGATGGATGATAGTAATAGGATGATGAATTTTTTCTTCAGGGACTATCAGTGTATGATTGATTATGAATATTTTGGTGATGTGGTCTCAGTTGACACAACTTACCGAACAAATAGGTACAATTTAATATGTGCTCCATTTGTTGGCATAAATCATCATAAGCAAAATGTAATGTTTGGACTGGCATTCATGTCGGATGAAACTGAGAATTCTTTTGAATGGTTGTTTTCTACATTTCTTGATTCTATGAATGGTAAACAACCAGAAACTATTTTTACCGATCAGTGCCAAGCAATGATGAATGCAGTTGGAACCATATTTCCATGTGCACATCATCGTTTATGTCAATGGCATGTCAATCAAAATGCTCCTTCACACTTCGGGAGTTTGAATGGTGATTCAAGGTTTAAACAATTATGGCATGAATGTATGAGTCGTTGTGAATCTGAAGAAGAGTTTGAGGCTAAATGGAAAATTATGATTGATAAGTATAATCTTAGCAATCATAAATGGTTAAGTGGCATGTATAAATTGCGACACAAATGGGCTACTGCTTTTAGTAATGACAAGATAAATGAAGTGGTCATACGTAATCCTGTTTCTGTCAAATCAAGGGGAGTCACAAATGCTCGGATACGTGGCCATTGGGATGATAAGAGCAAAAGTAAGCCAAATTTTAAGTTAGTTCTTAAATTCATGCTATATTGGACTTAATAATCATTGTTATAGAATTTTCTTTGTTAAAATAACTATTCAATTCAGTTTCTATCGCTCTCTTATTTTTCCAGAGGTGACTGCAAAAGGTACCAAACGGAAAGAACAAAGCTCCCAAGGTGCTAATTGCGTCCCAATTTCACAAGGAGTTACTAATATTCAGTCATCGCAATATATGTCTGGTTATCCTTGTCAAGTTGATGTTAATCGACCTCGTCAAAGTGTACAATTTCCCTCTCAAGTTGATGCTAATCGACCTAGTCAAAGTGCACCATTTCCCCCTCAAGTTGATGTTAATCGACCTTATTGGCCACTTCCAATGCCATTTCCAATAATGAGTAATATGGGTGGGCAGAGATCCTACGTGTACCCATTCGGGAGTCCTCATTTGTCATAGAACTTGAATTCCACTTTTTGGCAGCCTGTGATGTTGAATGCTCAAAGTCTTTGTTTGCTGCTGTCATTTTTGTCCCTTTGGTGAAAAATTAGATCAAGAACTAACGGAAAGCAATTTGTTCATATAGTGCTACTGTCATTTTTGTCCCCTTGGTGAAATATTAGATCAAGAACTAACAGAAAGCAATTGTTCATAGAAGTTTTCACTTTTGGTGTGAATCAAATGCTGAATTTAAACTAGTTATTGCTAATGACACTTCTTTACATGTGCTATTTGTTCTTAGATCATGCAATGTGGTTTGAAAGTTTAAATTGTTGATTTCTTATAAAATTTTGAAACTTTCTTATGAGATTTTATGTTATTGGTAGTCGAGCTCAAGCCGAGCCTGACCAAATTTCTAGGTTCGAGCTCGACGAGCCTGACTAAATGAGCTCGAGCCTAGTCAAGCTGAATTCGAGATCGAGCCCGAGCCTAGTCAAACTAGTTTATGTAATGTTAATTATTATTATTTTTTAATTCTTTCAATTGAAAGTGGCAAAACTGCAAATTTAACGGTCACATTTATGGTCATTTAAAAACGAGGCGAACCCATTTAAATAATAAATACCATTCATAAACAATGAGATTAAAACCATTGATAAAAAAAATGCTTAAAATTTTCGAATCACAATGGTTCAGTTAAGCATAATGTCAATCACTTATTTCATTACAATTACAATAAAAATTATAGCTACAAGTACAAACAATGCAAACAAACAAGTAATAAACTATAAATTTGTGGAACAATTTTTTGCATCTTTTTTTGACATCTTCTTCACTTTAAGAATACAACTAATAGTTATAGCAGCTTCTCTCCTTTCCAATTTGTATTCCCTTGTATTCTTGATCTGGTAGGACCGAGGCTCTTCTTGAATCTCAGATTTTGTGACATATTGGAACTTATAATGCTGAAAAAATAATGATAAAAAATAAAAAGTTAAAAGAATTGAACACTTCAACATTTCAACAGAAAGGTAATATATAAGCATGAATATCAAATTTAATGTGCAAAAGGTTAAATAAATCTAATTGAATGTGAAAAAAGTTAAATAATCTCCAACTCATGCAAAAATATATTTTCAAGACTAAAAAGCCCAAGTCCTACTACAAGCCTAAGCCCAAGTTAAAATATTTATTTCATCTTCATTCACCTTAACCATCACAGCGCAAGCACCCATTTCTTCTTCCTTACATCTTGCTGCTGCAAGTCACTTTTCTCCTCCCATCTACCTTATCCTTCCCCGGCCCCCAACACAACTTTCTTCGACATTTTCAATTGGCGGTGCTTTCTGCTTCATCCGAATGATGGTGATGGTTGATGGTTGTTGAGGGTGGGTCGGCTGATTGGTGGTGGTTTTCAACTAGGAAAAATATTAAGAAAATGATATTTTGACATGAAAACAAGTTTATATAGGCCATGTATTGATACAATCAAGTTCAAATTTTTAAAAAATTTGAAACTTGGCGGCACTTTTGAGTTTTGGGTCGGTAATCTGAAATCTTTGGAAGAAAATGGGTTTTGGAGGAGATTAAAAAAATAAAAAAATTAAAGCTGCCACATGCCACATGTCAGATTCTGGGTGGATGGGGCACAACCCATATAGGTAGCATCGACCAAACCCTGATGCAATATGCTTACTGATTTTGGTTGAAAAGTCACTACAACAAAAAGTAATATTTATAACAAAATTTGAAGTGACAATGTTAAAATTGTCACTAGATGTACATAATGAGTGGTAATAATTTTTACTTTGTCACAATAAGAATTTTTAGTGACAAGAGTTTTTTTAAAGTTGTCACCCTTGACAATTAGTAACACATCTATAGTGATAACTTAATGACAATACAAATAGAGTGACAACTATAATTGTTATCACTAAGTTGTCACAAAAGGTGTGTCACTAATTGTTCATAGTGACAATAATTTTCTTGTCACCAATTATCAAGAGTGACAACTTTTATACAAATTTTGTCACTATTAAACATGTGGAACATATTTTAGTGACAAGATAAAAATTCTTGTCATTAAAAATTAATAATTAATGACAACTTTAATATTGTCACTTGTCATTTTTATCACCAATATCATATTTTTTTTGTAATGAGTTTATGATTACTGCATAGAAAATTCCATAATGGATCGGACGTAACAATGTCAATTTACTTTTTATCATCGAATCATAAAATGGTAAGTGGCTTTTAGTGTTCAACCTCTACGGTCCTACCATATCGACTGCTATAATTAGATTGATTTTGTTGCATTCAGTCCTACATGGCACCACTTTGAGCAATTAGATCACTATGAACAAGAAAGTTAATATTTTATTTACTTTCCATTTTAGGGTGACCTTTTGATACAAATAGCCAATGGAAAGAACATTTATAAAGAGGGGGCAACAATCCACTTTTGAAAATTAGCATAAATATTGATAAAAGTTCATAAAGTACGTTATAAGATATAACAGTTCATTGTTGTTCATAATTTAGATAAGTATGTTTCACGGGTCATATTTAGTGGCTCCCGAGAGTCCAACTTTCGAGATGATTTTTACCATCACATGTATATATAATGGTGGACTCCCCACATATATATTTATATCACATTTTATGTTCTTGCATAGTATTTCGTTCAATCTTTAAAAAGACTAATTATAGTATTTATTATTTGCATTTAAAATATAAATTAGCCAACCAATCAATTGTAGTAATAGAATTATGTACATTTTTTTTGAGCAAAAATTATTTACTTTTTTGAGAAGAAGAAAATGCATTACAACTTCAAATAAAATTAATGAAGTGACTCAACAAAATCTCCTTATACTCATGAGCAACTCCTTTTACTATATAATCAAAACAACAATTTTATTTACCGTGCATGAGTTATATAATATACAGATGTAGCGTTAGATGAGTAAAGTTTTCGAATTGGTTGATTGAAACACTTTGCATCACCTATTTTAATTTGATATTTTTATCTTAATTTTTTTTTGATGCACGACAAATATATATATATATATATATAATTAAAGGTATCAGAAGAAAATGTCGATGAAGCCTAGCTCTAGGCGAAGTTGAGATCCTAATTAAGATATCGAGGCCTTGGGTTCTACTCTCATATAAAGTATATGGGCTTTTCTCTATTTTTATAGTTGTTAATTGATTATAATAGATGTTAGTGACTTATACTATGTCAAAATCTAATATTCATAACATGTATCATATAAATGATTTATTCAAAAAAAAAAATCAAGAGAAAATATATACTTCCCATGCATTTGCAATATGACAGACACTATGAAATTTATCAAAAAAGGAAAAAGAAAAAGAATCACTATGAAAGATTAAAGTAAAAATATAGGGTCCAAAGTGAGTGAGGGTTTATGTCTTCTTAAAAGTATTGCATTTCTGTCTTTTCTTTTTAATTTTCATAAAAAGTAAATGTAATATGAGTTGTTTCGATCTAAATTGATATTTTCCGCAATAAATTGGTGCCTTACTATAGAAAAGATTAATAATAAAATAGTCAATGATTAGATGTTAACATAAAACATTTTTTCATATGAAAAATGATATCTCTACACGCATGTTGGATCTTCGTTCCATTTCGATGTTATGTTATGTTCTATTTTACATCTATGATCATGCAAGATATATCAAATGTATATATAAGTAAATATTATATAGGGCAATACAAAATGTACCCTTGAATTATAGCTATTGTTACATATACTTCCTAAATTTTAAAAGGTATCATAATGATCGCTCATGAAAATTCATAATTTATAAAAATTCTTACATCAAACACAATTTGCAGTATTTAAACACTATATTGATTTACCTGGTCATTTATTTTATTTTTTTAATGAATTTATCAAATTTAAGTCTTCAAAATTAACAAAATATTTAAATCTTGTAATGTGTTAATTTACAAATTATGGAGAATCATTATTATTATTTGATGCATGTTCGATTCACACTAAAATTATTTATATTATATTTTGTAGGATAATTGAGAAAATAATATAAAAGATAAATAATTTGAGATAGTAATATTATGAAAGCATGTAAAAGATTATAATAGAGACAATAATTCAATGTGGTTTGGTCAATGAGACCTACATCTATGGGGAGTAAAGTTGTGTTCCTTTATTCATCTTGAATGGCACCATTTTAGATTTCTCGGGTTCCAACTTCATTAATGTTGATGCTTTCGCTTTTGGTTCCGTTGCCAGATATCTTCAATTAGACCGAAAGCAGGTATACCCCCATCGTTTCTCTCAATTAACTTTGGATTTCTCATTTCCTAGTTCTTCATGGTTCTGCATGGGGTCCTCGAAATGTACTTGAATGTGCATATAATCCTTCGCTGATGGAGCGGAAACAATTAATTGTGTACAAAATGAAGATCACGTCTTCAAAATTTACGGATAAATTTGAGCGCACTCAAGAATTGCAAAACAAAGACTTTATTAATAATTGTGAATGAATAATAATCCAAAAACTACAAATTGCTGGAATTTAGAGAAAAAAATAGTAAAAACTCCTATTCTAATTAAATTTGGACTTCTACACCTAATCCGACTTCGAAAACTGACATAATTCTAAAAGACTCCAAAATTCACCAAATTTGGCTCAAAAATACTATATCATGTGAAGTGATACGTGGCAAAATTTCGGCCCCATCCGACAAATAGAGAATTAATTAAAAATAAAATAAAAATGCTGAAAATAAATAAAAAAAAACACTGAACGGACCGAACGAAGGCCTAAACGATGGAATTTGGGGTCAATCTGTTAGCCGTAAAAGAGCTTCGATTTGGTATATTGTGGGCCCCGTAACTCCAAACAGATCAAAAGTTACAGCCGTTTGAAGTCTCATCGTCAACTTTTCGCTTATTTTTCACTTTTCTTCCTTCAAACTTTTCCAAAAATGTATTGGCTTCTTATTCTACATCAATCTCCCCCGCTGAAAAAGAACTCGTCCCCGAGTTGTATGCTGGATATAGCGACTCATCAGCTAGATGATATTCCGTAAGATCCGAATATTGAATGTGGACGAAATGTTCATGTCTTCAGGCAAATCAACGATTCACAATTCAGCATGGCCCATACTTCTTATTTTTCAGTTTGTTGTAAGTTCCAGCCGGGAACCTAATCTTTCGTAGATACACCATAACTAAATCACCCTCTTTGAACATCTTCATCCTACGGTGAGCATCAGCAACAACTTTATATTTATTGTTTGCAATTTCCAAGTTTTTTCGGACTTCATCTTCAACGTCGTGGATCTTTGTAGCCATATTATCTGCAGGGACACTAAATCCAGGAAGCTTGGGTAGTGGAATTAAGTCAAGTGTGAGTTTCGGAGGTTTAGTGTAAACAACCTCAAACGGTGTCTTCCCCGTGGATCGACTCACTGTACTATTGTAGGCAAACTCGGCCTCAGGCAATGCTCCATCCCACTGCTTGGGCCTATCTCCAGAGATGCAACGAACCAAATTTCCCAAAGAACGATTGACCATCTCGGTCTGTCCATCAGTTTGTGGATGACCCGTTGTACTATACTGCAAAGAAGTGCCAAATCTTCTCCACAAAGTTCTCCAAAAATGACTCAAAAATTTCACATCTCGATCATAGGTAATTGTTTTAGGAACCCCATGTAGACACACGACTTTAAAAAAAAAAAAGATTTGCAACACTACTCGCATCTGACGTCTTTTTGCAAGGAATAAAATGTGTCATTTTTGAAAATCTGTCAACTACAACAAAAACTGAATCCATACCTCGTTGAGTCCATGGAAGAGCCAACACGAAATCCATTGACAGATTTTCCCAAATATGCTGGGGAACAAGCAGCGGAGTATATAATCCAGTGTTTTGTGCTTGTCCCTTTGCAGTTTGGCAGATGGGACAACGTTGCACGAACTTCGCGACGTCCCTCTTCAATTGAGGCCAATGATATCGAGTCTCCACCAAATTAATAGTCTTGCCTCTACCAACAAGATCACCAAGACCCCCTGAATACAAGTCTCGTATAATTTTCTTCCGCAGAGAGGAACGCGGAATACACAACTGATTTCCATGAAATAAGTATCCTTCTTGCACATGGAAATCATCAATTGCCTGCCCTAACTGTTGCTTCTCTCAAATTTCCTTAAAATCATCATCAACTTCGTTCAATTCTTTAAGATCATCAAATCCAGTAATTTCAGACTTAAGAGTGATCAGCAAGTCACCTCTTCCACTAAAAGCATCCGCCACTCGATTCTGTTAGCCAGATTTATGCGCGAGAGTGAATGTAAAACGCTGCAAATATTCGATCCACCCTGCATGCATGTTGCTCACATTTTTCTGACTATTAATATATTTTAGTGCCTGATTGTCACTAAACGATACAAAATCCCGCTGAATCAGATAGTGCTCTCAATGTGTGAGTGCCCGATAAGCGACATAGAATTCTTGCTCGTATGAACTCCATTTCTGACGAGCGTCGCTTAACTTCTCGCTAAAAAACTCCACTGGTTTTCCTTCCTGAGACAATACTGCCCCTATGCCGATATTTGAAGCATCACATTCTACTGTAAAAACCTTATCAAAATCTGGCAATGCCAAAACTGGTGCATTACACAACTTTTCTTTAATCAAAGCAAAACTAGCCTCAACTCTTCCTCCCCACTCGAACTTTCCCTTCTTCAGACATTCAGTAATCGGGGCCATGATAGTACTAAAATTTCGAATAAACATGCGGTAGAATGTTGCAAGCCCATGGAAATTACGTACTTCAGTAACCGTCTTAGGAGTTGGCCATTCTCTTATCGCTCGAACCTTTGCATCATCGGTTCGCACACCATCAACACTAATCACGAATCCCATGAAGATTAAGTGTGAAGTCTTAAACTCGTACTTCTTAAGATTTGCATATAACCGGTTTTCTCGCAACGCTCTAAACACATCTCTCAAGTGTTCTATATGCTCTAATTCAGTTCTGCTATGAATCAAAATATCATCAAAATAGACAACAACAAATTTATTTATAAAAGGTTTCAAAACTTGGTTCATAAGCCTCATAAAGGTGCTTGGAGCATTCGACAATCCGAATGGCATAACCAGCCACTCATATAGACCTTCTTTGATTTTGAATGATGTCTTCCACTCATCACCAGGTCTAATCCGAATCTGATGATAACCACTCTTTAAATCAACCTAGCTATAGACACAAGAACCGGAGAGTGCATCTAACATATCATTTATCCGAGGGATTGGAAATCGATACTTCACAGTGATTCGATTGATAGCTCGACTGTCCACACATATCCGCCAAATACCATCTTTCTTTGGAGTAAGTAAAGCAGGTATTGCACATGGACTCATACTTTCGCTAATTTTTCCAGTCCATAATAAACCTTCTACTTGTTCCTTCAAAATCTCATTTTTCTTCGGACTCATCCTATAGTGTGGCAGATTGGGTAACCTCGCCCCATGCACCAAATCTATGTGGTGCTGGATGTCTCTCATAGGAGCTAGTCCATAAGGTAACTCAACAGGAAAAACATCCTGAAATTCATCTAGTAAAGGTTGAATTTCACTAGGAATTTTAGATTTTTGATCTGCTATTATGCCTTTCACAGCTAAGACCAAAATCTCATTAACTTCTCTCATGTCATCTACAAAATCACTCTCAGAGACAGTTAAAAACATTTTCCCCTCAGCTTTTGGGGCTCTGGGTACTTCAACTCTTTCAATCAAAGGCAATAACACGATTCTATGACCATAAAAGTAAAATTCATAAGTGCTATTTCTACCATCGTGGACAGAGTCAACATCAAATTCTCATAGTCTACCTAATAATATATGGCATACATCCATATCAACCACACCACATGCAATTTCATCTTTATATTGCTTACCGATAGCTATTGGAACACGAAAAACCTTGTTTATTTTCGTCTCTGATCCTTTCTTGATCCACCCGATCTTGTAGGGAGAAGGGTGTTTCTCTGTATTTAGCTGTAGCTTCTGAACTAGCGCCTTGGACACCATATTTTCACTACTGCCACTGTCAATGATCACATCACAAATCTTCTGGTTGACAAGGCATCGAGTACGAAATATATTATGCCTCTGTGGGTCCTCCTTCACTTTTGGTGCGAACAACAATCGCCGAACTACCACAACAGGGGTAAACTTCTCACTATCCTTCACATATTCCTCATTCCACGGGTCATCTTCCCTATTTGGGTCAACAAATTCATCATCATGAGTCAACACATCCTCATTCCTCTCAACAACATTAACTCATTTATTACTTCGACAATCGTTAGAACGATGCCCTGAATCTCTACACTTATAACACTTATCACCAAAAGGTATAGCATAAGGGTTATTGTTTTGTCTGTTTGGGTTAGGGGGTGCAAGTTGTTGGGTTTGATTTCTGGTTATTCGGGGTTGATTTAGAGGGTTTTGTGGGGGGTGTAGGGATTGGATTCTTTTGAAATGGTTCAAGGTTAAATCGGTTTGGTTGGGTTCGAATAAGCTGTCGGGAGAATTGATTTTCTATTTTTCGGGCTAGATTAACGGCTTCATCTAATGTCCAAACATTATGAAGGCCATCTGATCTTTGAATGTTCATGCACAATCCACCAATGAAGCGTGCTACTTGCTAATTATCAATTTCAGATAAATCATTACGTGCGTTCAATCTCAAAAATTCGTTGTTGTATTCCCTAATATCACGTGTACCCTGTCGACAATTCTGATATTAGTGGTACAAGGTCTGCTCATAATCCAAAGGTAGAAACCTCATTCGCATCAACTTTTTCATCTTCGCCCAAACTCGCACATGCTCCTTACCTTTATCCTTCTATTCACTTTCAACTATTCCCATCATGCTAAAGCTCCTCCTTGGAGCTTGTAAGAAACGAACTTGGCTTATTGATCATCAGGAATCCTAGTGCAATTAAAATATTTCTCGACGCTGGATTCCTAATCGAGATTATCTTCAATATCCAGATATCCATCAAAAGTAGGGAAATCCATCTTTAGACGAAAATCTGGGCCATCCTCACCGTCATCTCTCCTGCCATTACGATGAAAAACACGAGGAGGCTCATGATTAACCCCTACGTCTTCCTCATCATCACTATCAAACGCTGCAGTGGGTTGTTGTCCATGCAACGCAGCAGGTTCGTCTCCCATAACAGGTTGGACTAGGGGCCATCCACCGTCGCGAGCCTGTCCATGATTAACACCCCTATTTGCACCAATACCGACGTTCAGTTCACGGATTGCACGGGTTAATTATGCAAGCACCGTTTCCTGATTCGCCATGAATTGTTGCAGATTCGCACTGAGTTCTTCGACTACAGCACGAACGCCATCTACACCGTTGTTGGCCATCTTCACCCCGGGCAAACCGCAGCTTTAATTACCACTTGACGGAGCGGAAGCAATTAATTGTGTAAAAATTGAAGACCACGTCTTCAAAATTTACGGATAAATTTGAGCGCACTCAAGAATTGCAAAACAAAGACTTTGTTAATAATTGTGAATGAATAATAATCCAAGAATTACAAATTGCGGGAATTTAAAGAAAGAAAATAGCAAAGACTCCTATTCTACTTAAATTAGGACTTCTACTCTTAATCCAACTACGAAAACTGACATAATTCTAAAAGACTCCAAAATTCACCAACTTTGGCTAAAAAAATACTATATCACGTGAAGTGATACGTGGCAAAATTTGGGCCCCATTCGACAAATAGAGAATTAATTAAAAATAAAATAAAAAAGCTGAGAATTCGAAAAAAAACACTAAACCGACTGAACGAAGGCCTAAACGATGGAATTTGGGGTCGATCTATTAGCTATAAAAGAGCTTCGATTTGGTATATTGTGGGCCCCGTAACTCCAAGCAGATCAAAAAGTTACGGCCTTTTGAAGTCTCACCGTCAACTTTTCGCTTATTTTTCACTTTTCTTCCTTCAAACTTTTCCAAAAATGCATCGGCTTATTGTTCTACATCATTCCCTCATGTGAAATGACCATTACGCCCTTAAAGAATTGAAGAAATATAAAAACTCCGACCCTTGAAGAATATTCAATGTCCGCATTTCTGTTATCATTTATTGCAAGTGTTCTTTTCGTTAGTAAAAGCAAAGCGTCGGCCCTTATTAGATTTGTTTACCTTTGATACCCTCCTTATATCTGATTAGTTAGCATTTCTGTCATTTGTATTGCATGATTTAATCTTCTTGGATTTGTCATTTTTCGCTTTCTTCAGTTATATAGTGTTCTCAAATTTGTGCATATACTGATATACTTACTTTATAAGAGCAGTGTATGATACGAAAAGAATACAAGTTGACTTTTCTTAAATTTTTGGGATAATTACATTCACCCCCACGTATTGGGTAATTACCCCGGGGACTCTTGAGGTTTTGTAAATTATCACGACGCCCCCTGTCCACCCCGTCCAAATCCTGACAACTCGAAAAACAGGGGCGGAAATTTAACATGTTTTTACGAGGTGAAATTGTAATTTGCTTTTACTGAGAGGGGATGTTATGGTAATTTCTCAAATCTCGGGGTGTTCTTTGTAATTAGAATATCATGCATGGTGCGTCTATGTAATTTACCCTTAACTTTACTTCTCCAAGAAGCCCTTCGAACTTGCATTTTAGACAGATGGAGAATTTATAACGACACTTAATTTTCTGTGTTAAACAGTGTTGTTTCCCTCCAAACCTTGTCGGGCACACATGCAAGCACCGCTACGTGCATGCCGATGTTTTATCGTTTTTAATTGGATTATTTTCGTTTTCGTTACTCCTTATCGGATGGTTCTTGTTGGGTACGTATTGTTTTAAAAACATGTTAGATTGTTAGATGTTTTATATATTGACTGGAAAGTCAATAAATAAGCATTAATTATTGGAAGATTTGAGAAATTTACAAAATGATAAATGGCTTAAATATAAAATTTTCGATAGAAGTTGTTTTATTGAAGCTTACGGAACTTATAATCATTATAGTTGGAAATTATCTCCTTCAATTATAATTGGAATTAGGATATATTCTGAACTTTTGTTGAAGAGATTCAAATAATGTAGGAACTTAAATTGGTATTTTCTTTTGACTACATAAAAAGTTTTCTTTTTTTCTTTTTCTTCGTAGAGACTATAGTATGTTATATTTAAGAGGAAATTCTAGCCCGCTCCCGGTTCGGCCCGAACCAAACTCATGTGTATTTTTTTAAATTAGCTTATCAATTATATGGTAAGTGCAATACACTCTCATTGTGAAATACACTTGGGTGCGGCCAAACCGGATCTGGGCTAGAATTTTCCATATTTAAGTAAGGGTGTAAAAGTCTTTCCACACTAAGTTAAGTTGTAAGATTTTACTATATGTAAGATGATCATGGATAAAGCTTTTAATATCCACGTGAACAACTTTTTGTTAGATTAGAGAAAACCCCGTGGAGAACTTATATTACTGAGTAACATATTTGTAGAGTTACATAAACTTTGTAAACAAGTAAACCCTAAGCTATAAATAAGGAAAGTTAAATACAAGGAAAGTTATTCTACGCTATAAAGATAAATACAAGGAAATATAAGATAAGGAAAGATCCTATACTAATTTAGAATATATAATCTAACACTTTTAATATGGAAATTTTTAAAACTGCTTCCATATATTACCGGAAGTTTGTCTAAATTTTTGGGGCTCAATTTTTGATATAATCACAACTATTTTCGCTTTTCGCTATTCGGATGATTATGATTACTTGAGAATTCCATAGCTCCAAACTGTTCTTTACCGGGAATAGGTAATTTTAAGAATAGGAATCCGAAATTTTGAGTCTTAGGAGATTGCAATCCATCATATGGGATCAATATGAAGTTCACACTATACGTATAATTGTGATTATATGGGATTTAAAATCCCAAAATTCCCGTTGAATCTACTTGGCAAAACTTTGGAGTAACGTGCTAAGAATTACTCGTTATTGGGCAATAACGAGCTAATAGTTACTCGATGTTGGACAATGACGGGTAATTCTTAGTAGTTCTTGGAATCATAACTATTAGGCAATCACAATCCATGTTGTGGGATTCATATGCAATTTATTATATACAGATAATTATGATTATATTATGATTATATGGGACCTTGGAGTCTTAATCCCAATCCTGAAATTTCATATATAAGAATCTATCTCCTTGGCATTAACAAGTGCATGCTAACTTGGCAATTCCACAAATGAAGCATCTTCATTTAGTTGTTTTGGAACAAGAATATATACAAAATCTGTATGTACATCAATAAGCGCAAAGACAACCAAGCCTAGGATTTTTGCCAAGTTTCCCCAGAGGGAGAGGGAGAGCCACCTTCTTTACCTCCAGCAGTAGTAGAGAATCATGAGGAACATTTGGTGCTATATATTGGAGAAATCTACGTCCCCGGTCCCATCTTCCTGCTGAGCTCTTGGGAATAATCATTCATCTATGTAACTTACTCTTCAACCTCTGTGTTAAAAACAAAACTGGGGAAAGCAGTTGGTATGTCCCTGGAAGAGGATGAACATAAGCCGTGTTAATGACTTGGGAAAAAAATCGACTAAAATGCATTTTCAGTGAGAAATTGTTTATTCTTCTGCGACAGAAATGAGATTAATTGACTAGAAGTCTAGAACCCATACACGAAGCGCACCCCACACCACGATCACGTAAAACTGTTAATTCTTCTACTTAAGAAATTAGACTTTTTTACCGGAACCCATGCAAGGAGCGGCGCCCTTCTTGGCAGCTTACTTGGGAAGTCTCGGGACCTAAAACTTATAATTCTTCTATAAGAATTATTAACTAAAAACCATGTAGGAGGTCCAGACCTTAGGTACCACGTGATCTCCATTCCCATGATATGTGACCCCCATGGGGACCCCACACTTGGGATAGGTGGGAATGGGATCATCACCCGAGACGTCCTTGGGACTCCCCTAGAGTCATCCCCAAGACGAAAAAATTTCAAATCTTATGTGTAAATTTAAAGCACAATCAAAATAATAAAATTCTGACTCCATCTCTGCCTAGAACGTTGACAATCAATTAGTGAAATGCACAATTTCCTTACGAAATAATAACCCAAACCAAGCCAAGAATAAGAGCAAAACAAAAGAGGAAGAGACAAGAGGCATACTTCAAATAAGGTAAAGTCATGTTCTTCAAAAGTGACGGATGCCTCACGACGAAAGCCTTCCAGTCGTTTTTATTAATTTTACCATCATTATCAGCATCAACGTCCGAAAATGTCTATTAACAAAATAAAAGATACACAATCAATATAAACTCGTATATAAACAACACAAATTAAAGAGATTAAAATCATCATGCCTTGTCAATTATTTGCTCTACGAGTTCGTCGGAGAGTTTCATATCATATTCCATAAATAGCGCAATCACCATTTGCTTGACCTGAATAAAGAATTTTGTTCATAAAATCATAAGAACGAGATAAGATCGTGGAATGTTGTATGAAGATAATGTGTATTTATATAACGTATTCCTAGGTGCAGGGATGGAGCCAGGATTTGAGGTTGGAGGCGAATACGAAAAAAAAAGGGTCAAAACTTGATGTTTTTGAATTTTTGGGGGGGCAAAAGTTCAAATTTCAAAAGTTTATACGGCAAAAATATAATTTTCTCAAAGTTGAGGCGGGGTAGGTACCCCTACCAGTCCCCCTTGGCTCACCCTTTGCCTCAAGGAGAAAAAAAGCACTGCAAAATTACTAGTTGAACGCTCACTTCTTCTCGTTCTATGAACCCAGTTTGTCTCAGATCATAAAGCTTGAATGCAACTGCAAAATAAGGAAAGGCCTTACGATAAGTAGAAAAGGGTTAGTGCAAAAATTAGATTTAAAACTTTCTAGCAAATAGAGTCACTATGATCCCTTACAATCTAGTTTGATTTGCATAGTTCGTGAATTCAAATGTAGCCTCATAAACTATAGGGATATATAATTACACTCACACCCCTCAATGAATGATGGGGTAATTACATAAACCTTCCCTCACAAATTGATAATTATAAATATACCCCCTCAGGGGGTCTATTTGCATTGTAAGGTTTACATGGAGTGCAATTATAAGAATTTTCACACATAGCTGGAGGGGGCTCAATTTTAAGAAATCTTTAACATGAGGGGGTGTGTTTGTAATTATCAATTAGTGAAGGGAGGTTTGTGTAATTACCCCGTTATTGAGGGGGGTGAGTCTAATTATCCCTAAACCATGTGATCTCTTACAATCTATTTTGTCTTCCAAAGGGGCGTAAGGATGAAACACATCGAGTGAGCGTACAAATTCTTCCAAGTCGATGACACCGTTCCGGTTCTGATCAAAAAGGTCAAAAACCTGCACGAAAAAAACATAAGTATGCTAAGTAGTAACGTTATTATGTACCCGCTCGTGTAACGAATTACAGAAATATAATCCTCCGGGCTCCGAAGCAAGTAAAATGCATAAAGATAAATAGACTTATGCCTACTAGAGAATCTGCTAAGAAGAATGTTCATAGCACATTCTCTGAAACGATTTTCACGAATCATTCAAGAGAAGCGAGACAAAATGTCAAAACGGTCTTTCTGTCAGGATGGATTAAGTAGTCCAATCGATCAATCATATCTTCATTTTCACTAAGCCACAATAATCAAATATAACTTGGGTATTAACGAACAGACCTGTTACACGCAATGACGGAGCCAGAAATTTTATCGAGGGGATGAGATTGTTATGATATGACTACACATTTTTTTTTGCTAGATAGACAAAGGATTCAGCCCCTACGATACGGTACGCTATATTTATGGGGGAAATATAATAAGGAATTAGGTTCAATTACAATTTTTGACATATTTTATACTTTTATATCTCTTTCGTTATAGCTAGTATTTTTGGTTTGAGAGGGTTGTCTCAAAGAAAATGGAGAAAACGTGATATTTTTCAATTTTGAGGGGGGGCCAAATTCAAAATTCAAAAATTTTGTAAGGTAAAAAAATTATTTTTCAAAATTGATGGGGGGCGAACGCGCTCTCCAGCCCCCCCCCCCCCCCCCCCCCCCCCCTCCCTCCCTCCTCGGCGCCATCCCTGGTTACGCACCATGCAGGATCTTGATCAAACGAAACGAGAAAACACATTCTTAAATTATAGGCATAGAAACTAAACCTACGCTTTCTGGCTATCTTGAAAGCCTGGCCAGATGTGATAAAATCTGGTTTTAAGAGGTATTCACTATATATGTAACCTAGCTCCGTCCCTGCATATACGCATGGTCTTAAATTTCGATTGAAACACCGAAAATTCGGATTTCGTGGGTTCCCAAAATGAAATTGAACCTTCGATCCAATTTTGCAGAATATCTTCCGAAATTTCGATTGAAACCTGGAATTTCCAGAAATTTTTGTCCAAACCCAAAAATTTCCAAAATTTAAAATATTTTTGTCAAATATCTATCAAAACTTCGGCTGAAACCCGATATTTCCCGAAACATTCACCGAAACCGAAATTTCGGCCGAATTTTTTTTATATTTTTAAATATTATATAATTAGAAAATTATATTTATACTTGGTAAGGACCACACCTACCACTTACCCCCCAACCAGAAAAAATAGTAAAGCAAAAAACTGAAAATGAATATGATTAAAGAAATTGTACTATTCCATTGGGGTTCTTCAAGATTAAACAACATCATTATATGCAATATTACCAACATTTCATGACATAGGTGGAATATTATCAACATGTAACTAATATTTTTCACTTACAATATGAAAATAGAGGTAGGACAGATACTAGTGATAGCGATTTCTATCTTTCTAGAAACTCGATGTGGTATTGAATAGTAACTTTTACTTAAATTCTGGTACATTTTATTTTAATGAAGTTCTCATGAGATTTGGTTATTAACTTACTATCAAATTATATTTATTTCATATTTTTTGCAACAGTTTTTAGTAATATTATTTAACAAATTCATTATCAATATATTATATATAGAATATTATTGATGTAAAAGATGCATAAATATGATTATTAAAGTTACCCAAAATTTTATTGTAAATTTTCAAATATTTTTATAAATTTCCATGATTTTTTTAAAATCGAGACCGAAATTTTGAATAGCCTCGAAATTTTCGTAAATTTACTATACCGATATCTACACCGAAACCAAAATTTAAGACCTTGCATATACGTATTAACAATAGAGTATCGAAATCAAGATAGGACAAGAATTAAGACTTGTGATTACCCTGTCGAAGAAAAGGTTCTCACCGCATGGAGTTCTAAACAGTGCCAGTTGAAGCTCTTCCTGCATGTGAATAAAAAGTTAGAATTCAGAAACTCGTGTTCGACTCGTGTCAACTCATGTTCGACTTGATTAAAGCTTGTTTGACCTTGGTTCGATTAACAATCAAACCAATTAAATTCAAAACACAAATTTTAAACCTCGATAATAATTCAAACAACCGTGAACAACAATAAACTCGGCTCGACTCGTTTACAACCCTAGAGACAGGAGTCTTACCTTATGTATCAATCCATCATCAATAATTGAACTGCTCAACTTCTTAAACAACTCATGCAATGCCTCCACTTCATTTACAGTAACTGCAAAAGTAACCACAAAAAAAATTTCCAAACTTAATACAAAGCAAGCAACAAAAATTCAAAACTTCAAAACAACAACAATATATATATATATAATCAAAATCACTATATACAATGAGATTCCTCCGAAAGTCGAATAATGTCCTTGTATCCGTACTGCAATTTCTTCGCATTCCTCAACTTTCGGCATTCAAAACAACCGGAGAACACGAAAATAAATTCGTCGATTAACGCCATAATCGGAATCAATGCCGCGCAGAGTTTCTCAGCAAGTTTCAGAGAACTAGAACGTAGCTTCTCACCAACAACAATAGATAATAATATTCATCATCAATACTTGACGTAAATTTCATCATATACCGACATAAATGTATAAAATTCATCAATAATTAGAAAAAAACTGAACATTTACCAGCGAATTGTTGGTAGAATCCATTTCAATCTGTAGAAGCAAAATTAATTCACATGCTGTTACGTTGCAGCGATATATATGTTTTTTACTTAATCTTGTTGGAAATTTCACTATATATTAGTTTTGAAAGTAATGATTTGTGTGTTTGGGAGATGAAAGAAGAGCCGTAACGTAAGTACTATAGTAGTTGGAATCTAGTTAAAACCCGTACTCTGGTATTCATTATGAACATGTTGAATAAACTCGTCATTTTTAGTTGAATTATTTAATACATGTTATAATACTTGACGGATAATGTTCTAATTCTGGTAAAACTTAAAAATTATCACTAATTTTTTTTTCGTACAATCACTAATTTTTATAAGTACTAACTGAGTATTATACAATTAAAAACTACGAACGCTAATAATTTATCCAAATATTAAGATGGATATAAAATATTTTTTATAATTAAAAGTGAGCGCACAAGCAATGTGTGGTATAAATTTATATTTATACAGTAATATTACAGAAGATTTTAATTGCTTAAAAGCAGCTTTATAATTTTAGAATTTGGTTCCCCTAATTATTGCCACAAATTATTCTTGGAATTATTGAAAAACGAGGCAAACAAAACTTGATATTTTTATAAAACGTTGAAATTCCTTATATATGGTTCAGAAATTATTATTGGGTCTTTCATATGAAACAACTTACTCTTGAAATCTATTTTAATTTCAGATTAAAAATAACATTGAAATTGTTAGAATTTCAACTAGTCTTACTGTCTTAGGTTTTGTTACTTAGTCATCTGCCTATTCTTTAGGAATTAGTTGTTTCTTTTCTAGTCAATTATCATGTTGGTAAACCGTGGACTGCATTTTTTCATTCTGTTCTAGTCATGTTATTCTTGTAAGACTATATATTATATATAGCTACATCAATTGTTTAAAAAAATGATACTTGTTCTTACTCTTATTTTCACATATAGAAAGAACTCTTTGAAAATACTAATTTATGTGTGTCCATATATATATATATATATAGGTTTACTTGATAGCTGGTTGATATACATACATAAATATATCATATTCACGAAAAATATGATTATTTTTCAACTATCGAGATATTCAAGTATTAGTCACAAATTATATGGCAAATTTTATTATATAAGTGAGATTCCATCATTTTTCTCTTGAGTTGTCCCAGGTAACAATTTAATTAAGAATTTTAAAACTTCGCTAATTATACCCCCAAATCCTTATTTTACTACCATGCTCTTTAAGATAATAAGTTTAATAAGATTGAACAACTTATTTAACTCGACCATCCTTTCCAACCTAATCTGCGACAACTTATGCCAACACATGTTGGCTCAATTGATAAGGAACGAACAATTTCCTGTCAGAACGTTGTGAGTTCAATTCTCTCTGCCTATGTAAGAACTGTGTTGGTGGACAACCTGTAATTATCTTTCTGCAAGTGACCTTTGTTTTCGAAAACATGCCCTGCCTTATGGTAGGTGACTGAAGCCAACCCTACCCAAACTTTACTTATCGAAAAAAAAAAATGTGCGACAACTTATCAATATACCTTCTGGCTTTAAAAGCTTATACAACTATTAATGTAAAAATACTTCATATTTTAAATTCAACCTTAGCAATTACAAAAAAGTAATCAACTTAGCAATGATGCTATATTATTTATGAAGGCAAGATATGCACGAAATCGTTGTTATCTTATATTTGGATATTTTATTATTATCAATGATTGTGGTGCTTACTAAGTAATAAAGTAAGAACAAGAAATAATAAAGTCAATTTATTTGGTTAATCATCATAATCGGAAGCCTATCAAGTTAAGTGGAACAGGAAAATTTCACTATTTTTTAGGTATGGATATATTAGGAATTTTCTTTTATTCATATGTATGGGTACATTATCGATATTAAGAGTTTTCACTAATAAATCGTTCGAAGTACACTTGATAAGTTACATATTACACGATCGCTCAAACTTTGCTTATTATCAGTGATTATGGTGCTTACTAAATAAGGAAGCCCATTTAATCGGTTAATCATCCAAATCTATGATGTTAAACAAGGGATTGCCTGTAAAGTAATTATTATATCTAACAGGAGTTAAATTCAATAGGAAAATGCTATATTCAACTATTTTCACCACCCTTTTTTCACCTACCATTGATTTGGCAAAAGATTATTATAACCAGCTGACTTTGATGGATTTAAGCAATCAATACTTTCTAAATCAAAGGGGAGTTGAAAAAATAGTTGTATGAAAACGGTGGTATATGGCATTACTTCATACAATATCCTTCTAACTAAGTAATCTTAATTGGTTAAGAAGTAGGCATTATTGTAAGACTGGTTATTTTCTCGTTCATTGTGTTAAACGACGGCATTTTGGATTCAATTAAGTCTGTCAATAAACTCAAATTGACTCGAAGCCCGCAAAATCAAGTTCAAAGTACTGATGGCCAGGGCTTTAGTTCAGATTGAATGCAAGTGCGGGCGAAGATATAGACTCGACTTGAATTGAATTTGAACTCATAAATAATATATATATATATATATATATATATTACAAATAATAAAATTAACACGCTGACAAATAAAAGTATATAAACATATCTCATAATTCATAAAACCAAAATCAGGTTTTAACGAATTTTAGTGCGGATATAAATTCAACTTGACAAATTTTGAAGTGTTAAAAATTATTAGGTTTTTTCTATATTGGAAAATTTATTTTATCAACTAATTGTCCTAAATATACTACACATAATAACGCAAACTCAAGACCTCTTAAATCAACCCGTGCCATTACCTACCATATGGAAAGACATACCACCAAATAAGAAAAATAGTACAATATCAGCACGTGCATATATTCCCAAATAAATCAAAACTTTCTAAAATCCTATGATGCAATATGCTTACTGATTTTGATGATAGTGTAAGACTTGATTACTCAACTGCTAATGGAGCTTGATAGAAAAATTGATGATTAGTGCATAGAAAGTTTTATAGTGGATCGGATGTAACCACGTCGATTCACTTTTTACCATCGAATCATAAAAGGGTAAGTGGCTTTTACTGTTCAACCAAGACAAGTTTACACTGATCATTTATTAAAAGCAGAAATCTTTTGGCGCATAGCCAGTGAGACCCAATTCATAGGCTAAGATTTCTAGTCCCATTCTTGTTCTTGTGCCAATCCCAATTTCATAATTTGATTTTCAAAAACTCCAAATAGTTAGGCTATGTTTGTTTCTATTTTGGAGGGTGTTTTTGGTGAAACATTTTATTGGGAGTTGTGTATTTTGGTGAAAATGTGTTTGGATTAGCTAGTTTGAAGTAATATTTGGATGGTTTTTTGGTGAAAATGTATTTGGTTTTGTTTTCAGAGGGAATAAAAATCAATGTAGCAGTCAAATCATATAAGTTTTTGTTTAAAAAAGTAATGTTAATAATTGGCTAATGATTAAAAAATATACTATATTATAAATTTTAAATGATTATAATATATATAATAATAATATTATATGTATATATTTATGTATTGTAATTGGTGTACATATATATATATATATACACACACGCGGGCGTGTACTAGAAAGTTTTTCTTACTCTTTCTGCAAATAAATGAGGTAATCCATCAATAAATTTTGATTTCCAATGAGAACTATTACTCTCAGGTAATTTCATAACTCTACTTAGAAAAGTATCTTTGTACCATCTAAAATCTGTTAGTATTTTACACTTAAGATTTTGTAATAATGTACGAATAATTTCACTATTATCAAAATATCTTCCAGTAAAATGTTCAACAATATTAACAATTAAGGTGTAAATAATATATATGTTAACATGACACTTGTTATATATGTAATATGTACATAATATATAAGCATATTATAATATATTATACATACAGATACACTATAATATATATGCATAATACATATGTATACATATATAATACAATATAATATAATAATTAATCAAAGTATTTCTATGTATATAATCATGCATATGTATATATAAGTGTATATTATTGTGTACATATAAAAATGTGCATATCTAGGATATATATATATATATATATATATATATGTTAATCTTTTAAGCTCATTTAAAATATAATATCTAATAATATAATATATAACATATATAGCTACATCTGTATATAAGTATATACAAATATATATTAGATATAAATATTTAATAATATATATTATTCATAATGCATATATCATACATATATATATATATACACACACACATATGTAAATATACATTATACACATGTATATGCATATGTTTATACAATACACAGTATATAATATATGTATGTATTATGCATACATATTTATAAAACATACTTATTATATACTATAAAATATATACATATAATGTATTATATATATTTATAATATATACATAATAATATTACATAGAGGTATATTGTAATTGATGTAATTACATATAAGAGTGTATTTTATTATGTAATACATATATAATATATACGTATACGTATAAGTAAATATAATATCAAATGTATATTATATACATATATATATTCTATGTACGTAATTTTATAATATTAAGTGTATATTACTTATATATAATACATATACGAATATACATATACATATGCATAATATATATATGTGTGTGTGTGTGTGTGTGTATTAAAATATATACATCAGTCTATAATTAATTATATATGAATGAATAATACATATATATGTATTATAATACGTCGATATATATTATTATTCATATACATATATATATATGTATTATTTATAATATATATAATATGTATAATATATATGCATCAATATACATAATATATATAATATATGTAATTTATAATATTAAGTGCATATTACATATATAATATCTATATTTACGTATACATATACATATACATAGGCATAAAAATTAATATGTATTTGTATATTATGATATGTGCATCAGTATATAATTATATGTACATACATAAAGCGTCAACATGGATATTAGTATTATTCATAATATATATATATATATATGATACATATAAATAATATATATGCATACGTCAATATACAATATATACGTATATTATATGTACACACCTATGTTATATACCTATTATATATAAGAATATATGCATATAATACATTATATATATATATATATATATGAGAGAGAGAGAGAAGTCTCTCTCTAACCTCCAAAACAGGGACAAGCTGTTTTGGGGGTGTTTGGTCAAACATGGGTTTTCATGTTTGGCCAAACTGTTCTGGTCCAAACAAGTTTTGGGCTGGATTTTTGGTCAAAACCCAGCCCAAAATAGAAACAAACAAAGCCTTATCCTTTCGCTGACCTCGAATACTCCAAGCCCCACCAGTTCGATAGGAGCTTGCATTCGCTGCATCAATGAATGTGCTTGCATACGATCCTACCATATTGACAGCTATAAATAGATTGATTTTGTTGCATTCAGTCCTACGTTGCACCACTTTGATCACTATGAACAAGAAAAGTTAATATTTTATTTACTTTCCATTTTAGGGTGACCTTTTGATACAAATAGCTAATGGCAGGCAACAATACACTTTTGAAAATTAGCATAAATATTGATAAAAGTTCATAAAGTACGTTATAAGATATAACAGTTCATTGTTTGTTCATAATTTAGATGAGTATGTTTCACGGGTCATACTTAGTGAATTCCGGGAGTCCAACTCCTGGAATGATCTCTACCATCACATTCACATATGATGGACCCCTCACATATATATTTATACATATGGGGTGGAGATCACCGGGGAGTGAATTCCCGGTAGGCACTAAGTATCACTCATGTTTCACACAAGTTATTTCTACATATGCAGCATGTGATGTTGTGACAACTTTATTACTCTCTTTTTTTTCCTTCAGAAAATGATTATTCCGTTTGTTTATTTTTGATAATTTTGATTTCCCTAGTCACATCACATGTTATGTTCTTCCATAATATCCCGTTCAATCTTTAAAAAGACTAACTATAGTATTTATTATTTGCATTTAAAATATAAATTAGCCAACCAATCAATTGTAGTAATAGAATTATGCACTTTTTTTTTTTTTTGAGAAAAAATTATGTATTGTTTTGAGAAGAAGAAAATGTATTACAACTTGAAATAAAATTAATGAAGTAACTAAACAAAATCTCCTTTTACCCATGAGCAACTCCTTTTACTATATAATCGAAACAACAATTATATTTACCGTGCACATGTTATATAATATACAGATGTACCGTTAGATGGGTAAAGTTTTCGAATTGATTGATTGAAACACTTTGCGTCACCTATTTAATTTGATATTTTTATTTTATATTCTTTTTTTGTTGATGCACGACAAATATATGTATATAAAGTTATCAGAAGAAAATGCCGATGAAACCTAGCTTTAAGCGAAGTTGAGACCCTAATTAAGATGTTAAGATCTTGGGTTCTACTCTCATAGAAAATGTATGAGTTTTTCTCTATTTTCAGAGTTGTTAATTTTTTTTTTTTTGAGCAAGGAAAGAAAATTTCATTAGGTAATAGTCAACAGGGGGGTACAGTTCTCACGCAGGAGTACAAAAACGTTCAAAAACCGTAGACTTATCCCTACAAAACACATCGAACAAAAACATAGGGCATTCATTCCAGATTGTAGCAATTCCTTCTTCAGATGCCTTTTTAGCCAAAAGATCTGTGCAAGTGTTCACGTCCCTGTATTCAAATTTCACCCCCACCTGTTCCATTGGTTGCATCCGGTTCCAAACTGTTAGATTAGAGAAAATTCCGTAGGAAACTTGTATAATGCTGAGTAACATATTTATAAAAATACATATAATTAGTAAACAACAAACCGAAAAGATAAATACAAGGAAACAAAAAAAAAACTTAAATTAACATAAATACTAAAAAGATATGGAAAGATATTATATTATCTAACACCAACCTCCATTAGAATCACTTTCAGCCTGGGGTACGGTTCCATTTTCGTGTTGAGATAATTGAATTAAAGCAGCGAGTCAGTCTCAATAATAAGCTTCTTAATTCCCATTTGATTTGCAATTGTAACACCTTTGAGGGCCGCCATTGTTTCTACAAAATTGTTAGTATTGGTGCCCAAGTAAAAGGCAAAGCAAGAGATAAAGTGACCACAGTGATCCCTCAATATCCCCCCACATCCTGCCTGTCCCGGGTTTCCTCTAGAGGACCCATCGATGTTAAGTTTAACCCACCCAGCCAGTGGTGGAGTCCATTTTAACTTGTCCAAGGAAGCAGTCAGGTTTGGAGTGGTGCTTCCAAGCAATCTTGAAAATGAAGGCTTCATTAAGGGTCTCCAGGTCACGGAATCCCAACCCGCCCTCATGCTTTGGGCACAAACATCGCTCCATTTGATGAGGTGGGAGTGTCAAGGTTTTCAAAAGAAAAGCAGGGAGTTTGAAAGCGCTCATGGCGTACACCGGGACCAAGGGCGGATGCACGTGCCCCCACTCAATTTTTTTTTAAAAAAATATATACTTATTTTTTTGTTTTAATTGATAAATTTACATTAGTGCCCCCACTCAATTTTTCAAAGTGTCCCCCCTCAATACCAAATTTTCAATTTTCATGGAATTTTCAGCTTAGAAGTTGTAATTGAACCTAATTTCTTATTAAATTTTTTCCCATAAATATAGCGTACGGTATCGCGGGGGGCAAGCCCTCCGCACCCCCCATCCAATCCTTAGGCTACCAGGTAAATGAAACTCACAAAAATCTCGCTCCCCTCAGTATAATTACTGGTTCCATTCCTGGAAGGTACTGAGTTCAATTCCAAATTATCATACTTTTCTCTCCTTAAATATTATATGT
Source organism: Buddleja alternifolia (assembly GCA_019426215.1). Classification (NCBI taxonomy): domain Eukaryota; kingdom Viridiplantae; phylum Streptophyta; class Magnoliopsida; order Lamiales; family Scrophulariaceae; genus Buddleja; species Buddleja alternifolia. The sequence goes on from CM033394.1 coordinate 1,486,837, forward strand.
ATCTGGCTTGTCTACTTAGACGGTGTTTGGCTAAGCTTATCCAAAACATCTTATAAGTTCCTCCATCTTATAAAATGTTTTAGGAGCTTATAAGATATTTAAAAAAAAGGTGGGGTTGGGTTATTTTTTTAAAAACTGCTTATATGACCCAAACATCTTATTTTTTGGTCTTATAAGTTGTTTTTAAAAAAAATTACCAAACAAATTTATAGAGCTTATAAGATATTTAGAGAAGCTTATAAACTTAGTCAAACACTCTCTTATTCGATCCACATCCAAATGTATATACTCTACTTCTTTTGGTAGACAGCCAAATGTATAATCTATACATTTTATAAAGCATCAGTACTCAAAAATAACCATTTCTGGTATTTTGAGATTTAATGACTATATAACCCAACTAAAATAGAATTTTAAGGCAATTTGTCTACTCTTCTCACTATCACGTATTCCTAGCTTCTATTTTCTATCTCACATATCATATTTCCCCGTTCGTTCTTTCCTCGAAATTTTAATACCTTCACTCCAACTTATTTTTTAATTATTTATAAGATCTCATAATATAAGTATAAAACTAGTTACCGCAAGTTGAAGAAAAATATTCATACTAAACAACAATAAATTGGAAAAATTACACACAAACCCCATCACTTATTGTGTTATTACCAAAGCTCTCTAACTTATTGGAAATTATCAATACACCCCTCAATGGGTCTATCTATAAAGTTTAAAGTTTACATGAGTAAAATTGTAATAATTTTTAATTACATAAAAGGATATAATTGTAAGAATGTCTTAACATGAATGAGACTTTATAAAATTTTAAAAAATATGAAGGGTTTTTAGTAATTACACATTAAGTGAGGGAGTCTATGTGTAATTTTCTTCAATAAATTAGTTATTTATTATTTATTGACTACACACATCGAGTATACCAATATTACTAGTGTAAGTAAATATTGATTGATACTTAGTGGCCTCGGTGTTGGACTCCGGGATGATCTCCACCATCACATGCATATGTGATGATGAACCCCCACATGTATATTTATATATGTGGGGTGGAGATCGCTTGGTAGTCCAACATCAAGAGCCACCAAGTATGACCCACAAATATTGAATACATGTGGCCAGCACACCATTTCATTTTGTCTTAATTACAAGAGAAAATCTCACTTTTGGTCCCACAATATATGTAGGTGAGCACTGTTAGTCCCAAAGTTTACAGAACTTTCACATTTGGTTCCACATGATGAAAAATCGTTGCACTTTTGTCCGTCTATTTTAGACGGAATTGGACTTGTGCACCTCACATTGCTGTTAGTGGTGAGCTAACTGTTGGTGGGACCAAATGTGCAAGACCGTAAACTCTGGGACTAATAGTGGTCACCTGCATATATTGTGGGACCAAAAGTGCAATTTTCTTTTTTAATTAAATAATAATTTTTTCTTTATTTTCGGCTCATTTTTCTCCCTTTTTCGAGCATTTTTTGGCTTCGACTTGAACATATACATTGTAGATTTTCAAATAAATTTTGTAACCTCACAAGAATGGGCTCATTTCGATGCCCAGGTGAAGAAATAGGACAAAGCAAAAAAGCAATATTAGAGCAATTTTTTAAAAAAATAATGACTTTTTCTTCTTATATGTTCAAGAAAATAATGACATTTTTTCAAGAAAATGTACAATTTATATATTCAAGTCGAAACCCAAAAATGCACGAAAAAGGAAGAAAAATGAGACGAAAACAAGGAAAAAGTTATTATTTTCTTAAAAAAATTGCTCAAATGTTACATTTTTAGTTGTCGTAATCCTTCACTTGGGCATCGGAATGAATCCATTATTGTGCGGTTACAAAATTATTTGAAAATCTACAATTTATATGTTCAAGTGGAAGCCAAAAAATGCTCGAAAAAGGGAGAAAATGAGCCAAAAATAAAGAAAAAAATATTATTTAATTAAAAGAAAAAATTGCACTTTTTGCTTGCCGTATTCCTTCACTTGGGCATCAAAATGAGTCAATTATTGTGCAGTTAGAAAGCTTTTATGAAAATCTGTAACTTACATGTTCAAGTCAAAACCCAAAAATGCACGAGAAAGGGAGAAAAATGAGCCGGAAACAAGAAAAAAGTCATTATTTTCTTTTAAAAAATGCTCAAATATTGCTTTTTTGCTTGCCATATTCCTTCACTTGGGCATCGAAATGAGTCAATTATTGTGCAGTTACAAAGCTTTTATGACCCAACACATGCACGAGAAAGAGAGAAAAATGAGTCGGAAACAAGGAAAAAAGTCATTATTTTCTTTAAAAAATTGCTCAAATATTGTTTTTTTACTTGTCGTATTTCTTCATTTGGGCATCGAAATGAGTCCATTATTGTGGGGTTACAAAGCTCTTATGAAAATCTATAATTTATATTGTTGGAAATTCTGTCGGCAAGCGCAGCGGAAAATAAAAACAGATCCGAATTCCCAAACCAAGATCAATTCGGGGTTTTCGTCGATTTTAAACAAGAAAATGATGAATACGAAAAATTTATCTTTTTCGCGTATTCAATCTTTAATCCTCGCAAATCTTCAATCTTCTCCAACGGTTCAATTGTACCGTTTCTAGATCATTATGAGGCGGAATCGACTCCGGAAATCACCATCTCTTTCTCCAAAGTGGCGGCTAGAATGAGAGAGAGTGGAAGCCAGCTTTTCTCTGCATTGTATTTCTGGTGGAGGAATTTCACGTAATATTTCTTTTCAACTGTGTTCTCTAGCTTGTGTTGGAGGATTAAATAAATCCTCCAACTTAAGCCCACTAGTACACTCCTATTAGGCCTAATTGGGTTGTGTTCACCCAGTCAACTTAGTCCAATTAATTTAATCAAGTAATATTTAATTCAATTAAATATATATTAATTAAATCAACATTAGTTAATTAAATAATTAATTATTATTTTAGTTTAAATGTTTAATTAACCTAATCAATTAAATATTCAAACTAATTAATTTAATTTACCATTGTTTAATCCAATTAAACAACTAATTAAATTAATTTGTCCAATTAATTAATTCGTCCTTCCAAAAGCCAAATTACCAAAACACCCTCCAAATACAAGAATTGATTTTCCCATCTATTATTTTATAGCGCGACTCTCTATGTTCGTCTCAACTAGCAATGAGGATACCAAAGGATGTGGGCAACACCTAGCTAGCACAGTGGCCCCACATCGTAGCCCAACCGAGTATGAAATGACTATGTCATTACGAACCTCTAGATTATGAATACCATATGAATATAAGCCCTTCACTGACGTATCCCGATCGAGTGAAAGTCATGAAATATGTCAAACTGACAGGACTCGATGTTATGCAAGAATCATAGAAATATGAGATTACTAAACAAGAGTTAGTTCATCAGCTCTGGTCAGAGACTTTCAATCTCATTTACCTATGATCGCATAGGATGTTTTTCGTTTACTTTCGAGATAGTGAATTCCTTCTTGGCAATCACCTCACATGCTACTTGCCCATTGGAACGCATTTTCAGGTCGGCCCCACCAACGGGTGAATTTGGCCTAACTAGTCTAGTGACAGAATCCAACGTCACAAGCACACTGTGACCGTAACTCCTCAGGTCTAAGGTTCACCCATACCTTCATAATTAGTAATCCAATCATTGACAGTCACTGAGTAAAAACCCATTTGATCAGATTACTACGAGCCTTGTTCGAATACACTAATCCCATCAATTTATCTATGACACAAACTCCTACTATTTCATAGTGTTCCACTGACACTCCTTTGTCAGAGCATGTGTCATACAAGTTCATATGAATCTCAATGCCTAATTGAGATTCTCCGACTTGCGAACCATTCAAGTGATCAAGTATCAAACTCTTCCGGTGCCCATCTCCTTTACTATTATAAGCAATGAGAAGGTTTGCCTTGACACATATGGACTAGTTGTTCATTTAACACTTATAGATGTCATCTAGAATTATACGAACAACATTTTATCGCCTTTATATTAATTAGAGGTTGCACAATATAAACTCATGCCTTATATTCTAACTCCTCGTTGGCATCGAGGACACATTCCCAACATATATGTCCAAGTCTAAACCCAAAAATGCACGAGAAAGAGAGACAAATGAGCCGGAAACAAGGAAAAAATTATTATTTTCTTAAAAAAATTGCTCCAATATTGCTTTTTTGCTTTGTCCTATTTCTTCACCCGGGCATTGAAATGAGCACATTCTTGTGGGGTTACAAAATTTATTTGAAAATCAACAATTTATATGTTTAAGTCGAAACCCAAAAATGCAAGAAAAAAGGAGAAAAATGAGCCAAAAATAAAGAAAAAATTATTATTTAATTAAAAGAGAAAATTGCACTCTTGGTCCCACAATATATGTAGGTGAGCACTATTAGTCCCAAAGTTTACGAGACTTGCACATTTGGTCCCACCAACAATCAGTTGACCACTCACGGCAACGTGAGGTGCACACGTTCAATTCCATCTAAAATAGACGGAGCAGACCAAAAGTGCAATGATTTTTCATCCTGTGGGACCAAATGTGCAAGTCCCGTAAACTTTGGGACTAACAGTGCTCACCTACATACATTGTGGGACCAAAAGTGCAATTTTCTCTAATTACAATTTACACCTTTAATTATCACTTCAACTCTTAACCAGTACCTAAAGAAATTACAAATCAGTACCTTATAAACATCTAATTTACAAATCTATCGCAGTTACTTTACAGTCTACAATCTCACTCTAGCTTCTCTCTCCATCTATATCTACAGTGTTCACACACTGTGCTGTACCATCAATTATACGAGTGGTACAACCTACGGAAAGTGATACGAATCTCCATTCCTTAACGAGCTGAGCTCAAATGAGCTTTAGCCGAGCCGAGCTCGAATAACTTGATTGCTTTGCACATATTTTATTATTTTTTATTAATGGAATCGAGCTCCAGCCGAGCTTCAAAACTTACCGAATGCAAAATGTTGTTAATGCTTGGTTTGATATATTGACAAACCAAGCTTTTAACGACCGAACTTTAATTGAGTATCGAGTAGTTTGGTTCGTCTTTCAGCCCTGTATATGTGTTAAAGAGTTTGGAATTTGAGGCTTGTTTGATTATTTGAGAAATTAGAGTCTGCTGTGAAACTGTTAGTGTGATTAAGTTGTGAGTCTTTGTAAGAGGAAAACTTGTTTATGTAGTTGTGGATGTTGTGAAGTAGTTAGAGATTGAAATAGTTGTAGTAGAAATGGTTTGATGTTGTAGAGAGATAGTTGGAAGATAATTTTGTAAAGATCGATTCTTATTATTGTTGTTGTGTTACACCACCCTCCTATTTATAGATGTTGTTAACATCTTCTAGATAGATCTAGATATGCCTACATAGATAATTTTAGAACATTCTCCATACACATCTAGAGGCTTCTAGAGACTTCTACTATCATCTAGAATATTCTACACGGTTCTACAATATTCTATGACTTTCTACGAAATTCTATATTATTCCAGAGTGTTCTACTAGTTTCTACATTATTTTAGATAATTCTAGACCATTCTAGAATCTTCTAGAATATTCTAGAACTAACTAGATAATCTTATTCTAAAAAGTTTAATGTTCTAGATTTATCCAGAAATGTGCACTTATTTCAACAGAAACTAATAATCAATACTATTCATTCTTATAATGTACTAGAATGTAAGTTAAAATGTTGTTGTTTAATGTGTAGAGTTGAGCTTTAGACTAAAGAGGTGAAATGTGAAAGTGATTTTTCATTCTCATGTGGATTTTCTTTTCATTTTGGGAAAAGGTTTTTGAATCTGCTTTTGATAGCTATTAGATGTCAATAATGGACTTAGGTTCAATTGAGTGAGAACAATATTATTAGCATCATGTAATTAAGTTTCAGCTCAAAGTTTTGATGTACTATGAGATTCGTTTAAGGTTTCTGATGCCATGCACTTATCTTCCCGCACACGCTCTTCCACGAGATATTGTCCGTTTTGGTCAGAGCCGCACGGATTTGTCCTTAAAAGAGGCCTCGTTAGGAAGAGTGGAGTTTGGGACTTATAAGCCTCTCAAGTCCCTCGTCTCCATCTGATAAACTGATATAGGATAAAGTCACTCATATACACATCAGTTTCCATTCGGAGTAATTTAAGGATTTGCCATCAGTTTCATGTTTAACAAATCCGATATAGGATGAAAGTCACTCATGGTTATACATGGAATGGAAATGATTCCATTGTTCGTTGTAAATTTTCTATAATGATGAAATGCAGTTTGGTTACCGATGGACGATGGACCTCTTCTCTGAAATCGAACTTCAATCAAACTTGGCAGCAAATGATGCCGATGGCATCAACAACAACGTGGCTGAGCAGCAGGTTTGTAGCTATTCTGGTACTGTATAGTATACTGGACATTGTAGTCTATGACCAATGTCTATGATGCATGAACTTGAACATAGTGATATGAAGGTATAATTTACAAAGAAAATGTGCTTTGCTTTGTATTTTGCGTGAGCGCAAAACTTTTAAGTCTCAGAAGACGACTCTGTATTGATCCATGTTCATGTCTTAAGTGCGGTATACTGCATGAACCCTTGTTAGGAGTTCTTGTTAGCAGCACCTACTACGTAGGAAAAGACCCTGGTGAATTCAGTTAGCAAGTCTATTTTCCTTTACCAGAAGAAAGCTTGACTTGAATCTTGCTTAGTTTCTTTAAGCGGGGAGCCGAGCCGGGAGCGGTCTAAATGGTGATTTAGTCATCTTTCCTTTAAGACAGAATTCGCAAATAAGTAGTGTTTACTCAAATTTTCAAATGTTTGCAAAAGATATTTTAAGACACGAAAAGAAATATAAACTTTAAAAAAAGAATCCAATTTATAAGGACCTCCTAAAAGAAGACTAATCTCCTGACACTTCACTCCTTAAAGCTTGTTCTTGAATCAAAAGTTGTTTCTTCTTGGATTTGGTGAATAAGAAATGTCGAATACTTTAAGATTAATTGTGTTTGGAAAAGATGTAAATCATTTTTGGTTGTCTTCGGAGAAGATGCAAAATTCTCATAGTTGCAACACTAGAAACTTAAGACTTGGATTTGAAAGACTTCTTGTAGAAATTTGGAAGAGTTTTGGAGGAGACTTTGATACTTTGAATATTTCTTCGAACGTCTTCCTCTTTTTTTCTTCTTCTTCTTCTTATTTTTGTTGTGTGTATGTACGGAATTCCATCACCCCCTATTTATAGGTAAAATAAGTATATGAGGTAGAAGAGTCCTAGCCTTCTTTCATGGATTTAATATTATCTCTTTAATGTATTCATAATCTTAAAAAATAATATCAAATCAATACCTTGATTTGATTTGTTGAAAAAATAAATACTAAAATATCCATTAAATATCGTATATATTTTTTAAATTAATTTGATAAATTCATAGTATAAATAGATAAAATTCAATTAATACCAATATATTATTTTGGGAAAATTAAATTAATAATATATAAAAAAAGAAAAATCAGAAAATATTGAAAAAAAGGACCCAATCAGATAATAGTACGTTACGACATAGGGTATGTCGTCTGACAAAGAGACGACATATACTATGTCGTCTCTTACAAATTTTTTTTTTTTTATTAAATCAAGAGACGACATAAGCATTGTCGTCTCTTGATTAATTTTTTTTTTATTTTAATAGAGAGACGACAATACTCATGTCGTCTCTCACTTATTATATAATTTTTTTTTTGGGGCAACTTTGCAAAGTTGCCTCACTTATTTGAGGCTGCAACTTTGCAGCCTTTGTCGTACACAACTTTGTTTTTTTTTTTTTTTTTTTTATCATTTTACTTTTTTTCTCCTCAATTTGCGAAGCTATTTACACAGAATTTTTTTCTGTCTATCTTTCTCTCCTTCCATTCTCTCCTTCCATCAGATTAGTCGATCTCTTTCTCTTCTTCCATCAGTTTTTTCTTCATTCTCAAAACGCAAATTTTCCATCATCAACCAAAAAATTAAGGTAATTTTTTTTTTCATTCATTTGTACTTTTAAATTTATTATATGTAGAGTTTATATATATGTTTTTTTTTGTAATAGTATTGTAATTTAGGGTTGAAAAGTTGAATTTATAGTGATAAATTTGATTTATTAGCTATAATTTTTAAGTTATTTGGTATAATTCTCGAATATATTGCTATAATTTTTGAGTTATTAGGTTTTTTTTTTATTTTTAGGTTCAATTTTGACTTTTAGGTATAATATCAATTTTTAGTGCTATATTTGAATTATTTGGTATAATGTTGTAATTGATTGGTATATTGTTTGAATTAATAGGTTGATTTTTGAATTTTCGGTTCAATTTTCACTTTTAGGTGTAATGTCAATTTGTAGTGTTATTTTGAATTATTTGATACAATGTTGGAATTGGTTGGTATAATTTTTGAATTAATAGGTTGGATTTTGAATTTTAGGTTCAATTTTAGGTTTTAGGTGTAATGTCAATTTCTAGTATTATTTTTTAATTATTTGGTTTAAGTTGGAATTAATGGGCTTAATTTTGAGTAGTTAGATTTATTTTTTTGAAAATTAATATATTTTGCAATTGTTTGGTATAATGTGCGAATTGAATGGAAGTATAGTTTGTATATATAAATTTTAATGTTGTAGGTATATAATTTTCAATTTTATGTATAATTTGTAAGTATAATTTTATTTTTTGACTATAATTTAAATTTAGTGTTTATTTATGGTTTGAATTTTGATATTATATAGAAAATGTCAAGGGCGAACACAGTTGATGTTTTAGTATACACGGATGGTCAAATTATTGAAGACTCAAATTCAGTTAGATATAGCACTCGTCCAAGCACTAACATGAGGATACGTCGTACAATCACATACGCTGAATTGTTGGAGAAGTTATATACGAGAACAAGAACTGATCAGAATTATTTTTCATTAAAAGTAATTATAAAGTTTGAATTTGAAAAGAGAAATGTGATGAGGGAGAGCACAATGGAGATCAAAGATGATGAGACTTTAGGGTTTTTCTTGGATCCTAACATTGTTCAGGACACGATCGAGCTTTATATCGAGAAAGAACCAATCCAATATCAGGGTCAAGATAACTCGTTGTTAACCCAAGTGACGTCGTTAACACCACCTCCATTCATGTCTTATTTCACACAGCCCACAGTTCCCGATTTGAATCCGCAGTCACAATCCCAATTAATGTCGTATTTTACTCAGCCCACAGTACCAGATTTAAATATGCAGACACAATCAAATGTGTTGGGAACTCGTGAGTATCATGATTTTTTTTCAAGTGGTTTGGGGAGTTCTACAATTCAGGATGTGAATCAAGGTAGTTTATTGTTATTTTTACATTGTGAAGTTTATTTTTAAATTTCATACATGTGTAGATAATTTTTTTTTTCTTCGCGGAATTGTAAAATAAGTTAAACTTTTGTGATTTGCATTTTTAGGTGCTTCTACAACGGGTCATTTGTTTGGGCATTTTCTAAATGTACCAAATTCCCCTTTTGTTCCTGATATGCAAGCAGGTATTATGAATATTCTAATAAGTTTTTTCAATTGTTGTATTAATTTTACGAATTACTTGTTATTCTTGTTTTGATATCCTATCGTCATATTTATTTTTAATTGTAGGTCCGTCCACGCAAAATTCCCCTTTGGAAAATTCTCGTAGGAGGAATTTTGTAATTCCTAACGAGGGAGCAGGTAATTATGCATTTTCTAATAAATTTCATACTTGTTGTATTCCTTTGATTCATGATTACTTGTTGTATTCCTTTGATTCATGATTTGTTATCTTTATTTGCAGGCCCGTCTACACAAAGCTGTCATGACTTTGAGCATCCCAATTTTGGGTGTAGTGATTTTGCAAACGTCCAAAATGATGATATTGGGAATGACAGCCAAAGTGATACTGACTGTTAGCTCCATCATCTTTCAGACCGCGAGTTGGAAGAAAACTTGGATAATGCAATGATGGATGAGGGTGAAGATGCTGAGACTAATGTACCGATGAATGAAGATGTCCCTCACACAAGTCACGAAGAAAGACTTCATGAAGTGATCTCATTCTATTCCACCACATATCCAGAAGTAGAAGGAGATTCACTACATCGAGAAAGTTCAGGTTTGAGCCGGAGAATAATTTATGATCATGCAAAAGGTAATCTTCGTTTGGGCCAAGTTTTTGACAACAAACTCAGCTTGCAAGCAGCGGTAAAAGACTACCACGTACAACATGCACGGCGCGAGTTTAAGGTGACAATTAGTAATTCTACAGTGTATGCCGTAGAATGCAAAAATGGATGTCGTTTTAAACTGCGGGGAAGTTTAAAGAAGAGTACTAATTTTTGGAAAATTACAAGGTATGAAGGGTCACACGAGTGTTTCTTCGAAGATTGTTCAAAAAATCACTTTAACTTGGACATAAACATGATTGCAAATGAAATTTTACCAGAAGTTAGGAAGGATCCTTCGTATAAGGTCGGTCTAATTAAGCTAACGGTGCAGAAAAAATGGAAATTTGATATTTCATATGGGAAGGCTTGGTACAGTTTGCGGCGTGCAAATGACATTATATACGGGACGTGGGAGGATTCTGTTACAAGATTACCTAAATTTTTGGGAGCAATCCAGAAGTGGAATCCAGGGACGGTTGTTGAATGGAGGCACAAGATACCAGATCAAAATCCAAAAATGTTGAAATTTATGTTTTGGGCGTTCAAGCCATGTATAGATGGATTTCGACATTGTCGAAGAGTCATATGTGTTGATGGGACTCATTTGTACGCACGGCACAAGGCTAAGTTGTTATGCGCATCGACTCTGGATGGAAATCAGAATATTTTGCCTCTAGCATTTGCTATCGTTGATAATGAGTCGAACGAGTCTTGGCTATGGTTTCTGCAATTGATCTGCAAACATTTCTTGATGCCTGATGAAGGTGTTTGCCTTATTTCCGATCGTCATAAGGGCTTATTAAATGCCACTCGATTTATGCCCGCATTTTCCCCACCCCTTGGAGCTCATAGATATTGCCTGCGACATGTGAGTTCAAACTTTAATGCTCAATTCAAAAGTAAAGCTATGAAGGAACTCTGTTATGCGGCGGGAATGGCACATAACGTCCGAAAGTTTGACCAAGCAATGGAACTCATTGGTAATAAGGATCCAGCTGCGTTGAATTATTTGAAAGTTATCCCACAAGAAAAGTGGACACTGGCATATGACGGAGGGATGCGCGAAGGCATTATGACGACGAACATGGGAGAAAGCTTAAACAATGTGTTGAAAGGTACGAGACATCTTCCACCTGCATCAATTGTGGAGTGCACATTTCATCGTATTGTCGAATATTTTGCTGATCGAGTGCGAATGGCTTTGGCAATGAGGGCACAACCTTTCACGACATATGCACTTAAAATGTTTAATGAGTGGGCCAAAAAATCTCAAAATCACAAGGCAGAAGTTTATTCTTGGTTGCATTACACGGGTGCCGTTAAAACGCCCCGACAGATAGGGTCCGGTAATCATCATTACGCCGTCGACATCAAAGCTAAATATTGCTCTTGTGGAAAATGGAGTCTTCATCGAATTCCGTGCTCACATGCAATGAAATTATGTACAGAAATAGGGCTTAGGCCGACTGAGTATGTTGAAAAATATTACCTGAGCTCCGAATATTTGAAAACATATCAAGGGAGGTTTTATCCATTGCTTGAATCCCATTATTGGGATACTCCCAATTTTGAGTTGGTCCATGACCCTAATCTGAAGAAGGCGCCTATTGTGGGTCGGCAACGGAGCACTCGGATTCCCAACGAGATGGATTGGCGCGACTTAGACTCAGACTAGTATGTGTGTTAAAAAAAGTCCCCGCCTGTGCTACTGATTTGTGCAAAAACTGCTATTATTTTTTTTCGTATTGCCATATTTCTTTACTCGAGCATCGAAACGACCCAATTCTTGTTTCAAAAAGTAGTTTACGCTCAAGTCTACATTTTTTAAGTCCAAATCAAAACCCGAAAACGCACGAAAAATGGAGAAAAATGAGTCGGAAAAAAATAAAAAGTCATTATTCGTTAAAAAAAACTGCTATTATTTTTTTTCGTATTGCCATATTTCTTTACTCGAGCATCGAAACGACCCAATTCTTGTTTCAAAAAATAGTTTACGCTCAAGTCTACATTTTTTAAGTTCAAATCGAAACCCGAAAACGCACGAAAAATGGAGAAAAATGAGTCGGAAAAAAATAAAAAGTCATTATTCGTTAAAAAAAACTGCTATTATTTTTCTTCGTCTTGCCATATTTCTTTACTCGAGCATCGAAACGACCCAATTCTTTTTTCAAAAAGTAGTTTATGCTCAAGTCTACATTTTTTAAGTTCAAATCGAAACCCGAAAACGCACGAAAAATGGAGAAAAATGAGTTGGAAAAGAAAGGGGGAAAGAGAAAAGGTGGAAAGAGAAAAAGAGACCATACCGCGCCACGTATTTGACCTATTTCTGTGCGTTTTTTGGCTACGAGCTGAACATAAAACTTGTAGGAGATGTTATGAATTTTGTGAAACTATAAGATTTGGCTCATTTCGATGCCCGAGCAAAGAAATATGGCCATGCGAATGTGCCCCGCCTCTGCTGCTGATTTGTGCAAAAACTGCTATTATTTTTTTTCCATTTTCTGGCTCGTATTTGACCTATTTCTGTGCGTTTTTTGGCTACGAGTTGAACATAAAACTTGTAGGAGATGTTATGAACTTTGTGAAACTATAAGATTTGGCTCATTTCGATGCCCGAGCAAAGAAATATGGCCATGCGAATGTGCCCCGCCTCTGCTGCTGATTTGTGCAAAAAATTATTTTTTTTTCCATTTTCTGGCTCGTATTTGACTTATTTCTATGCGCTTTCTGGCTACGAGCTGAACATAAAACTTGTAGGCGCTGTTATGAACTTTGTGAAACTATAAGATTTGGCCCGAGCTAAACATAAAACTTCGAATCCTATTATATTATTAACACCACAAAAAAATGTAAATACACAAAACTATCTACGTGCCCGATAGCCACGATGCCCCCCTGTCCCACAATCTGGGGACCGCCTCGTCCTCGTAGGCCTTCTCCTATTTGCTTCTTCTTCAACATCATTGTATTGAACTGGTGATACATTAAATTGTACAGGAGGCGGAGGTGCCATTCTATGATGTTGCGGTGCATCACTCCACTGTTCTATGCCGACATCAGAAAAATTCCACGTTGGTGTACTGTAACCTTGTCCTTGATCATGCTGTTGTGGTTGGGGCATTGTGGGAATGTAAACATCGTTAGGGTTGGGACGAGGTTGTGCCGAGCTCGATCCTCCGGCATCGAAGTGACCATGATAACCCGAGCTCGATCCTCCGGCATCGAAGTGACCATGATAAGCCGAGCTCGGACCAGGTTGTTCCTCCTCTACACTGCCACTACATGCGACCATATCCCGGATGTTCCTCATTCTAGATCGCATTTCCCTAATTGCCGTGGGATCATTAGTTTGGGCAATTTGTTCCATTACAGTTTGCATCTCTTGAATTTGTTGGTACTGAAAAGATAAAATAAGGAATAGTATCAATGAAAAAATTATCCTAAATAAATAGCATTAAAATAAGAATCAATGGAATACAATACCCAATACTAACCACATCATGCAATAGAGGGGCTGACCCAGCCTGGTGTCCCGCACCACTCCTAGTCAATCGGGGTGAAATGTAACGACGAGTGATTCGGTCATACCACTCTTCGTATCCTTCGTCCGTCTGGTCTCCCCCATCCTCAATATAGTATCCAGTCACAACGTTGGATTGACGATCATTCCACATTGCAATTTCCCGAGCGTGTCTAGCTACCCAATTAACGGTGGACCTACCCTTTCGGCTGACCCTCTGAACACGTCCAGGTAGGCGAGGAATAAATTGGCGTATTCCGAACTGTCGAAGAACACGCTCAGGATAATGATACTCTACGATGGCAAAGAATATCATTGGAACTGATGCTCGCCAAATGTTATCATTCAAACATTGAGGTGGCAACTCGGCAATGTCTGCATCATTAAAATTGTACGGTGTCCAAACAAACTGAAATACGAAAAATATTAATTTACAATATATTAGTAGGAGATAGATATAACTTCATAATAATTTTAAAAAAAAAATTCCTGACTCACATGTCCATCCGCCATCTGGTCTAGACCATCTCTAATTGCCCGGACGTTGTGACTGACTGAAGCAGTATTTGTCGTAGGCCGATACCACCTTCAAACAACAATCATTGAAAATAATTGAAAAAAATTGAACGTTTCTTAATTAAACATAATATTCAAATGGTAAATTACCGTGAAGCATAAGGTTTTCGGGCAATGCCATTCACGTCAACTCCCGCCATCTGTCTAGGTACTCGATCTGGCCTTACAATCAAAATTCTACTCCACGCCCATATCTGTTTAAGGAAAAATATATTAATTGAATAATCATGAATTATTTTATCAGAAATAATAACATCTAAATAATAATTTTTCTCACCTGTAATAATGGCATGAAACCTGCAACGTCGTTTCTTTCTACTCGGGAAGCATTTGACAGTTCTCGGTACAAATGAGCCAATACAGCACTCCCCCAACTGTATGTGCGTGCTAAGTTGATATCTTCAAACAAACTCAACCACACTACAGGAATAACATCTCCTGTGGTGTCAGCACACATCACACCCCCGAGCAACAAAAGGGCCCAACAGCGAGCTACCTGATCAACTACAAATTCTTCAGATTCATCATTTATTTGTTGAGGCTCACTCAGAACATGGGTAACAAGTTTTCGAACAGGTATTCTATTACCGTGCTTGAAATCTGTAGTCGATAAGTACAGTCCTAATTGTCCAAATACATATACGACGTACTCTTCATCTGCTTCGAAGTGCCGATGTGCAACTACAGCTCTACCATCAACTGGTAGACCATATAAAATAGCAATATCTTGGAGAGTTATCGTAGCCTCTCCAATCCTAAAATGAAATGTGTTCGTCTCTGGGCGCCATCTCTCAATTAGGGCCTTGACGAGGCCCAGGTCGTTTTTAAACTGAGGTAACAGGTATACTCTATAAAACCCCATCTCATTAAGCTTTACCTTGACGCGGTTATGCAAAATAGATTCATAGGCAGCTGGAAAATATGCAGAGTCAGCTCGCCGAACACGATAAGTGAAGTCTGGATGATCAGCAACTGCCTCAGATACATGATTGTCCTGATCATACAGTACGCTCCCATCAACCGGACCATGTACATTACGCTCAGCCATCCTGCATTTACATATCCACAACAATGTTAATTTACATTCTACGATATAAATTATACTTAATATTTAGTACATTAAATTGCATCTATTAATTCAAAATTAAACCCACTAATTACAAATTATACCTAATCAATAAAGATTATACATACAAATTAAAATTTACAGATTATACCTAAGATTTCAAAAAATATACCTAAAAAAAGGAATTTAAATATACTAATTAGAGATTATACCTAAAAATTGGAGATTACACTTTAGAAATGAAAAAAAATTGAATTTAAAAAATCTAATTTTAACATACTAATTTTAACTACTAATCGAATCTACAACTAACTACTCCAAATTAAACATATTAATTCGAATGTTTACAAAACTCTTCCATCCAATTCGAACATTATATCAAACAATTGCAAAGTATATCAATCTATTCAAAAAAATAAATCTAACTACTCAAAATTAAGCCCATTAATTCCAACTTAAACCAAACAGTTCTAAAATAAACCTAACAACTCGAAATCAAACCTAACAATTCAAAATTAAACACTACAAATTCAAATTATACCGAACATTTACAAAATTATACCTAACAAATATACCATTATACGAAATAATTCAAAAATAACACTATAAATTGACATTACACCTAAAAGTCGAAATTGAACCTAAAAGTCTAAATTCAACTTATTAATTCAAAATTATACCAACCAATTCCAACATTATACGAAATCATTCAAAAATAACACTAGAAATTGACATTACACCTAAAAGTCAAAATTGAACCTAAAAATAAAAATCAACCTATTAATTCAAAAATTACACAAATCAATTTTAACATTATACCAAATAATTCAAATATAACACTATAAATTGACATTACACCTAAAAGTCAAAATTGAACCTAAAAGTCTAAATTCAACCTATTAATTCAAAATTTATACCAACCAATTCCAACATTATACTAAATAATTCAAAAATAACATTAGAAATTGACATTACACCTAAAAAAGTCAAAATTGAACCTAAAAATAAAAAATCAACCTATTAATTCAAAAATTATACCAATCAATTCCATCATTATACCAAATAATTCAAATATAACACTAAAAATTGACATTATACCTAAAAGTCAAAATTGAACCTAAAAATAAAAAATCAACCCATTAATTCAAAAATTATACCAATCAATTCCAACATTATACCAAATAATTCAAATATAACACTAAAAATTGTCATTATACCTAAAAGTCAAAATTGAACCTAAAAATAAATAAAAAACCTAATAATTCAAAAATTATATTAATATATTCGAGAATTATACCAAATAATTTAAAAATTATAGCTAATAAATCGAATTTATCACTATAAATTCAAATTTTTAACCCTAAATTACAATACCATTATAAAATATATATATATATATATACAAACAATGTATATAACAAATTTAAAAGTTTAACTAAATGAAAAAAAAATTTACCTTAATTTCTTCGTACACGAGCGAGAATTTCGTTTAAAAATGCACCAAAATTTTTTTGTAGTAATGGTGGAAATGAAAGAGCAAGAGAAAGAGAGAGAGAAATGGTAGAGGAATGAAGAAAAGGAATGGAAATGAAGAAAGGGTGAAATGGATCGTTTCCATACCTGCAGAAAATTGAGAGGGGTCAAAACCAATTAAGAAAAGGCTGCAAAAGGGAAATGAAGAAAGGGTGAAATGGATCGTTTCCATACCTGCAGAAAATTGAGAGGGGTCAAAACCAATTAAGAAAAGGCTGCAAAAGGCAGCCTTTTGCAGCCTTTTGGCAGCATTTCGTCAGCGGTCAAAAGACCGCTGACAATTAAAAAAAATATATATATATGAGAGACGACATAGCATATGTCGTCTCTCACTTAAATTAAAAAAAAAAATTACTCACAAGATTCTGTGTAAATAGCTTCGCAAATTGAGGAGAAAAAAAGTAAAATGATAAAAAAAAAAAAAAAAAAAACAAAGTTGTGTAAGGCTGCAACTTTGCAGCCGACAAAGGCTGCAAAGTTGCAGCCTCAAATAAGTGAGGCAACTTTGCAAAGTTGCCCCAAAAAAAAAATTATATAATAAGTGAGAGACGACATGAGTATTGTCGTCTCTCTATTAAAATAAAAAAAAAAATTAATCAAGAGACGACAATGCTTATGTCGTCTCTTGATTTAATAAAAAAAAAAAAATTTGTAAGAGACGACATAGTATATGTCGTCTCTTGTCGTAACGTACTATTATCTGATTGGGTCCTTTTTTTCAATATTTTCTGATTTTTCTTTTTTTTATATATTATTAATTTAATTTTCCCATATTATTTTGCACATGATTTTTATTAATTTTGCCAAAATCTCCACGCCAACAGTTACCTTGCTTATCCTCCCCGCAAGGTGGGCTCTCTCTCTTCCCTTGGTGGAGAGGATTTGCTTTCCTTTTCTCCGGAAGAAACCTCTAAATTCGCTGTTCCTCTCCAATTTGCCATCGTCGGGAAATTTTCCCATGGGTTTCCCTCGTTGAAACATATCCATAAATACTTGCACTCCTTGGGTTTAGGTGGAGATTTCTCAATTCATCCTTTGAACCTGAAGCATATTCTCATTATACTTTCTTGTGATGCTGATTTCTCTCGTCTCTGGCTCAAAAGAGAGTGGCTCATTGAAGGTTTCCCCATGAGGACCTTTAAATGGACCCCTGATTTTAATCCCTCCCTTGAATCTCCTCTTGCTCCTGTTTGGGTTCGTTTTCCGGCTCTGCCTCCCCACCTTTTCGATCGGGATGCTTTATTTGCAGTGGCTAGATTGGTTGGTTCGCCTCTTTTGTTGGATGGTCCCACTGCTGGTTGGGCTAGTCTTGAATTGGCTCGTGTTTTGGTTGAGATTGATATCTCCGCTCCTCGGGTAGAGTCTGTTAAAATCAAGATTGGTGAAGATGTGATTGTTCAAAAAGTGAATTATGAATATATCCCAAAATATTGTTCTTTCTGTAAACATATTGGGCATGATTTGGGAGGTTGCTACCAGAATGGGAATGCCCCTAAACCGGCTACGAGACAATTTTTTAAAACTAAAGTGGCTGGAGACAAAAAGAAAGGAAAAGGAATCATGCCAGAAAAAATGAAGGAATGTCCTGGAACACAGTTGTGAGAAATAGAGCCAAAACCGGGGTTCAAAAAAAATGGTCTCAAAGGTGGTCCAAGTAAAGAGATTAATTATAGGCAACCACTTGATAACAATAACTCTTTTGAAGCCTTAAACGTGGCTGCACTTTCAGAATTTGTAAACAATCCTCAAAGTAGTGAGAATGTGGTCCCCATTTCTCATTATACTAATGAGCCCATAAATGATGTGGGTTATAAAAAACAGAGCACCATTGAAATTGGTGTTGGTAATGGTGAGAATGTGGCTCCCATTTCTCATTATAATAGTGAGCCCTCAAATGATGTTCCTAAGGCCTCGGTGGTTTATAAAAAACAGAACACTGAAATTGGTGTTGGAATTTGTGAGGGTCCATCATTTCAACATTCTCGAGATTTCCCGGTTGATATTGATGATAAAGACTTTGGGCTTGAAGCTCTGTTTAGAATGCCTGTGGAAAGAAAACATGATAAGAGGTGTTTGGAATTTTCTTCAGATGATCTCCAACTCATCCATTCTCATAAGGAAAGTGATGCTAAGGTACGTGGTAAACACAAGAGAAGTCACTCTTCCGGGATGCCAAAAAAAATGATTATGACGCGGAGTGTTGCTAAATCCGTGTGTGAACGTGGATATCAATCTTTTTTTTAATGTTGAATCTACTTATTTGGAACATTAGAGGTATCGGAAATCCTCTAGCTCAAAGACTTGTTCGTAATAATTGCAAAAATAATAAAATCGATATTCTGGCTCTCTTGGAACCATTTGTTGCCTTGGATGCTTCCTTTTATTTTAGGAAATTTGGTTTTGCTTCTGCTATTGCTAACTGCAGCAATAAAATTTGGGTCTTTCTCCCATCTGGATTTGCTTTTGATATCATTTTGGACCATGATCAGTTCCTCCACCTTAAAGTGTCCTCGAATACTTTACCATCTCCTTTTTTTTTTAACCATCGTTTATGCTAAATGCACCAGATCTGCTAGACAGGACCTTTGGGAGGGGATTCGTCAAATTATGCCTCATTCTCAACCTTGGGTTATTGGAGGCGATTTTAATATTGTGCTTAATGTTAATGAGAGAAGAGGAGGGAGCTGCTCCTCAATTAAATGCTATTGATGATTTCAGTGATATGGCCATTGATTGTGGTTTGATTGATGTGGGATATGTGGGGAGTAATTTCACTTGGACTGACCAGAGACTCTGGCAAAGACTTGACCGAATTTTTGTCTCTAACTCTTGGTTTGAATTGTTTTCCAATACAACAGTGCAACATCTTCTTAGAAGCAAGTCTGATCACTGCCCTCTCTTTCTTTCGGCTAAGAGTATTAGAAGAAAATCCACCCCGACGTTTCGCTTCTTAAATGTCTGGACTCAACATTCAGACTTTCTCCGTGCTACTAAGACTGTTTGGGATAAATCGATTCATGCTTCGGGTCTGGTCAAGCTACAACAGAAACTCTATCGACTCAAATATGTTCTTAAGAGATGGAATAGAGAAGTGTTCGGTAATGTGTTCTCTGCAGTTAACCAAGCTGAGAAAAAATCTGTCGACCATGAGAAAAAATATGACGACGATCCTTCGGAGGAGAATCTTTTGAAATTGAACAAAGCTAATGCTATTCTTGCTCGTGTCTTGGCTATTGAAGAAGGATTTTGGAAACAAAAATCTGCATGTCGGTGGTTAGAACAAGGTGAACGGAATACTAAATTTTTCCACTCCCTCGTCAAGAAGAAGAGAGTCAGGAGTCAAATTTATCAAATTCTTGATGGAGACCAATGTTATACTACTGATTCTGAAATTAGAAAATCCGCTGCTAAGTACTTTGAGGATTCTTTCTCTTGCCACTCTTTTTCTCCTACTGAGTTTCCACTTCATGACATACCTCATATTCTCAATGATGATGATTCTGATTTGCTTTGTCACCCTCCTACTCTTGATGAGATCAAGCAAGTGGTGTTTGGTTTTCACCCTGATAGTGTGGCGGGTCCAGATGGATACACATCTCTTTTTTTCCAGCACTGTTGGGACTTTATTGCTTTGGATATTCAAGAAGCAGTTCTTGATTTTTTTCTCGAGGTCCCCCCTTCCTCGTAGTTTTTTGGCTACTACCATCGTTCTGATTCCGAAGCTCGATAATGCGCAACGATGGACGGATTTTAGGCCTATAAGCCTTTGCAACACTTTTTGTAAAATTCTGACCAAACTCATGAATAATCGTTTGGTTGCTATCCTCCCGAAAATTATCTCACCAAATCAGAGTGGCTTTGTACCCGGAAGAGTTATAGCAGACAATATCCTTCTTGCACAGGAACTTGTTCATGACTTAGGTCTCAAAAGTAAGGAGGGGAATGTGGTGATCAAACTCGATATGGCTAAGGCTTACGATCGGGTACGTTAGGATTTTCTTTATCATGTTTTGGCTAAATTTGGCTTCCCTCACCAATGGATTTCTCTTGTCCGGAACGTTGTGGAAAATTGCTGGTTTACTTGTCTTGTGAATGGGGTACAGGCTGGTTTTTTCAAATCTTCGAGAGGTTTGAGACAAGGAGACCCCCTCTCCCCAGCTCTCTTTACTATTGCAGCAGAGGTCCTTTCTAGAGGTCTTGATAGACTTTTTCGATCTAATCCTCACATGTTTTATAAGTCCAAAGGTACAATCGAGATTTCTCACCTTGCATATGCGGATGATATTATTTTATTTACCAATGGTGGCTCTAATAATTTAAAAACCCTCATGGATTATCTTCACTCTTTTGAGGCTTGTTCGGGTCAATTGATTAATGTCAATAAAAGTTTTTTTGTAGTGGATAAAAAACTGTCTAACTCTCATATCCAACATATTGAAAGCATTACAGGCTTCCTCTCCACTCAGCTCCCGTTCACTTATTTGGGAGCCCCCCTTTTCAAGGGACATAAAAAGGCGATTCTTTTTGAAGATCTTGTCAGCAAAATCAAAAATTGAATTTTTGGATGGGATAAAGCTACTCTTTCTCATGGGGGCAGATTGTTACTTATTAAAAGTATCCTTGGTTCCATGACTATTTTCTTAATTCAAGTACTTCAACCTCCTAAGTATATCATTCAAAAGATCGAAAGGTTGTTTAACAGATTCTTGTGGGGCTCCTCTGCAGACACGAAAAAAACTCATTGGGCTTCTTGGCAAAAAGCTTGTTATCCAATGAACGAAGGTGGTTTGGGGGTTCGTAGCTTGAACGATTTGGTTTCCTCATTCTCATACAAACTCTACTGGAAACTTCGGGAGGGATCATCTCTTTGGGCTAAATTTATGCTATCTAAGTATGTTGGTCCCTTCCATCCTAAATTTGTTCCCATTAGAGCGCATGACTCTCCTTCGTGGAAACGGATATGTCGGATTGGTATTAGGGCAGAGCAACATATTTTTTGGACTTTGGGAAAGGGAGAAATTAACTTTTGGTTTGATCATTGGTTTGGGGAGAAACCACTTTGTGATCGGTTTCCAGATGCACAACAATTTCATGTTTATGTTCACTATTTTTGGGCGAACGGGGGATGGGATATCCACAAGCTTAAACAGATTCTTCCTTCTAATATTGTTGATGAAATTATCGTGCTTCCTACTCATCATAATTGTCGAGATGTCCCTTGGTGGAAACTCTCCCAGTCTGGAAAATTTTCCACAAAGTCTGCTTGGGAGTCCCTTAGAGGGGTGGCTGTCCCGCGAAACATTATGAAGCATATTTGGTCCCCTTCTTTGATCCCAACCATCTCTTTTTTTCTTTGGAGATTGCTACATAAATGGCTTCCAATTGATAGCATTTTACAATTGCGAGGGGTTTACATGGCTTCAAAATGTCAATGTTGCAATGCTGGAGAAACTCTCCCGCACCTCTTTCTTCACGGGCCTGTTGCTGTTGCTGTCTGGAAGCATTTTGGCTTTCTGTTTGGGGTGGTTCAACCTATTACCAGCAGCATTCTTTTGTCATTCATGCTTGGATGGGTACCTCTCCATCTTCGGGGCTTACCCATGTTCGTCATATCATTCCGACCCTAATCGTTTGGTTCATTTGGACTAGCAGGAATGACTCTAAGCATCGGGGTATTCGATGTTCGGTCTGGAGGATTGTTAATAAAATTACTGGGCACCTACGTAATCTTTCAAATTCTAAAATTCTCACAATGAAGCATTGGAAAGGTGATCTCGGTGTGGCGGAATCCTTTGGCATTTCCTTTCCACCACAACCTCTTTCTAGAATAACTCTTGTGTTTTGGAGAAGGCCTGAAGAGGGGTGGTTCAAACTCAATTGTGATGGCGCCTCAAGGGGTAATCCAGGTATTTCGGGAGCTGGCGGAGTACTTCGTAACCCCGAGGGAAAGGCTATTTTTGCTTTCCATAACTTTTTGGGTTCCTCTACCAATATGTTCGCTGAATTGTTTGCTCTTGCTAGGGGATTAGATTTGTGTTTGGAACGTGGGTTTGATAAAATTTGGATTGAATTGGATGCTTTGAGCATCATGCACATGTTGGACAACTCACATCCGGGTCCTTGGGCTCTTCAACAACTTTTGGTTAGAATTAAAGGTTTGCTTGATAATTTGACACATAAAGTCTCTCATATTTATAGAGAAGGGAACCAAATTGCAGATTACATGGCAAATTTGGCTTGTGACCTCCAGTCATCCTCTGTGATTACTAACTTTGAATCTTACAATCGCATCAAATGCCTTTTGCGTACGGATAGGCTTAATTTACCATACTTTAGAGTTCATTGATGTAAAGGGAGTAGTACTCCTTCTTTTGAGCTTTCTTTATGACTTTGAACTCCTATGTATATTTTGATTGTTTTGTTTTTTATCTATAGCAGGTTCGGGGTAAACCACACCCCAGCCTTTTTATAAAAAAAAAAAAAAAAAAAACAGTTAGGTCTTCAATCTCTACACATTTTGTTTTAAACGCCCGTTTTCAACAATGGAATCGGAGAAAGCAAAGTCTGGAAAAGACATGTTCAAAATTTTGAAAAATTGTACGCATAAAGAAAATAGATTTTAGACTTTTGAGGTCGTGACATATGTTAGATATTGGGCAGTAATTCAATAGATGAATCTGCAGCAACATATATGATCAGTTGCATTTGTTATTGTTATATAATATGGCATTTACTGTCCAAATTGTTAAATTAGAGAAAACCCCGTAGAAGTCTTTTATTACTGAGTAGTATATTTATAGAGATACATGTACTTGATAAACAAGAAACCCTAACTATAAACAAGGAAAAGATAAATATAAGAAAACATAAAGAAGCCTAAATTAACATAAATACTAGAAAGATATTATATATCTAACACTTCCCCACAGTCGAAACGCGAGAGTCTTGAACGTTGAGACTGGATCAAAGAAATCCGGTCATAGAGAATTTGAGAAGAAGACGACGTCAAAGAAAAAAGGTGGCGGCGGCTAGAAGTCCTCGTTTTTCAAGGGTGAGCGGTGACAACTAACAAAACTAAAGGCGGCGGCTAAGCGCAGCGGCCCGCAGCCAAAGAGAGAAAGCGGCGGCATAAAATAAAAAGGCAGCGGCTCCAAGTCTTCATTTTCCAAGTGTGAGCGGCAGCAACTAACAAAAATAAGGGAGAAGAAGCTGGCGGCGGCGGCAGCCATAGGAGAAAGAAAGAAAAAAAAATTAGATAAATTAAAGGAAAACTAAACTAGATAAGGGGCACCGGACGGGGACGGCGACTTGAGGATGGCGGCGGAAGTGAGAGATCGAGAAACCATGGCTCGAAACCATGACTCTGATATATTTATAGCGATACATGTACTTGGTAAAAATAAAACCCTAACTATAAACAAGGAAAAGATAAATATAAGGAAACATAAAGAAACTTAAATTAACATAAATACTAGAAAGATATTATATTATCTAACACAAATATTATTATTTTCCTCCATTGAGCATCTTATATATATGTACATACAAGATATAGCTTACAGACAGCCATTTTTTTCCCACTAACTAGGAATGAGGGAAAATTGCTGCTTTAGTCTCATAGTATAGGTCCAGTTACAATTTTAGTCCTAAAATTTACAAACTCGAAAAATTAGTCCCAAGAGATGCATCACGGAAACTGTTAGTTTGGTCGTGTCTTGCACACGATCACTAATAAATTGGACAGTGTGTGCATTTCATATGCGAAATTTCATCTGTTCTTTGTTCTTAATGGATGAGACCAAAATTGCAAAAAAAATGCATCCCGTGGGATTAATTTTGCAAGTTTGTAAACTATGAGACTAAACTTGCAACATTGCCCTATCTTATGATACCAACATTCCTATTTTTGCCTATGTTTTATAGTACAGATCCCAGCCCGGCTGTCTTCGTTGAGGTAATGTACTCGTCACCCGAAGAAAGTTCTGATTGTCTGCGTATTGCCTCGTCCAGAATGGAACGGGTCGACGATTCCAAACCAGTGGCTGTGGAGCAGCAAGGCTGAGCTCCAAGCTAGGTGAGTTTTGCGTTGCGGAGTTGTTAAATAGCCTGCAAAAGGGTATTTCTGGCAATGTGAAGTGATTAGAGTTTGATTTATTCTTTATATTGGGAAAGGATTGTGATACTGGGAATATGCCAGCTGAGATTGAGGAGTCATTGCTATAGAGTTGATGAACTGCATCTTCATTTCTATCACCCTGTTGTAAATATGTGTATCAAGGAGAAATGTCAATTGATGTAATAGATTTTTCTTCAAATTGAGAAATATTATTTTCAAGAAGGAAATTTAAAGCCTAGTTTCAAAGTAATTCTATGTCAGACCAAGTTCAATGATCCGAGTGTAAATTATGTGTCTATCTCTCTCGCTGCCTCATACAAGTGTGTGTGGGGATCGCACACAATAAACTTTATTGTATGAGAGATGTAGACACTAGGACCATTGAACTTGGTCTAGCGTAGATTTTTCCTGGCTTCTGCATTTTCTTTTCACAACTTGAAAATCGATGAATTTTTACTGGCTTTCGGAATGCGAGATCATGACCGTCCATGTGCAGGGCTCACGTGTGGAACTCACGCAACGGTAGCCATGATGTTCTCAGGTACTCAAGTGCTATACGAGCGTCCAAGAATGACGACCCCTTTGAGCAAGGGGTTGATAAAAAAGATATTCTTAATAGAATCGAGTTTGACCTATTACATGTGTAGTGGACTAGCTATGTGTTTGTATTCAACCAAAGCGGTTCAAAGCTAGATATTCTCGTTAACAAATAACAAGATTATTGTTAGGACCTCTCGTGATTTCGATTTAGGCAATTATCACAAATCATCCATGTAATGATACACACGTGAGATCCATATACGTACACAAACAATTATAAATATATTGAGGCTTGGAGTTCACTCTAATAGGCCTTCTTTGATGTTTGTTTGCGAGACTACCTTCAACAATCTCAATTACATCCATCTTTATTAATGTTTATCCATGTTCACAACATTACACTCCCTATATATATATATATATATATATATATATATACATATATATATATATGTATATATGAAAAAAGAAGAAATAGAAGAAGAAGAAGATCATACCCAAGAAAGGAGGGGAGGGCGATATTTCTTCTTTTTGGCATTATTTTGGCGGATAAAATACTTTTGTGCATGGCTTGCTACTTGAGTTGGAGTCCTTGATGTCACAAAATTACTAGAAATCCCTTTCCAATCACCTTTGCCAAGTTTACGTAGTCCCAATAGAAATAACTTGTGCTCCTCTTCACTCCATGCTACACCTAATTAATTGTATACATCAATGCAAATTAATAAATAAATTATAAAATACTATAATCAATTACTTGTGAGAAATACTTAGTGAGAAAAGTTGAATATATTAAAACTTTTTCTTTGTTATTATAAGTTTTATAACAAAAATCAATTAGGATGGCTCCTTGTTTATATTCAAAATTGCTAGAACTTAACATAAGGAGGTTTTTTGGATCAAATTATTTGAGTTTGATCAAATTAACAATTTTAAATGACTGCGTAATCATATTATGAATTAAATAGAAGAAATTACGCACAAAGAAAATTTAATTTATTACTTACCCTTTTTCCTCATCATCCTTTGAGATGTTCCAATGAATCCATCAGAGAGAGAGCCATTTTTGAGTTTATCAGAATTTGTCTCATCGGAAGATGATAATATAGGAAGGCTAATACTCTTTCTGAACCCAACACCATCATCATCAGAAGATGCCAAACTTACTATTTCCACACCAAAGAGCTTTACACTTTCACCATTTTTTATTCTGAGATTGCTACAAGTTCTTGAATTGTGACCTGTCTTCTCACATCGTGAACATCTCCTCATACCCATTATCAAGGGAGGAAAGCGTTGTGGGTATGAATGTGTGTTTATGCTCATATATATGAAAACTGATCACTATTTCCGGACTATACAATGCTTGGTGTACACTATGCCAAGAGTGTATACTATATTTGTCTTGTGATTCTGGTCATTTTAAACAATCGTGTCGTGACTTATCAGTATTTCCGGACTGTACAATGGTTGGTATACAGAACTGAGTAGGATCACTTGTCTGTGATTGATCAGTTTAAACACTTTTATTGTTATTGGTAGTCTCCTGGGACTGTACATCAATCATATGATAGGTGTATTGTGATTGACCACTCTCCTCAGTTGTACACCAATAATATGAGAAGTGCATTGTGATTGATCATTGTTGCCGAACTATATGATAAGTGTCTTGTGTTAAATAGTGTGTAATTAAACTCGGTTTGAGCAAGGATTTTTCCGTACGTGGATATGTACATAGCTATGTGAGGTTTTGAAGTAGGTGGTAAACATATTGGAAGCATGTGTAATTAAGCTAATTCAAAAGCTAGGGTTTCGATAAATTAGATCTTATTTTATGTCCAATCTATGGAAAAATACACATAATATATTATGGTTGTACAAACAAGTGAAAAAAAGTGTCATTTTGCCAAGCGAGATAGTGTCTAGCCAAATAGGTTTATCTTTATTTTCGTATAGATGTTTTGGTTTCATTATTAGTGTAAGTCATTTTCTTATGAACCAAGATTAGTAGTATTTATTTCCCCTATATTTCGGAGTTACATTCTAGATGACAATATATATATATATATATATATATATATACTAAAAAAATAATATAAGAGTGACAAAATATCAAGTGACAATGTCTAAGTTGTCACTAATTAATTATAAACTTTTAGTGACAAGAATTTATATTTTGTCACAACAATAGGTTCTACATGTTTAACAGTGACAAGATTTGTATAGAAGTTGTCACTCTTAATAACTAGTAACAAGAAAATTGTTTTCACTATTGATCATTAGTGATGCATGTATGGTGACAACAATCATAGTTGTCACTCTATTTGTGTTGATACTATACATATCACTAATAGTCAATAGTGACAACTTTAATTAATGAAACTTTTGTCATTTAAAATTCTTATTGTGACAAAGTAAAAATTAGGGAAAATTACTAAAAAAACCCTTAAAATAAACTTTTATATCCAAAAAACCCATGATAATATTTGTCAATCCAAAAAACTCATTCCATCAACTTTTCATTCCAAAAAACCCAATATTTAGGGTTAACAAATTTATGGACTTAATTGCCCTTAGCCTTCTAGATTAAAAATTAATCTATTGTTGTTATCCAATAAGATTTATTTATTTAAAAATTTTGTATTGATAATTGATATTAATTATGATTTTAATTTTAAATTTTTAGATTTTTTAATCTTTTTAAAAAATTTAAAACATGTATTTATAGATAATTACCATATTAATATCAAAAATAAATTATATACAATATTTAAAAAAAATTAATATCACAAAAGAAAATCGGTATTTTATGATTCGTCAATTTGAAAGAATCAAAACAAAATGATACATTAAGAAAAAATAATTGATCAATTATTAACTTAATAAATGAAGGGGTAGTTTAGTCCAAAACATTGTTAATTCTTACTGTTGGGGTTTGTGGAATGAAAAGTTTGTAGAATGAGTTTTTAAGATTGAAAAATATTTTCATGGGTTTTTTCGATATGAAAAATTATTTTAGAGGGTTTTGAGTAATTTTTCCTAAAAATTAATGTCACTTATTATGTATTTCTAGTGATAATTTTAACACTGTCACTCCAAATTTTGTCATTAATATTATTATTTGTTGTAGTGTATGTATATATGTATATGTATACGTGTGTGTACAGCTTCTCAAAAGAATGAAATCTTAATCGTCTTCAAAAATTTGATATTACATCCATTCTACAAAGAATATTTGAATTTCCATTTACCCCGAAAAAAAATTCTTATACTTGTGTCGAAAAAAGTAAAAAATATTTGTCTTATTTTGAAAATGTAAGTACATCTATGCTAGTGACAAAATAAAAAAATAAAACTTTTACCCATAACTTTCTCTTATGCCTTTTTATTTATTTTAGCCAGATATAGAAGGTAGAAATCTTTTCTCATGGCCAATAATAATTCTTTCTTCATTTATTCAATTTTTGGTTTTCTTATGTTATGGAAAGTTTTTTTAATTTTAGAGGATAAAATTAATTTAATTGTCTCTAGTTTTATATTTCAAATTGACCAAAAAGGTAATTTTGAAACAAAGTTGTAAGGATTTTCACTTAACTTGTTTCATAGAAAAGCTAAATACTGGACGAGTGAGAAGTAACTAAATCCCATTTTGGGGGTGTGAAGTGCTTTTCACTCGACATCATTATATCTTTATCTCAGATTCAAATACTACAACACCCCCAAAGAAAAAAATAACCAAAAAAAATAAATAGATGACTAAATAAAGTAATAATGAATATATATACATATATTTATACATATATATATATATGAGTAAAAAACACTTTTGCACCCTAACTTCCATCTCTCTCTCTCTATATATATATCCGTATTTAATAATATATATACTATATTTAAATAAAAATTTTAATATATATATATATATCCATATTTAACATACTATATATATATATATATATATATATATATTATCAAAATAATCATGATAAATACTAAATACATCTTTAATGTATATTATTAAATATATTTATTAATAAATAAATAAAATATTTTCTTGTGTTTTTCTGCCTTGCAAACTTAAAATAAATATAAGAACTTGAGTTCTGACCATTAAGCTCACTCGAACTAGAAAAAAGTTGAGATTTACTCGAACCGACTCGTGAACTTGACTTAACGTCCAACTCTAGTCTTTATGCTTTTTATTGTGACTTATTTATATATAATAAATTGTATTCAGTGAATAAAGATATTTAACTTTCACTAATCTCTTCTTGTGTTTTCTATAATAGTTCTTCCTGTAGAATTTGTTTACTTTCAAAAAGAGAGATTACTTAAAGTTAGATATGTTTCTCCACCAAATGCAAAATATATATATATATATATATATATGTATATATATATATATAAAGAGGTGACAATAAAAAGCATAAACACTATGGTTGAGAATTCAGCCAAACTCAAGAGTTGGCTCGACTAGAGTTCGATTTTTTTTTATCTCGAGTCGAGGCTAAAGATCCGGACTCAATCTCAGTTATACCTGTTTTAGGCTTGCAAGGCTTTTAAACACACAAAAAAATATTTTATTTTATAAATAAATATGTAATAAAATAAATATATATATAACAAAATGTATTTAATATTTATCATGGTATTTTAATAGTATATACACATCCATATTTAATATATTATTATATATAGAGAGAGAGAGAGAGAGAGCGGGAGAGAGAAAGGAGAGTTGGGGGTGCAAAGTGCTTTTTACTTTTAGGGGTAGAAAGTGCCTATTTAGGTATTGTTTTTTTTTTGGGGGGGTGGGGGGGGGGTTTGCAAAGTGCTTTTTACTCTAATGATGCCACTAATATTAAATATATAAGAAGTGAGGATTACTTAAGAATATGGGCAATTAATGCAACATTGATGGTGATGAGCCAACACTATATCTTGACTTTGTAATTGAAGCATTCCAGAAAAAGTAGATTGCTTGCAAATTCACACTTTAACCTCTCCTATTTACTTTTGTGAAACATGTTTTCCGTACTTTGCTTTATCTCTATGGATTGGCAACATCTCACCTACTAATCTGTTTTATGAAAATCACATTTGTTAATAACCTATTTGAATGGATCCCACTACCTTTTAGATTACTAAAAGTCAACATGGACCCCTTACTTACAACAACAAGATCTATTAATTAGTGACGCATATCAATCATAAACTTTGAGTGACAATATTTCTCATTTTTGTAATGATTTCAAGAAGTTCAATATAGAGAACAATTGTCTTTGAGCTATCAAAATAGATAATTAGTAATATGCGTATGGTTATAACTTCAAGAAAGTTATTGAGTCCTTGTGGAGTTGTGGTGAAATTTCATGCTACCCACTTGGGTACATGCATAAGCAGGGACGAATTCAGGATTCATTTCTTAGGGAGCCGAATTGCATTATAGTTTTTGTTTTCACAATATTTACGAATATATATTTAAATTCATTTTAGTTTTAACAAATAATAAAATATCAATTATCAAGCTAAAGAAAAATAGATTTCAATATACTTACATTAGTTTTGAAATATAAAATATTTTTTTAAAAAGTTCATCGAAGTTGTACACGACATTTTTTTATATCATAAAATTCATCTTAATAGACTATGTATCAATTTTCTCTACAATTCTTCTCTCTATATAAGTAATAACAATAGATTATGATTATATTATCTTACGAAAATATACTCAATCAACAAATAAATTAAACAAATATACTCAATTATAAATAATTAATTAAAGAACATGTAAGTCGTTACACTAGAAATTATAGTTATTATTTACTAAAACTCTTGCAAAGTTATAAAAGAACATAATATAATTAGTTCGTATCTTGTGGCGGATAGACTCTAAATAATCGAATGATGATTGACGCTTTATACCTTGTGAATGATAATTAGTTCATACCTTGTGAAACATGTTTTCCATACTTTACTTTATCTCTATGGATTGGCAACATCTCACCTACTAATCTGTTTTAAGAAAATCACATTTGTTAATAACCTATTTGAATGGATCCCACCACCGTTTATATTACTAAAAGTCAACATGGACCCCTTACTTACAACAACAAGATCTATTAGTGACGCATATCAATCATAAATTTTGAGTGATAATATTTCTCATTTTTGTAATGATTTCAAGAAGTTCAATATAGAGAACAATTGTCTTTGAGCTATCAAAATAGATAATTAGTAATATGTGTATGGTTATAACTTCAAGAATGTTATTGAGTCCTTGTGGTAAAATTTCATGCTATTCATTTGGATACGTGCTTAAGCAGAGACGGATTCAGGATTCACTTCTTGGGGGCCCGAATTGCATTATAATTTTTTTTTTTTACAATATTTACGAGTATATATTTAAATTTATTTTAGTTTTAACAAATAATAAAATATCAATTATCAAGCTAAAGAAAAATAGATTTCAATATACTTACAGTAATTTTGAAATATAAAATAATTTTTAAAAAAGTTTATCGAAGTTGTACACAACATTCTTTTTTATCATAAAATTCATCTTAATAGACTATGTATCAATTTTCTCTACAATTCTTCTCTCTATACAAGTAATAACAATAGATTATGATTATATTATCTTACGAAAAATACTCAATCAACAAATAAACAAATATACTCGATTATAAATAATTAATATAGACCTGACCAAAAAAAAACTAAAGAACATGTAAGTCGTTACACTAGAAATTATAGTTATTATTTACTAAAACTCTTGCAAAGTTATAAAAGAACATAATATAATTAGTTCATATCTTGTGGCGGATAGACTCTAAATAATCGAATGATGATTGACGCTTTCTCGTCTTTAGATATGTTGATGTTTTGTATATCAACGATCCCTCTTTTTACAGTTTTTCGAAAAAAAAAATTGTTGATTCTAATTTTAATGTGTAGAAGAGAAATTTAGAAAAAGAAGTCTTTATTAGTTCAACACCTAATAAGTATAGACGAGAAGTTCAAAAAAAAAAGTTAGAATTATTGCCAATCCAACTTTTTTTCATGGTAATTACCTTTTTTTTCATATCAAAATAAGGATATTAGCATGATAATCCGGCGCACTTGGAAATTGAGAATGAGATCACTTAAATTGAGAAAAGGGGTATAAAAAAAAAAGTTAGCATAAAGGGGGCAGTTGGGATTCGAACCCCTGCCCCCTGAAAATTCACAAAATCAAAAACCTTAACCATACCTCTCACCAACTCTACCAAAGACATTATTCTCTTAGATGTAGAACACAATATATATTATCTTTGAGGAGGCCATATCATAAAATTTCATATACCCTATAATCCGCCCCTATGTTCAAGTGGGTTTGAAATCACTGAACCTACATATGATGATGTCATAAAGTGATATGACCACCTCATCATGTATGATCCAGCGATTTAAAACTCATTTGGGCACGTACCCAAGTGGGTAGCATGGAATTAACCATCATTGTGATACTTGTTTGTAATAATGTCATCGTTATTTATGTGTCAATAATTATCAATAATTACAAGTTTTACAGAATCTAAATCGTTTTAAAACGTATAAAAATTATTGTAACAAAATTCTTGCCAATATATATATATATATATATATATACACACACACATACATATAAGGGTAAGTTTATGAATTTTTAACTGAATAATGATCCAATTGAGGTTTGGTGTCTTTGTATTTTTTATTTAAATTAAAACATGATAGAGTAATTAGTCCTTTAATTTCACATGAGGCTTACACTTGAGGTTAAAATATCATTACCCCTCTTTTTTGCTTATAGTGTGGGCTGGTCCAGTTAGATTGATGCTAATATAGCTAAGTCCATCAAACTCAATTGGATTGGGCCTGCTATATCAGTTTGAGCCATAGGCACATATAGGATATAGGATGCGTTTGGATCCACTTCTCAATTATTAAGTTCATTTGTAGGATGAGACTTTTCAAAATTAAATTTTTTAAATAAATGCTTTTAGAAATGTAAAATATTTGGCAAAATTATAGTTAAATGACTTCTTATAGAAATGTTGGAAAAGAATTCAAAAATCACTAATATGCAATTTTTAAAAATGAATTTTTAGAAAAGTGACTTATTCGAAAAATTCATTTAAATTTCATTACTAAACAAGTAATACTTTTGCAAATGATCTTCCATTTTTAAAAGTCCATTTCAAAAGTACTTTCAAACAAATCCATAATCTACGGCTTAAAGCCCCCAATGGAGGCTCATTTACAAAATAAATAGATATTGTATGTCCTTCTCATCTTTTTATCTTTTTCTTCTGACATAACTTTTACATCAAAATTCCAGTTATATTACTCTTATAATATTGCACATATACAGAATATCGTCAGATCTAAACTATTATTTTTCTTGAGTAAGAGAATGAATTTGAAGTAGTAAAATGTGTTCATTGGGCAAAGTTGAACACATAGATTATATTACGGCTCAAGCCAAAAAAACCTATCAGGGTTAGGATTTATCGTGCCCTATTATGGAGACTTATAAATACTAAGTTTTCTAAGATTAAAAATGGGGATTCAACAAATATATTCTTTTGTATCAAAAAAAATATATATATATATTTTTTAATGATATATATGAATTTCTCCGAATGGTCTCTTACTTGAGCATCGAAGGGTGCGTCTTCTGACTCTTTATTCTTTTGCAGGTTTAGGGAAATCAAAAATCCTAAAGATGTATAATGCAAATTCACCCACGTCAGAATTAATTATTGTACAATCATGATTTGATCATCTTTAACTTGGAACTCTTCCCGCCCCACAAATTGTTGGTGGAACGAGTTGAAACAAATCCACCTAATACCATTGTATTGTAGTGTACTATTTCACTCACCTTAATCCAATACTTTATGAAAAAATCAAAAGACCTCAAATTGGATTTTCTATTTCAATTTGATGTTTCATCTCGTATCAAAATCAAATATTAATGCCACATGTAATATATATTTTTCCTAAAATATGCACATTGGCCTGAATGAATAACAATTGACGTATGTATATTTAAGGTGGAACACCCAATAAAAAAAAAAAAAAACACGAACTTGGGTGGTGGCCACCCCTCAGTTTGCAACTTAGAAATTCATGTTTGGTGGAAATAAGACAAATTCTTTTATCATTATTGTCTTTTTGAGGGTGTGTTTCAAAAACCTCTTAAACTTGCAATTTATTAGTTACTTGACATTACAGCAAAAAATAATATGTGACAAAATTTAAAATGACAATGTTAAAATTGTCACTAGATGTATATAATGAGTGACAATAATTTTTGTTTTGCCAACAATAAGAATTTTTAGTGACAAGAGTTTTTTTAAAGTTGTCACTCTTGACAAGACACATGTATAGTTATAATTTAATGACAATACAAATAGAGTGACAACTATAATTGTTGTCACTAAGTTGTCACAAAAGATGGGTCACTAATTGTTCATAATGACAATAATTTCCTTATCATTAATTATCAAGAGTGACAACTTTTAGACAAATTTTGTCACTATTAAATATGCGGAACATATTTTAGTGACAAGACAAAAGTTTTTGTTATTAACAATTGATAATTAGTGATAACTTTGATATTTATCATTTGATATTTTTGTCACCAATGTCATATTTTTTTTGTAGTGTGATTAGCTTAGCTTAATAGCTTGTACGTGACCATAAATTTCATTCAAAAGGTTGTAAAGTCAAGTTAGGCTAATGATTTTGGTGATGTGACACGCCTTTCTTAAAATTCTATGCCCAAAATTAAACAAAAGAGTCATGATTATATGGTACACTATATTGTGGGAGAGAAATATTTTTGATATACTTTGTACTTTATAACTTTTTTGTTAATAGCAAAATTTTCTCATTTTCTCTTGTGGGGTAAGCAATTGCCGAACCACGTTAATTGCGTGTCTTTTAATTTTTTTTTGATTCTATTTTCGTGTTTGTTCTAATACGTGCATTATGTGGCTTCATTACATAGAAATATTCTAAGCGTCGACCTGAATTTAGGTATGACTAAAATACCTCCTTTTGTCTAATCATGATTTTATGGATGTGCTGTTTTCCTACCAATAAAAAGAAAAGGACAAAACATACTATCTTCATGTCTTTGAACTTTGGTGTCCGCCTTTTGTCTATTCATGATTTTATCATATGTATGTGTGACTGAGGTCATATTTTTAATTTTAAAATTGTGTTTCATCTTTTGTTTTATTTGATATTACACATTTCACGCATATTAAATTCACATTACTTGTATATTTAGAGAAAAATAAATTATATACATGACGTGCATATAAGAAATATAATAGGATATGAAGCACTATTTGATGCGGAAGATTCAGACTAGACTGAGGTACTTAGCTACAAAGAATATGGTTTGAGGAGAGAAAACTTGGAAGCCCCTTTTCTCATCTTTGCTTAAATCAGGGATAATTACATGCAGACCTCCTCATTTATTGTGTAATTATCAAAATCTTCCTCACTTTTGGTAAATGATCATAATCTACCATGTCAGTAAAAAAAGATTACAATCTCACTCCTGTTAGATTATAATTTACCCCTTGTTAGTGTAAATATATTACAATTTCACACTCTAACATAACGTGTGTTGGTAATTTATCAAAAATGGGGGATTTTGATAATTAAATAATAAGCGAGGGGGTGTGCGTTATGTGGCTTCATTACATAGAAATATTCTAAGCGTCGACCTCAAATAGGTATGACAAAGATTTCTCCCCCTAAATTAAGGAGAAAGTGAACAATGCAAGTTGCGAAGCATCAACCACAAAAGGTCAAAAATGGTTACAAATTATTGCTTCTTTTAGTGGAGGAAGGAAGAGGACAAACTTGAATGATAAAACATATATTGAATTAACATATATATATATATATATATATATATATATATATGTGTGTGTATTTATATATGTGTATGTATATATAGCTTTGTTTTGGTGATTTGCTCTTGCGTCTGACTGCCTATGGGTGATTCTACGGTGGACCGAGACCATTGGTCCCGATCCACTTTTCACCATAGAATCCCTCAATAGGGAGAGGTAATTTAGTAAATTACCTCCTCCCCTATTGGGGGATCCTATGATGAAAAATGGACCGAAATCAATGGTCTCGATCCACCATAGAATTACACGACTGGCTATTTACGTGCCATGAGACAACGGCTATTTCATCCACTTGAAGACATTGGTTTTGTCATTTGAATTCTCCCTACTTTTTCTTATTTTTTCTTAGGCCATTTGAATCCTTCTAAAATTTATAGTATTACTACAACCAAGGATTAAAATTTCGTTTCGATAATAAGTTTCGAGTTCTTAAATATAAGAAACGTTTCGAAAACATCATGGGAAACTTGAAAAATGCTAGAAACAAGGTAAAAATCGTGAAAAAAGAAGTAAAGAAGGGTTGCTTCCTCTTTTCACTAGCAAAAAACAATAGTTGTGTAAAATGTTTATACATTTACATCAATAATCGATCAAATTACACTAATAAATAAAGTGGTAACTTTGATTCAAGTTTAATATTCACAAAACATATAACCGATAAAATTATAGTAACTTAAATTGTGAAATAAAAAATTCTAAAAGTATTGTAGTGAAAAAAAATAAAAAGTGGTAATGTTTGATTCAAGTTTAGTATTCACAAAGCATATAATTGATAAAATTTTAGTAACTTAAATTATAAAATAAAAAATTCTAAAAGTGTTGTCGTGCAAAAAAAAAAAAGGTTAATATGGATGATATCATGGTTCCAAACTCATCTGCGAATTATATAAAAAAATTACTTTAATTGATAATACAATAATCTTCATCTTGAGTCGCAAGATAAAAAGTCATTCCTCGGTGAAATAAATATTTGTTTGATTGTTAGATTTATTACTCTTTATTTTTTTTTATTTTTTTTTTTACATTTTTCCCTACATTGAGTGATTTGAGAGCTCTGTTGTATTTGCGATAGAGCAAATCTTTTTGAAAAGTAATTACCAAACTCTCAATGTTTCCATAATTTTCATAGAAATCTTTTTAAAACTCTCAATGTGTTGGCGATAGAGCAAATATTTTTGAAAAGAAATTACTAAATTCTCAATGTTTTCATGGTTTCCATATTCCATGGAAACGAATATGGAAATTTTTGAAAAGAAATTACCAAACTCTCAATGTTTTCATGGTTTCCATATTCCATGGAAACGAACATGGAAATCATGGAAACATTGAGAGTTTCCATGGAAACATTGGAAACATTAAGAGTTTCCTAGGAAACAATGTAGTTTCGAAACTACATGGTGATTTCTTTTCCGTAAATTGAAAAATAGAAACTTTTCGAACGTTTCGATGGAAAAAAAAAAAATTGAACCATGACTACAACCTTACGTACTTCATGAGGAAGTGTACCCTTTTTTCTATTCTTCTCTTGGGAACTACATCTTTTTACATTAGAGATTATGACGAGTTTTGAAATCTCAAGTACTAATGTAATTACAACAGTCTACACTCATTATCTTTCTTATTTTCAGTTATTACAGTCCAATTTGTTTTGAGTTCTTAACAAATATCTTCCTCTTATAATAAAATCTTACATTGGCCCCCTCTGACTAACGATTGTTGTTCGTGATAGAAGTGTAAACTGTCAATTTTACCCTTATTCTGGAAAATAAAAAAAATAATTAAAATGCCACCCACTTATTTAGTGTAATTACAATGCCACCCACTTAACAGAGATCCCGCTCTTATAAAAAAAAACCTTACATTCACCCCGTGCGACTAATATAATTTTTTTTACTATAATCATATATATATATATATATATTTGTTTTCTTTCGAATTATTTTAATTTACTAATTGTTTTCATATTTTTGGCAACTATCTAATCTGGATTTATCAGCATTGAATTATGATATTGCTCCTAAAATTAATCAAAACTCAATTTTTATTTTTATTTTCTAAATAATATTCAAATTGGCATAAATCTGATTTTGCACTTCTTTAATACGTGTTTTACGAAAATTATTTATTTAAGATGAAATTGAAAATTATAATTACATCATTTTTAATATGAAAAATTACATTCACCCCCTAGAAGGAAAAATAGGGAATCTAGAACATATTTTTTGGTGATGTCAGCGAATTTCGTTAGTTTTTTAATTGAAGGGGGCGATTGTGAGTTTTTATTTTAGGAGGAGAGTATTTATTATGAGCTCAAAATAAGCGGATTGAGTTATAATTACAGAGAAATAGTTAATGTAATTAATCCTATAAGTTTATGGTTATGACTTGTGACAGAACTCGAGTCACATAAAACTGTTAATGATATTAACAAACATCATTAGGATTCCTAAAAGTATATCAAAGTATATATAATTTCAAGAAAGATCATATTCATTTCACTATTCACTCTAGCCAAAATTGAATTTAGATGAACCATATTAATCACATGACAAATTAGCTGTATGATCATTTGATTGGTTTGAATTTCAAAAATCGTGATAAGGACATATAAGTGTTATGTGCCCAATGGAAAATGTTTCCTTTTCCCCTTTCTCTATGTGCCCAAAACAAAAATATTCATATTTGAAATTTTGAATATTCATCAGGAATCAAATTTTGGACGAATTAATTATTTTAAACATTTAATTTTTTAAATCGAATGCCTACCGAAATTGTATCTGCAACAAACTTGTTGAGAAGATGAATTTGAAGAAATGAATTTCATTAATTGATTTGGAAAGTATACACAGCTATATCTAGTAACGTTCTAACTATGTAACTACCCTAACTAACAGATTAGTTACAACTAATTAATGACTAAGCTTTGACCAGTTTGACTAACAGAAATTAAACTAGCCAAATACAAAATATCTATTTCTATTTACATTTCAACACTCCCCCTCAAGTTTGGTTCCCCTAAAAAAATCAAGGACACCAAACTTCCAAAGTAATCTCTTATGTTGATCCCTTCCAAGATTTCTGGTTAGCAAATCAGCAGGTTGTTCCTCACTCTTAATATAATTGATGCAAACCATCTCTTTCTGAATAAATCCTTGATCATGTGGAAAATCGACTTCAATGTGTTTCGTTCTTTCATGAAACACTGGATTGCAAGCTATACTCATGGCAGATTTGTTGTCACTAAACATTTTAACAGCATCCTTCAATTCAATGCCCAAATCCTTTAAGAGTCCAGTTATCCAAATCACCTCACAGGCTGCAGTTGCAATAGACCTATATTCAGCTTCACAAGAAGATCTTGAAATGGTCTTTTGTTTCTTTGTTTTCCATGAAACCAATGTGTCTCCAAGCTTAACACAGAATCCAGCCAAGGATCTTCTTGTCATGAGGCAAGAAACCCAATCAGCATCACAATATGTGATTAGCTCCCACTTATTTTTCTTAGACATAAAAATGCCCAATCCCGGAGTTTCTTTCAGGTATCTCAGAACTCTAACAGCTGCTTGCATATGAGATTCCTTAGGTTGGTGCATAAATTGTGTTAACACTTGCACTGAGTAACTTGTATTAGACCTTGTCATTCCCAAGTACATAAGTTTTCCAACTGACCTCTGGTATTCTGTGGTGTTCTTCAGCCCTAAATCCTTGTCATTGATTTTAAGATGTTCATCATACTGTTTTATAGTCAATTTCAGGTTCTGCTCCATTGGTGTGTTTATTGGCTTACAACCTGTCAAGCCAGATTCTTTCAGCAATTCAAGTATACTTCTTTTGATTTAAGCATATTCCATCCCTATTCCTGGCTACCTCTGTGCCCAGAAAATACTTCAACTTGCCAATATTTTTAATGTGAAACTTATGATGCAAAGAGTCTTTTAGCTTAGAAATCATCACTTCATCATTTTCAGTGATGATTATATCATCTACATACACCAATAGGATGACAATTTTGGCTCCATCTCTCTTAGTGAATAAAGAGTAGTCATGTTTGGATTGAATATACCCAGCCTTGTATAAAGCATCTGAAAATTTCAAGTTCCACTGTTTTGAAGATTGCTTCAAACCATACAATAATTTTAGCAATCTGCACACTTTGTTATTCTCCCCCTGATTGCTAAAACCCTCAGGAATAACCATGTATACCTTCTTTGATAAATCACCCTGAAGGAATGCATTTGTGACATCCAGTTGGGACAAAGACCAATCATGAATGGCAGCTAAGGCAAGGACTGTACTGACAGTAACTATTTTCACAACTGGGCTGAAAGTCTCATGATAATCCAAACCCTCATGTTGAGTGTATCCCTTAGCCACTAACTTGGATTTGAATCTTTCTATTGAACCATCAACTTTGAACTTTATCTTATACACCCATTTACAGCCAATTGGTTTATGGGAAGGAGGTAAAGGGACAATCTCCCATGTATTGTTAACTTCAAGGGCTTTAATTTCAGCATCCATAGCAGCCCTCCATCTCCCATCTTTCACTGCCTTCTGATATGTTCTAGGCTCAACATTACTATTAATGGAACAGACAAAAATGGAGAGAGGTGATCACAAGAGAGATGAGAGGATAAAGGATGCTGAGTAGAGAAAGAAGCCATGTGTGGAGAGGAAGAAGAAAGAGTTGGACATAATTAATCTTTAGTCCAAATGGGCTTAGAAGAAGCTCTAGTGGACCTTCTGAGATGAGGAAGATCATTAGTAGAGGAAGATGAAGGATGAGGAAAAGTGTTAGGTGCAGTGGGAGCAGAATGAGGTGAGAGAACAGGTGATAGAGGGGATTGATGGAGATAAGGTGTGATGAATTCATCAATGAAGAGCTGATTGTCAACGAGAAGGTGATCAGATACAGAAGAATGAGTGATAGCAAAAGAAAATATTTGTTCATAAAAGATGATATCTCTTGAAATAGAGAAAGATTGAGTAGCAATATCCATGACTCTATAGCCCTTTTGTGCATTGGCATAACCAAGAAAGACACAAGCTTTGGATTTTGGTAAGAATTTATCATGAACAGGTAGAACTTTGGCATAACAAAGATAGTAAAAAACTCTTAGGTGGTCAAGGATTGGGGCCTTTTTAAACAAAATGTCAAAGGGAGTATTGCCCTTTAATAAAGGAAATGGTGTTCTGTTGATCAAGTATACTGCAGTTTGAACACAATCTCCCCAAAAATAGAGAGGAATGTGGGATTGAAACATGAGGGCCTTGGCTACATTCAATATGTGTCTATGTTTTCTTTCAACTAGACCATTTTTGTTGAGGGGTATATGTAACTGAACTTTGATGGATTATGCCTAGAGAAGAAAAGAAAGTTGAACAGGAAGCTTTGAAAAAATCTCATGCCCTATCTGTTCTTATTGTTTTGACAGAGGTGTTGAATTGTTTGTTAATATAAAGGAAGAAATTAGTGGTGATAGGTAAGATATCTGATTTTAGCTTTAACAAAAAAAACCCATGTAGCTCTTGAGTAGTCATCTACTATAGTAAGGAAAAACATGTCATTGTTATAAGTTGATTGTTTATATGGACCCCAAATATCCAAATAAATTAACTTAAATATGGAGTGAGTGAAATGAGTTCTGTGAAGAAAAGGTGTTCTAGGATGTTTAGCCTGTGGGACATACAGAACAGTGTAAGGGTTGATTGTTTAAAGAAGAGCCAATGTGAGGAAGAAGTTTAAGTCTATGAAAAGACATGTGACCTATCCTTAAATGCCATAAGTTTGATTCAAGAGAAGATTTATGACACGCTAAAAGCCAACGTGCTATGATAGCAAGTGCACTAGTCGTGTGTAGTAATAAGTGGACTAAAAGTCCGGATTGTCGAACCACGGAGACTTGAATTTTAGTTTATGACTTTTAACGAAAAAAAGAACAAATATAATTAAAGTAAATTATAGGTAAAATGCAAACAATAAGAACAAGATTACACAATTGATTTTACACAAAGTATAAAGGGAGACTAAGGCACATGCTAGGTTCAAATTGATCAATTATACTTATAAAGATTCTAGTTGAAGGATTACGCTTATATTGTTATGGTGAGAACTCCGAGGGTAGAGAATAACCGATGTCTCGCGTATAAACTCCTATGCTTAGATCGTGATTTCCCAAATATTCCTATCCGGAAATCTAACCACTAAACATGCATTAACGTACTAGAGTTCACTCGATTTGAATCGAACAACTTCACCCGGGAATCTTTACCTATGTCTAGGGCAATTCCTCATTAGTTACGGGTCATGATGTGAATTTCTTGCACCCTAAGTCAATTTTCTCCCGAAATATTAACCTAGGCATAAGATTCTAACATATAGTGATTAAGTATATGCAAGATAGGCAAAAACACAAATTCACATCACATAACAATATAAGAACAACCTCAACAATCATCTATTATAAGCATATATCACAATTTGGTCTTACATGGCCCTAGTCTTATGAATTTAGTTCATAATGGATAATATGAAAAACATAAATGAATTAATACACATGTTCATAGACATAATTGAAATGAAAAGCTATAAAAAACTCCCTCAAAAGTGAATAATGATGGATCTTGAAGTTGAGCCTTCAATCCCCAAGCTCTTTTCCTTCCTCTAGTTTTCCCCTCCAAGAGTGATGAAGAATGGTGATGAATGGTGGAGAAATCAGATTAGGGGCTGCCCCCCCTCTCCTCTAAGAATCTGAAATTGATAGTGAATGATGAAGAGTATGGGTTCCCCCTCCTTTTATAGCCAAAATTCCACTAAAGTATGCATTAAGAATTCTCATTAAAGTTCCCCAATGAGAATTCCACCTAAGGTGATGCTTAAAGTATGGCTTTTAAGATTCCAACCAGCTAAAAAATGCTGAACTTTCGGCCCTTAAGAATTCCTCCAAGCATAACCATGTGAAAACTTCAACAAAACACATGCATGCTGCCATTTTCTTGCTTTCCAGCGCAGTCTTAGTATTTTCCTCATACAATTCTCCACAGATCTCCAAATTAGATGATTCAAGTCCCCATGTGCATCTAAAACATAGATCTACAACTTTCAAGAAGGACATTTTGTCCAATTCGGTCGATAAGTATACCTAAAGTACGTTTCAACATGGAGATTGTTTCTGATTTGGCGCCCATAAAGTAAATCTACCAAGAAACACACTTATGACAACCCCTCAACACATGTGCTGAATTATGGCCAAAAGTGATTCTTACCCATCATATAATGCTGGAATTTAGGCTGAAAAGGAGTAACATTTGGACTATCCACGCCTAGGCATGACTAGGAGGGCGCTGGGGCGTATCTTGGCACGTGTACTTCTCTGTTCGGCGCAATAATTGTATTTCCTTCATAACTCTCTCCACAGACCTCCGATTTGGATAATTCAAGTTGCCACGTGAAGATAACACAGAGATAAACAACTTTGTTGAAGGATACGTCCTCAAATTCGAACTCAAAATATGCATAAATTCTGTATTTGCGTGCGTTATTCCTCTATTGTAGTGATTTTTCACCTTTATTCGATAAGCACACAAATTAAACGCAAATGTGGTATAAATCATGCATAAACCAATATAAATCCAATAAATATGAGGCTCTAAAACATGTAAATTCACACCCTATCAACACCCCCAAACTTACCCATTGATCGTCCTCGAGCAATGAGAGCTATAAGACAAGATCAACATCATTCAAAGGGAGAAAACAAAACAACTAACTAACTCACTTTCGTGGAGTAAACGATTGCACTTAGCGGGTGCAACAAGCCTTTAAACCCTTGAGTTACCTCAAAGGACGAGTTATAGTCTCGTGAGGGTTTGCATACGATATACCCACAAAATCTAACAAATTTTCAATCCCAAC
Organism: Buddleja alternifolia; assembly: GCA_019426215.1. Taxonomy (NCBI): domain Eukaryota; kingdom Viridiplantae; phylum Streptophyta; class Magnoliopsida; order Lamiales; family Scrophulariaceae; genus Buddleja; species Buddleja alternifolia. The sequence goes on from CM033394.1 coordinate 1,531,294, forward strand.
CAAATCAACACATCTCAATATGATCAACAAGAATGAATGGCATAAAATCAACCTTTTAAAGTTCACAAATATATATATACATATCAACTACTTTTGCTCATGTGACACCAATACTTGAAACGACTCCCTAGGGTGTAGTGAAAAATAAATCTAGGGTATTATAGTCGAGAGGCATCCTTACCAAATTTTGGACATTAATCTCATATCTATCAACTTTCGATCAAACGCAAAGCATAAGAATTATAGAAAATCTCATAGCCATTTAAATTTCATTATCTCAAACATTCAACTTTCAATTCATATGAAATTTCTATTTAAACTTCATTAAGGCTAGATCATGTGCAATGTTTTATTCCATTAGGCTTTCTATGACACCCATGTAACAAGTTTTAGATCAATGACTCCCAACCTAGATAGTTTTGGGGCATTAAGTGTAGAGACACTCCTAAGGATTTAATCACTCGAGTATCAAAGGCCACGAAATAAAACTAGATCTTTTAAACAATTCACTTCTTTTGGCTTGAGCATAGCTCAAATTAGCATAATAGTACAGTATATAGGTATGAAACTTTTCACCTCCGGTACGTATTAGCCTGACCACTTTTGGTCATACCAAAATTCAACCTTTTCAATTCATTGTTAGCATATAAAATTACTACTCAACTTATAACTTTATGAGAAATCTAAGTTAATATTTTTGGGAATAATTCCTTAAGTGTCTCAAGATGGTTATCCTCTCAACTCCTCTACCTTCGATTTAAGTGCATTGTGAATCATCTAAAGAATCAATTCTAGTCTAAGGTCTCCACGAGCAATTTCAAAGATATATATTCCATTAAATTCAAATTATTTCAAGAATTCATGCCATTTTTCCAAGTCAATCAATTTCAATGCATCAATTGGAAGGACTAAAATGCATGCTTGATTTTCTCAACAAAGAAGCATATAAACATGATATCAAACAAACTTTCCCCAAATTCAAGTTAAAAATTAGGATTGCATTTTCAATATTCAAAATAGATACTCTTCTACCCCCAAACTTAAATCCAACATTGTCCCCAATGTTGTTACAACATGCATACACAAAGGTAAGAGAACACTTACAACCAAGGATGTTGAAAAACATCCTTAAACTTCCAATACATAATCCTATAGCTTCTCCTCCTCTCGAGTAAAATGAGCATGGTCCAAATTTGCATCATATCTAACACTTCAACTTTTCAAACCATCAAACATAAGAAAACATACATGCCAAAAGTGCATGTTTGAACACAACATAAAGAAACAAACTAAACAAAACAAAAACAAAATCAAAAGAAAAACAAACTTACAAACTTGGGTTGCCTCCCAAGAAGCGCTAGTTTAGAGTCGGTAGCTCGACTTTGTGCTCTTTGAGGTTCAAATAGGTGGTCCATTTAACACGACCAAATCCTTGTCATGCCTCCTTTTAGCTCCATGGTCTACTTGCTTCCACTCATATTGCGGGATTTTGCAATAAGCCATTTGTATTGGATGAGTCTTTTCAATCTTACGAGCACGGCGATGGGGTGGAATGTATTTCATGCATAAATCTTCTTTTCCCTCTTTGTTGTGTTTATCATAGGGAATCTCATCCTCCAACTCGAGTGTGCCCTTAGCCTTGCCATTTGCACATTTCTCATCAAGAGAAGGGTTAATAACATCGATATTGGAACAAGTAAGATCATCCATAGATGGTTTCCTGTTATTTGAAGCATCAAATATCACTTTTACATCTCCTACCCTCAATGATAACTTACCTTTTCCCATGTCGATCTTGGCATTGCTAGTGACTAGGAAAGGTCTTCCTAGAATCAAGGGCATCTCAACATCTTTCTCCATATCAAGGACCACAAAGTCAACCCGGAAAAAGAATTTGTCAACTTGTACAATAACATCTTCTATTATCCCCTTTGGTCTCTTAATTGATCCATCGGCGAGTTGGAGGCTCATTGATGTCGGTTTGGGATTTCCAAGGCCCAACTTCTTGAAGAGAGAATACGGGAGGAGATTGATACTTGCTCCCGTATCGCAAATAAACTTTTCAAAAGTAAGAGGGCCAATGGTGCACCGAATGGTGAGCCTCCCCGGGTCCTCACAAAGAGTCGCCACAATCCTACGGAAAATCGGATCCATATCCTTCTTTTTCGTTTTTTTGTGCATTTGGAAATGGAAGACGAACCTCGATGGGATGATGCGTTGGAGTTGAAGAGCTAGCTGTGGAGGATACAGAATGTAGCGCTTGGGCGTGACAATCGGCGCCTTGGCGCAGCGACAAGGGCGCCTGGGCATGGATGGATGGGCGCTCGGGCGCATCAGTGCGAACATTATCACCTTTTACCTGTTCGCCACTTCTCAAGGTAATTGCATAGCATTGCTCTTTCGGGTTCTTTTCCGTGTCACTTGGTAAATTTCCCGGGGCTCTCTCGCTGATTGTCTTTGCCATTTGACCCATTTGTGTCTTCAAATCCTTCATATCCATCATCAAATCCTTCATCATACTACGGAGTTCGTTGATTGCTGTATCTGATTTCTTTATTTCCTCATCGAGACGTTCATCGGTTGTGGGAGGCCTAACTTGCCTTTGTACATGAGGATTGCCTTGACTTTGAGCTTGATTGTTGTTGAATGAAGGCCTTGGTGCTTGATAGATACCGGTATGAGCGTTTTGTGCCGGATTTGGCCTTCTTGGAAAATTTTCGGGCACATGAAAATTCAATTGAGGTCGATTGGCATTTCCAACATAGTTAACATTGCCAACCATTGTTTCCAAAGCAACTTATTCTTGAACACAACCAATTTTTCTGGTGGGTGTGACTTCTTCATCATCGGGATAGAGTTCATCTTCCCGGGCTAATTGCTCAATCTTGTCCCACACACTTTGGCAATCGAGCCCAAGGAGATCACCACCGGCGCCGGCATTGAGCCTATTTCGGATGCGCGATCGGACTCCATCATGGAATCGTAGTACTTGCTCGCTCAACTTTAGGTTGTGATCCGGGCATTTTCGAAGCATGTTTTTATATCTAGCCTATGCCTCGGCTAAGGACTCATGATTCCCTTGCTTAAACTCTTTAATATTGCGCCTTAGCTCGTTGATTTTGGAGGGTGGAAAGAATTTGCTCAAAAAGGCATCAACTAATTGTCCCCATGTTGTGATGGATTGGGGTGGTAGAGACTTGTACCACATGATCGCCCTTTCCTTTAATGAGAAGTGGAAGACTCTTAGACGAATTGCATCAAGATCCCGTGGATGAAATTGGGTAGTCATGAGAGTGTCGTCTAAAGTCTCCAAATGCTCATAAGGTGATTCATGGGGCTCTCCATAGAAGGGTTCGCTTTGCACCATGCTAAAGATGTGTGATGGAATGTGATAATTTGGTGCATAAAAATTTGGAAAGATCACGGGTCCCGGTATGGTGTGGACCCTTGGAGGTAGACTTTCCCGGACCGATGGAAGTCTTTGAGGAGGTGTCGGTTGCATAGCTTGGAAAAGATTTTGCAGCCATTCCCTATTTTCCGGAAGATTTATGTCGGGAAAATTCCCATTTGGATTTAGATTGTCGGCCATTTCTCGAGCTTGTCTACTAGATCGAAGAACACGCTCTATCTACGGCTCAAAATTGTATAGGGGCTCGTTAGAAGAGCGGGTCATGCACCACAAATTACACCTAACAAATAAGCACAAGAAAAAAAATTAAAATAATAAAATAAAAGAAAGGTTAGAAATAAACGAAAAACTAAGAATTATGAAAATTTAAACAAAAAAAATCAAAAACTAAAATGAAAAAGTCCCCGGCAACGGCGCCAAAAACTTGACACGCTAAAAGCCAACGTGCTATGATAGCAAGTGCACTAGTCTTGTGTAGTAATAAGTGGACTAAAAGTCCTGATTGTCGAACCACGGAGACTTGAATTTTAGTTTATGATTTTAACGAAAAAAAGAACAAATATAATTAAAGTAAATTATAGGTAAAATGCAAACAATAAGAACAAGATTACACAATTGATTTTACACAAAGTATAAAGGGAGACTAAGGCACATGCTAGGTTCAAATTGATCAATTATACTTATAAAGATTCTAGTTGAAGGATTACGCTTATATTGTTATGGTGAGAACTCCGAGGGTAGAGAATAACCGATGTCTCGCGTATAAACTCCTATGCTTAGATCGTGATTTCCCAAATATTCCTATCCAGAAATCTAACCACTAAACATGCATTAACGTACTAGAGTTCACTCGATTTGAATCGAACAACTTCACCCGGGAATCTTTACCTATGTCTAGGGCAATTCCTCATTAGTTACGGGTCATGATGTGAATTTCTTGCACCCTAAGTCAATTTTCTCCCGAAATATTAACCTAGGCATAAGATTCTAACATATAGTGATCAAGTATATGCAAGATAGGCAAAAACACAAATTCACATCACATAACAATATAAGAACAACCTCAACAATCATCTATTATAAGCATATATCACAATTTGGCCTTACATGGCCCTAGTCTTATGAATTTAGTTCATAATGGATAATATGAAAAACATAAATGAATTAATACACATGTTCATAGACATAATTGAAATGAAAAGCTATAAAAAAACTCCCTCAAAAGTGAATAATGATGGATCTTGAAGTTGAGCCTTCAATCCCCAAGCTCTTTTCCTTCCTCTAGTTTTCCCCTCCAAGAGTGATGAAGAATGGTGATGAATGGTGGAGAAATCAGATTAGGGGCTGCCCCCCCTCTCCTCTAAGAATCTGAAATTGATAGTGAATGATGAAGAGTATGGGTTCCCCCTCCTTTTATAGCCAAAATTCCACTAAAGTATGCATTAAGAATTCTCATTAAAGTTCCCCAATGAGAATTCCACCTAAGGTGATGCTTAAAGTATGGCTTTTAAGATTCCAACCAGCTAAAAAATGCTGAACTTTCGGCCCTTAAGAATTCCTCCAAGCATAACCATGTGAAAACTTCAACAAAACACATGCATGCTGCCATTTTCTTGCTTTCCAGCGCAGTCTTAGTATTTTCCTCATAACATTTTCCACAAATCTCCAAATTGGATGATTCAAGTCCCCGTGTGCAGCTAAAACATAGATCTACAACTTTCAAGAAGGACATTTTGTCCAATTCGGTCGATAAGTATACCTAAAGTACGTTTCAACATGGAGGTTGTTTCTGATTTGGCGCCCATAAAGTAAATCTACCAAGAAACACACTTATGACAACCCCTCAACACATGTGCTGAATTATGGCCAAAAGTGATTCTTACCCATCATATAATGCTGGAATTTAGGCTGAAAAGGAGTAACATTTGGACTATCCACGCCTAGGCATGACTAGGAGGGCGCTGGGGCGTATCTTGGCACGTGTACTTCTCTGTTCGGCGCAACAATTGTATTTCCTTCATAACTCTCTCCACAGACCTCCGATTTGGATAATTCAAGTTGCCACGTGAATCTAACACAGAGATAAACAACTTTGTTGAAGGATATGTTCTCAAATTCGAACTCAAAATATGCATAAATTCTGTATTTGCGTGCGTTATTCCTCTATTGTAGTGATTTTTCACCTTTACTCGATAAGCACACAAATTAAACGCAAATGTGGTATAAATCATGCATAAACCAATATAAATCCAATAAATATGAGGCTCTAAAACATGTAAATTCACACCCTATCAATTTACAATCAACAGAAGTGTTATTACAAGAAGAATTTACAATTTTTGAAGTTGGAATATTGCAAATAGAAACATTCTTTACAAAGGATGAATAATTACAAGCAATGGAAGAAGAAGCTATTACTTGTGTGCCATTGAGAATGCAATGGGTTTCGTGAAGGGAAACACAAGGATCAAGTAGATACAAGCCATTGCTGACCTTACCAATCCCCTTGATTTTGCCATTTTCCTGAAAGAGACAAAATTGGGGATACAAAGACACAGAACAACAATTGTCTTGAGTAAGTTTAGAAACTGATAGCAAGTTATACTGGAAATCAAGAACCTAGAGGACATTGTGAAGAGTAAAATCATTAGAGAGTTTGATAGTTCCAACTTTAGTAACTAGAGCCATATTACCAGTAGGCAGCTTGACAGAGGTGTAAGGGGGGTGTTGTGTGTGCTGAAGTGTCAAACATCTCAAAGTTAAAACACATATGTTGATTGGCACCACTGTCAATCAATCACCCACTCATGCTTAGAAGTATTTGCTGAAAAGGCAAAAATATTGTCAAGATACCTGTCTGAGTAACTGGAGCAAAAGATTGTGCAAAGTTTGCTTGAAGTTGGGAACGAGATGGTTGTGAGTGAAGTAGGGTCAACAATTGCTGGTATTGTTGAGAGGTAAGCTGTGGAGTTGGACTTATACTTGGTTCCCTTTGAGTGTTTGGCAGAATCACTAAATCTGTGGTTGATTTGTCATTATCAAATGAGGATTGGAAACTCACATGATTGGATAGGTAATTCTTTGATTGTCCATTTCCTTTATAACCAGGTTTACCCTTGCCCTCAGGGTAACCAATTATCCTGTAGCAAGTCTCTTTAGAATGACCTGTTATACCACAATTGTCACACACAACTCCAGATTTCTTAGTTTTAGGATGTGAGGATGAGTAGAAACTCATACGAACACTGGGCTGTGGAGCAAATATATTGATTGCTCTTTGGGATTCTTCATTACAAACCATAGAAAATGCTTGTTTGTGTGTTGCTGAGGGCAACATCATCAGAATTTGGGATCTCAATGCATCATAAGAATCATTCAAGCCAACAAGAAACTGCATTAATTTGTGATCATGAGAGTAATCAGAGTATCCTTTTGAAGCTAGATATTCACAATGTGGTAGATTGACTAGGGAATCAAGCTCCTCCCACATCTGTCTTAATTTGGTGTAATATACCGTAACTGAGTTTGCACCCTGATTATGTGCATTAATTTCTCTGAACAATGCAAAAATCTTAGCCCTATTAGTTTTACTGAACTGTTCATGTAAATCACTCCAAGCTTCAACAACTGTCTCACAACACTAGCCCATTGTATATCTCTTTACTAACAGATTTCAGAATCCATGATAACACCAAAGAGTTGCATTTCTCCCATTGTTCAAGTCTAGGAGAATCAGATTCTGGTTTAGGGCATTTACCTGTAATGAATCCAATTTTGCTCTTGCAATTTAGGGCAAGACGCATGGCTTTGCTCTATACACCATAATTGTCAGATCCAGTGAGTTCGTGAGGAACTAAATGTAGATTTGGTATGTCAGAAGGATGAACGAATAGCGGATCATTGATATCAAATGAATTTTGAGAAGATGCAGAAGAATTAGGTATATGTGATCCAAATTGAACACCTCGGAGATTGGGGGAATCCATGGAAAAAGATGATTTACAGCAAGAAAGTGAAATCAATCACATATACATACAGATCTGATATGCCCGTAAATTATTACGACATGGTTTTGGGCTTTATTAAAAGATGGGCTCAAATGAAGGATGAAGCGGTGAGCCAAAAATAAGAAGGAGCCCAAATGTTCGGAGAAGGTTTCATGAAAGAGGGCTCAAAGAAAGCCTACAAGTCGGAGCATTGATTGTTTATTCAAGAAGGATAGCTGAGTAAGTCATAAAGAAGCCGAAAGATAGCTGAAAGGAATAATGGAAGGCATGGCTGAAGAAGGATAGCTCGAGGAAATGGTGGAAGGCTCGGATAAAAAAAGATAGCTCGAGGAAATGGCGGAAGGCTCAGATCAAGAAGGATAGCTTGAGAAGGGATAAGATTGGATAAAAATCAAATCGTATCCAATCCTACCTAATATCCCTCAAAAAGTTCATCTCCCCCCAAAAAATGGAGAAGTGGTCGCCCACTCCTAGAAAAAAGGGGAGAGAATTCGGCCATTAAGGCCTATAAATAGGAGAAATTCCATTCTTGGTAGTTTGAGATTCACAATTCAGAGAAAATAGTGTAATATTATTGTATTTCTCCATCTTCTGCGAGAGAAAATTGGAAACAAAAGAAATGGGAATTTAAGTGTTCTTCTTACTCATTTTTATGCGAAATTCTTTACTTATTTTTTAAACTATTTGTCTTCTAAAATTAGATTTCTCATATTCATATAAATAAAGTCGTGTTTGAATTTGCAAGACTTTCTTGGTGTAAAAAACGAACGGCATCAAGTGGCGCCGTCTGTGGGAAAATTTGAGTTGAAGACGTGAGTTATGATGACAAATTTTGAAGAAAATCCAGAAGTTTGTAGGCTTTTCGCTCTTCTCCAATTTCCGATGTGGAAATCTTGGTTTTGGAGTGAAAAGAGTTATTTTCGACCAAATTAGGCGATTTTACGCAGTTTTGGAAATATCGGCATAGCTGGAGTTACATACATCAATTTTCAGTGATTTTTATATCACTGAAAAGCCAAGACAAAGACCTACAATTGTTATGAAGACGTCCAGATCCAGTTCGGAAGTATGAAGGCTCTAAAGTGTTCGTTAACATGAAGCAGAATTCGGTTGCGGCCTGGGCTGCGCAGTTTCGGTGGAAATATCATAAATCGCGATTCAGGCCTTGGATTCGGTCAAGGTCAGTTGGATTGAAAAGATCACGAGCACATCTACAACTTTCTAGAAGGAAGTAAAGTCGGATTCGGACTGGATCCTTTGAGAAACAGCGCCCAAAGATATGAAAAAAAATCTTAGCAAGAGACCTAGCCATGGAGAAGACCGGCGTACCAGGAGTTTTGGATAGAATCTAGCCACGCACGTCCCACATTCCTTGATGTGAAACCAAGGTGGTCTCCAATAGAGAAATGTGCCTTAGCTAGCTGATTAGCAGGAGTGCCATTCCTTTCACAGGCGACTGCGATGACGTATGCACCAGGAGTTATCCCGCCAGCACGCCTATCAGCTATCCTGGGAGCCCCATTCCCTTCACAGGTGACCGCGATGGCGTACACACCGGGATTTATCCCACCAACACTCCTATAAGCTATCCTGGGAGCTCTATTCCCTTCACAGACGACTTTGAAGGTGTACGTGCCAGGAGTTATCCCACTAGCACTCTTATCAGCTATCTCGGGAGTGTCATTCCTTTCACAGGCGACTGCGATGGCATACGCACCCAATTTAACCAGCCAGCACTCCTATCATCTATCCCTTATGCGCACCCAGGCCCAAAGCACCCGCATCACAAGGAGTTATCGAGCATACATTGTCGGTACAAGAAAGTGTACCTGTCAATGGCGAGGAGCATCAAGGAGAAGAAGGAGGGCAGAAGTACACACTTGTTGCACTTGACGGTATCTCCTCGAGCTATATGCTAGGGGAAATGTTCCTTAGCTAGCGTCCGGTGCTCCTTGGAGCCTGGCAAAGCATGGCACTACTGAAAAATGGACCTCCCGTGGGTGAAGAGCAACAAGTTGATAGAGAGGGCTAGAGTATGCCGCCGTCGAAGGATGCACAACATAGTGCTATCAACAAGGGGGACTACCGAATTTATACCTCCGGTATACTAAAGTGGACCTCCCCTGAGCAAAGAGAAACAAGTTGAAAGAGGAGGCCCGGAGCATGTCGCTATTGGAGAATGCACAACATACACACTCTGTGACCTACAACCTGCTACTGAGCATGCCTCCATTGGAGAATGCACCCCAGCTAGCTAGTCAATAGGAACCTCTGTTCGCCATTGCCATGGCTTCGATCCTTCAAAGCAGCATCGTAATCAGCAATCTCAACAAATCCACACTTCATCACCCGAAGAAAATCAAGTCATTCCAACTACTGGAGAAGAGCCGAGCTCGGCGCTATCATCCGCCCCCATCGTTGGCTCGGAAGTAGTCTCAGTTGATCCCCAAACTATGGAGCCGCCGGCGCGTGTCTCTTCAAAACCGTCTGTAATGACTCTTCAGGAGGCTAGAAACGAGACCCATCCAATTGAGTATGTAAGAAGACACACTAGAAGTATGGAGTCAAGTTTACCCATTTTGTAGGAATCCATGGCAGAAATGGCACCCAATTCTACTATCACCGACGTTGTGACAGCATCTACGCAGGCGGTTAATGACCCGATACCTCCACCATTGGGCACGATGAACACCAGGCCTCCAGTGACGTGCGCTCCCCAAGTTTTATCTTTCCAGGTGTTCTGCGCGGGGAATAGCTTCCAAATAAATCATGTTCCCCGAGCTCCCATCCTCCAGGTGTCCAACGTTGAAAACAGCTTCCCAACTGCATACAATCCGCAAGCTTCAAACTTTCAGGCGTCTAATATGGGAAATAGCTTCCCAGGAGCATACTATCCGCAAGCTCCAGCTTCCCGGATGGCCGATATGGGAAACAGCTTCCCAGCAACGTACAATCCACAAGCTCTAGCTTCCCAAGTGGCCAATATGGGACACAGCTTCCCAGCAACGTACAATCAGCAAGCTCCAGCTTCCCGAATGGTCGATATGGGAAACAGCTTCCCAGCGACGTACAATCCACAAGCTCTAGCTTTCCAGGTGGCCAATATGGGACACAGCTTCCTAACGACACACAATCAGCAAGCTTCAGCTTTCCAGGCGTCCAAGGAGGGAAACAGCTTCCCGAATCTCCCTTATGCTTCGAATACGGTGGCTCTTCCCCCCGTTACCCCAAGCCAAGGTGCTCCGATGATGATGCCCATTCCAAATGCAGCTGCCTTCCAGTTAGCTGGCATGAGAAATGAAGCCCAACTAATATTCTACGCCCCAAGGGCTCTGCCAATGATGTTTCCGCCAGTTGATACAGGGATGGTGTCTCCTCAGTTAGCTATCTCGCGTGGTCCTCAGTTAAGGACATCACACGCGTATACAAGCATTAATGAATCCGAGAGGGAAGCTGTAAGAAGGCCTCATGACCATACGATGGAGAGGTTCGAGGGCATGCAGGAAGAAATGAGGCAACGTCTTGGAGTGAGCATGCATAACCCACCGAAGGGGATCCCTTTCGAGCAGCAGATGCGAGCTGACGAGCTACCTAATAGCTTTCGGATGCCTAATATGTCGGAGTATGACGACTCATCGGATCCCAATGAGCACCTACGGAAATTCAAGAACTGCGCATTGTTACACCAATATTCCGGCGGAGTTAAGTGTCGAGTATTCCTGACCATTCTGACACGGTCTGCCCAACAGTGGTTCAATCAATTGTCTCCCAATTCTATCAATTCTTTTAAAGAATTCAGCTCGATGTTTCTACATCAATTTGCTAGTAGCAAGAAGTATCAGAAGACTTCTCTTAGCCTATTCAACATGCATCAGAAGGCTAATGAGCCCTTACGGGGGTATATTCAAAGATTCAATAGGCGGCCCTGGAAGTACCCTCTGCCAATGCGGAGGTGTTGAGTAACGCATTTGCTCAAGGATTGAAGGAAGGAGACCTTTTTAGGTCGTTAGCCAAGAAGCCTGCATTTAGTTTTGATAATCTGCTGGCAAGGGCAGAAAAGTATGTGAACATGGAAGAGGCAGCCATGATGAAGGGAGCTGAATCATTACCACCAAATAAGGATGGTAAAGATGCTAACTTTGTACCTAGGAGACCCCGAGCCGAAGATAGACGTCCTGAGGAGCGTCGATACACTCAATTCATGTGTTGAAGGTATCGTCGTTGCAAGTTCTCATGGCTATAGAGCACAAGAGTTACGTGAAGTGGCCACGTAGTGCTGAAAAGGGGCCTGTGAACCCCAAATCAAGCAGGACCGAGAAACTCCTCAAGGTGGCCCAGGAAGAAATGCGCCAATGAAGGAAAAGGTGATAGTCATGAAAAGAGTCATCAACATGATATCCAGAGGTCCCACTAATAGGGATTCGCATAGAGCAAGGCGAGCTCATGAAAGAGATTTACACGAAGGATGCCAAGAAGCTTTCCAAGAATTGAAGGCATACCTTGCTAATTTGCCTCTGCTAACAAAACCAGTGTAGGGAGAAACTCTATACTTATCTTTAGCTATCTCAGAGCATGCCGTCAGCTCTGTGCTCATAAGAAAAGAAGGGAAGGACCAAAAACCCATATATATTATGTAAGTCGAACGCTACGAGGTGCTGAATCTAGATACACCGAGATTGAGAAGGTTGCCTTCGCCCTGGTGACTACCGCAAGGAAGCTGAGGCTTTATTTCCTCACATACCATGTGCAAGTACGTACCAACCATCCCTTGAAGCAAATCTTAGGCCGCCCAGAAATATCAGGAAGAATGATCAAGTGGGCGGTAGAATTGAGCGAGTTCGACGCCTCATATTCTCCCAGACCGGCCATTAAAGCCCAGGCGCTAGTGAACCTTATCTCGAAGGTCCCTTCGGCGCAACAGGAGAGAAAAGTTTGACTCTTACCTGTGGATGGTTCATCGACAATGGCTGGAAGTGGAGCTGGTATAGTGTTAACCACTCCTGAGGTAACAAACTGGAGTACGCGATAAAAATCGAGTTTCGAGCATCTAACAACGAAGCTGAATACGAAGCCTTAATCGTTGGTTTGAGGATGGCTTTGAAAGTTGGAGCTAAGCACCTGGTGGTTTACTCGAATTCCCAGCTAGTGGCTTGCCAAGTAGCTGGACAATATGAAGCTAATGAAGCTAGGATGATAGAGTATTTAAAGAAGATAGAGGAGCTAAAAGGAGAGTTCGAGAGCTTTGAGATACGGCAAATACCTCAGTTAGAGGACAACAAAGCAGATTACCTAGCCAAGCTAGCTAGCCCCCTAGTGGACTGCCATACGAGGCAGGTCACCATACAGTCGATGCCTAGTGCCACCGCAGAGGATTTCGCGTATGTCATTGAAGAGGCTGGTGATTGGAGAGAACCCATTTTGAGCTACCTTCAGGAAGGAAAGTTGCCTCGTGACAAAGTTGAAGCTACACGCATGCAATACAAAGCCTGGAGGTACACTCTCTTAGATGAAGTGCTCTATAAGAGATCGTTTACACAGCCATACCTAAGTTATCTTTCTCAGAAGGATGGAGTGCTCATCTTAGAGGAGATCCATGGAGGACTTTGTGCCAACCATGCTGGGGGGACTGCTATTGCAGCCAAAGCAATCAGAGCTGGCTATTTTTAGCTCACCATGAAGGCCAACGCTAAGGACTTGGTAAGGAAGTCTGAGCACTGTCAAAGACATGCTACCCTCCTTCATAAACTAGCAGAACCAATGCGAGTCATGAGTTCACCATACCCCTTTGCCAGATGTGGGATAGATATTCTAGAACCATTCCCTTTGGCGGCTGGGAAGAAGAAGTTCCCCTTGGTGGCAGTCGATTATTTCGGTAAATGGGTGGAGGCCGAACCACTGGCCAAGCTCATGGAGGGAGAGGTGATCAAGTTTTTGAAGAAGTTGATACTCTTTAAATTCAGGATCCCTCGAAAAATAGTCTCTGATAATGGGCGACAATTTCAAGGAGCAAGAATCCAAGACTGGTGTCAAGACCTGGGCATAAAGCAACTGTTTACCGCCGTAGGGCACCCACAGTGCAATGGTCAGGTAGGGGTGATTAATAGGATCTTCCTGCAAGGCCTGAAGACAAGGGTCCAAGGAGGAGAAAGTTCCTGGGTAGACGAGTTACCCAGTGTCCTTTGGTCATACCGTACCACCCCTCGTAGCACCACGGGTGAAACGCCCTTTAGCATCATGTACGGGGCCGACGCCTTGATTCCACCAGAAGTCAGCATGCTCACGCATCCCGTGAAGTATTGCAACCCTGAGAGGAATGAAGAATTAATGCAAGAAAGCTTGGAGGTGATAGAGGAGGCCAGGAGCGTTTCTTACGGATGGCCAAATATAAATAAAGGGTTGCCAACGCCTTCAATCGGAGGGTTCTCAACCGAGAACTGCAAGTGGGGGACTTAGTCCTCCGGAGAGCTGATGTTCTGAAGCCAGTAGGAAAATTGGGACCCCAATGGGAGGGTTCGTTTAAAGTAGTGCAAGTCCTTTCAGGGGGTGCTTACATGATAGAAGACATGGACGAAAGGAGACTATCCAGGCCTTGGAACATGCAGAATCTAAGGAGGTTTTACGTATGAAGAAAGATGAATAAACAATTATTTTGATTGCATTACTTTATATGTCATTGCCAAAAAAAAATAAGCCCTGTAAAAAACCAGGCACCTCTAAGCCCTGTGAAAAACCAGGCATGCTTAAGCCCTGTGAAAAACCAGGCACCTCTAAGCCCTGTGAAAAACCAGGCACGCTTAAGCCCTGTGAAAAACCAGGCACCTCTAAGCCCTGTGAAAAACCAGGCACCAATAAGCCCTGTGAAAAACCAGGCACCTCTAAGCCCTGTGAAAAACCAGGCACGCTTAAGCCCTGTGAAAAACCAGGCACCTCTAAGCCTTGTGAAAAACCAGGCACCTCTAAGCCCTGTGAAAAACCAGGCACGCTTAAGCCCTGTGAAAAACCAGGCACCTCTAAGCCCTGTGAAAAACCAGGCACCTCTAAGCCCTGTGAAAAACCAGGCACCTCTAAGCCCTGTGAAAAACCAGGCACCAATAAGCCCTGTGAAAAACCAGGCACCTCTAAGCCCTGTGAAAAACCAGGCACGCTTAAGCCCTGTGAAAAACCAGGCACCTCTAAGCCCTGTGAAAAACCAGGCACCAATAAGCCCTGTGAAAAACCAGGCACCTCTAAGCCCTGTGAAAAACCAGGCACGCTTAAGCCCTGTGAAAAACCAGGCACCTCTAAGCCCTGTGAAAAACCAGGCACCAATAAGCCCTGTGAAAAACCAGGCACCTCTAAGCCCTGTGAAAAACCAGGCACGCTTAAGCCCTGTGAAAAACCAGGCACCTCTAAGCCCTGTGAAAAACCAGGCACCCTTAAGCCCTGTGAAAAACCAGGCACCCTTAAGCCCTGTGAAAAACCAGGCACCAATAAGCCCTGTGAAAAACCAGGCACCACTAAGCCCTGTGAAAATTCAGGCACTCAATAAAAAGTCTCGTTTATTTCGAGCACTCAAGAAGAACCTGGAGTATTCCCAGAAGTCTATGTTATCCCGATCACCTCAAGATGCCTCGTTTATTTCGAGTACCTAAAGAAGTCTTGTTTATTTCGAGCACCTGAAGAAGCCTCGTTTATTTCGAGCACCTGAAGAAGCCTCATTTATTTCGAGCACCTGAAAAAAAGTCTCCTTTATTTCGAGCACCTGAAAGAGCCTCATACCTAAATGGCAAGCACAAAAAAAAAAAAAGACACCTTCAATTAAAGCGAGCTGTAAAGCTTCCCGAAGTAGAGCATTCCCCTATACATGGGTAAGTATTTTCTTTAAGCATTCATTTTCCTTGGTCATTTTTATTTATGTCTTGTTTACCATGTCTAATCGCTGGACAAATATTACAGTGGTATTGACATTAAATAAGCACATATATAAAAGGACACATACGAGATAGTAATTAAAACAAAATCCTTAGAATGTAAATACGAAATCTATGCCTCAAAAGCGAGATTCACAATAAAAGATTCAAATGGAAATATTATAAATGTGCTATGATAACAACTTGAAGAAAGGAAAACAAATGAAAGGAATAGCTAAATATCACTACGAAGAAAGGCTGAGTTGCAAGTTCCTCATTTGTCTCAAAGAAGGGCTCAGAGGCTGCCTGCCCTTTAGCCATCTCGTTGCCAGTCTCTCTATTCACTACGAAGAAGGCCTGAGTTACAAGTTCCTCAGTTATCTCAAAAAAGGGCTCAGAGGCTGCCTGCCCTTTAGCCATCTCGTTGCCAGTCTCTCTATCCATAGGAATGCTCATAATGGCCTCTAAATATCCAGAGCAAGGTACCTCGAGTGCCTTCTGAGTGGAAAGCTCACCAGCAACCTCAAAATAAAGATCAAGAGCCTACCTTAAGGTTACAAGGAGGAATTGACACACCCTGCACTCTTTTTCCCTTAGCCTCGGTTTTTTCCCATTGGGTTTTTCCGGGTAAGGTTTTTAACGAGACAGTCAGTGTATCAAGAAGGATCAAACCCTCTTTGGAATTATGACAATTTATTTTACTCTCGAGACTTTTTGGGCTTTTTATTCCAAAATTCTCAAGAGTAGGGGGACTTGTGATATGCCCGTAAATTATTACGACATGGTTTTGGGCTTTATTAAAAGATGGGCTCAAATGAAGGATGAAGCGGTGAGCCAAAAATAAGAAGGAGCCCAAATGTTCGGAGAAGGTTTCATGAAAGAGGGCTCAAAGAAAGCCTACAAGTCGGAGCATTGATTGTTTATTCAAGAAGGATAGCTGAGTAAGTCATAAAGAAGCCGAAAGATAGCTGAAAGGAATAATGGAAGGCATGGCTGAAGAAGGATAGCTCGAGGAAATGGTGGAAGGCTCGGATAAAAAAAGATAGCTCGAGGAAATGGCGGAAGGCTCAGATCAAGAAGGATAGATTGAGAAGGGATAAGATTGGATAAAAATCAAATCGTATCCAATCCTACCTAATATCCCTCAAAAAGTTCATCTCCCCCCAAAAAATGGAGAAGTGGTCGCCCACTCCTAGAAAAAAGGGGAGAGAATTCGGCCATTAAGGCCTATAAATAGGAGAAATTCCATTCTTGGTAGTTTGAGATTCACAATTCAGAGAAAATAGTGTAATATTATTGTATTTCTCCATCTTCTGCGAGAGAAAATTGGAAACAAAAGAAATGGGAATTTAAGTGTTCTTCTTACTCATTTTTATGCGAAATTCTTTACTTATTTTTTAAACTATTTGTCTTCTAAAATTAGATTTCTCATATTCATATAAATAAAGTCGTGTTTGAATTTGCAGGACTTTCTTGGTGTAAAAAACGAACCGCATCAAGATCGAAGCGAAGAAAGCCAAGATTTGTGAAGAAATTGCGAGAAAATCGCGAAGAAACCTCACTGAAATGTATTTGTATTCTTCTAATCAGAGTTTGAGCTGAGAATTCTCTCCCAAGCTCTGATACCATGTTGAGAAGATGAATTTGAAGAAATGAATTTCATTAATTGATTTGGAAAGTATACACAGCTAGTAACTTTCTAACTATGTAACTAACCCTAACTAACAGATTAATTACAAGTTACAACTAATTAATGACTAGGCTTTGACCGATTTGTCTAACAGAAATTAAACTAACCAAATACAAAATATCTATTTCTATTTACATTTCAACTCATCCATCCTCTGTCACTCAAGTTATATATTAATTTCTCATTATCGCTTTTTTAATTCTTCTCAAGAAAAAAATATGAATTATGATAGATAATATTGACCCTTGTTATGTATGAAGTTAATTGATATAACTCGAATATTACCTTCCTTCTAAAAGGATAGTTGTATGTCCTCCCATCTACTAGCTCTATAGTTTATACCTTAATTTCTTCATATAATTTAAATCAGCCCTCAACGGATATTGATTGATTATACACTCACAGAGGTGGAGCTAAGGGGAGAACTGGTGGTGGCAGTTGCGCCCCCTCAACTTCTAAAAGATATTTTTTTTAGCTTACATATTTTTATATTTTAAACTTCGCCCCTTTAAAACCCAAAATATCAAACTTTCCCCCTATTTTTGTGTATTCATCCCCGAATATAAAATACTGACTCCATCTCTGCACAGTCGGTACATATAATTTAACCAAATACTCGGGTACTCATTATTGAATCAAAATTTGTTATATTGTTTATTATATTATGAAAAAGTAATAATAATTTATAATATATTGGATAAATATTTGCTAAATTCTTAAAATAAAAATATGTGGGCCACGTTTGATGGGAAAATCCTGCAAAGTGGAGCTTAGGTCACGCGGGAGGTTAATTTGTTAATTGTCACATGATCCATGAATCCACACTAATCCACACCTTCTCCTTTACAACGATGGTGACTACACCCTTCTTCTAGGGCAATTGTCTTTTCCCCCCCCATAATTTTCCCATTTTATCAAGAAAAATTTATGTTAAATCAAATTCAATAGTTTAAATGTCTATTTTTTCACACCGTAAGGTGTAGGGCTGTCAATCAAGCCGAGCGAGCCGAGCCCGAGCAGGCTTGAGTTTAGAATATCAATATTTTTATCTTTTTAGTACAACTGATAAAATAAATCTACCAAATAAAGAAAAAAATCGTAACAATTTCAAAGCGCTTCAAATCAACACAATCAAACTATGATCGTCCTAAAAATCCTTCAACAAAAGACTAATTATTTTTCTATATTGTTTTGCTGCTTGAGAAAATTTACGAGTAAATATACGGTTGACTTATTTTCTTCAAATTTGACTTCCATATTATCCTTATGTTATGAATTTTTGTGTATAAAGTATAAGTGATATTTATATAATTTTATATGTTAGAATATTATTTTAAATATATGTATATATATATATATTATTTATTATGAGTCCGAGTTCAATTCAAGCCGAACTTGCCTCTGGTCATCATGATTCCCCCCAACTTGCAAATGTTAAACACATAAATCCAATTTCACAACTTTTGTGCTACTTATTTTAATTGAATCTAGCTTCTTCCAATACTAGTCCTATGTACGCACACTAGCCCTAAACCTATACACACTAATCAAAACCTCTACTTTAATTCTCCTTTACTACAAATGGAAAGATATTGCCCTAAAGTTAATTTAGACAAATAATTGCTTGTCATTTTTCAAACTTTAGAATGCCAATAGTCCAATAAAAATAAAATTCATTCTAATTGGCTTATTTAAATAAACATTTTTTCCAAATATAGTTATAACTTGCAAGATTCCTCCATTGCATAACTCTTACTAATTTAATCTTAATCCTTTTTATGGGAAAATGACAACTGGCAAGGTAGGTAAAAAAAAATCACAAACCCTAGGGGCAAATCCATCCAAACAACCTAACACATACCCCTGCAAACCTAAATAAACAAACAAACAAAACAACCCGTCCCCTACATACTCCAAGGCCTCTCGTTTCTTGAAGTGTTCTTTCGGAATATTCTCCACCAATCATTTTATCCATTTTCTTATTTGTGTTCCTCAACCAATCTCTTAAAGTTTTTGTTCGGATCGAGTTCTATTACATAAATTTGCATGGACCTCGTTAGATCAAATTAGTGAAATGAAATTTATAGTCTGAGTGGATTATACTTGGATTCAATCAAATTAGATTCGAGCTAGAATTTTCAATCAATCACAAGACAAATATTATAATATTTACATTGTGATTGGTTACTCATCTTAAATTGTACAACAACCATGTGTCGTGTAATTTACTAGCTCGTCATGCAATTAGCTTAACTAAGTCGATCGAAACTACTATTTCCCTACTTCTAAGAGAAATCCTAGCTCGAATCTGATTGACTGATTTCAAGTGTAAGTCACTTGTACTTGTATTATAATTAGCCACATGAGTACATGACCAGTGTAATTCACGTTTTTTTTAAATCACACTTGGTCTGAGCATCAATGTTCCATTTTCTAATTTTTTTTCCAATTTTTTATTTATTCTAGACGAAGGGGGTACCTTGACCCGACGAACTCGTGCTGATAGTTTTTTAATCATGGGTGGTACAGACTTTATAAGACTCCAAATAAAAAGATAAATGTCACAACTTGTGACGACTTGGAGGTGAACCTCCCACGTAAACATTAATATCATTAGGCTAAAAAGTCTTGAGTTTTTTCCCACTTTCTTTGAACAACTCCAAACTCTCCAATCTTTCCAAACCCTCCAATCATTTCGGATTTAGCTCGATTATCGTTGGGCTAATTCGAACCAAACCGACGACCCAAATGGGTCGAACAAGGATAACTATTAAACTAGATTATAGACTGGACTTGACGAAATCAAGCTGACTACTTAGCTAATTAAATAGGATCAAGTCTATATGTAGTTCAAAAGGAGGGATTATGAGGGATTATAATATACGTATTTGTTTCATACAATACGAGGTCAAATACTCTGGCTATATGGGTAAAAGAACAAAAACGAAGTCAATCCGAAGAGTATTGAGAGAGAATTTATTGTTGGTTCCCCTCCCCCCCAATAAATGGATTGGAGTGGGTATTTATAAGGAATGAGGTGTCACTATTCATGATGTAAAGTACTACAATGTTATGTGATTGAAAATAGGGTCGAGTTGCAGTTATCAGGGCCAATGCCCATTTATCAGTTTTAGTATAATTTTTCTCAGCTCCTTGCATCATTCGGCTGATGTAATAAATAGGTTCTTGATCTCCCCATTGTTCACGAAGTAAAACAACACTTACTGTCTCATCGGACACATCCAAATACAACATAAGAGGTTCTCCAACAACTGGTTTCTTTAATAACAGAGCAGATGTTAGATACCTTTTGAGTTCTTGGAATGCATTTTCACATTCATCTGTCCATTTAATTTTTTTTACCTTTTTCAGAATTTTGAAGAAATGTAAGCCACGATCTGCCGACCTCGATATGAACCTACTGAGACTGGCCATTCTCCCAGTTAACTTCTGGACATCCTTCACTGATTATTTGAAATTGCATCTCTACCACTGCCTTTATCTTTTCCGGATTAGCCTCTATGCCTCGTTCTGTAACCATAAAACCCAGAAATTTTCCACCTCTAACGCCAAAAGTACATTTCTTTGGGTTTAGTTTCATACCATACACATGCATAATCTGGAAAGCAGTTCGTAAATGATCTAGATGAGTTTCTTCCTCCACACTCTTGACCAACATATCATCAACATAGACCTCTATGGTCTTCCCTATTTCATCTTTAAACATCGTATTCACCAATCTCTGATACGTTGCTCCTGAATTCCTCAAACCAAAAGGCATCACATTGCAACAATATAGTCCTTTAGCAGTGATGAACGAGGTCTTATCCCTATCTTCCGGTGCCATCATGATCTGATTGAAACCCTGGTAAGCATATTATGCTTAAAAGAGCACACCCCTCCGTGAAATCTACGAGGAGATCAATACGAGGCAGCGGATACGGGTCACGAGTACAAGCCTTGTTTAAGTCAGTGAAGTATGTACACATACGCTATTGACCTCCTGACTTCGGTACAAGCACAACATTTGCCAACCAGTCCGTAAACTGAATCTCTTGAATATAATTCACCTCCAACAATTTATTCACCTCTGCCTCTATGATAGCATTCATTTCCGGCCCAAAATTTATCCACTTCTACTTTACTGATTTTCTTTTGGATCTATATTCAAACGATGCACAATCACCTCAGGGTCGATTCCTTTGAAGTTCGAAGCCTGCCAAGCAAACATTTCAACATTCTCCCTGAGAAAATCAATCATCATCATCTCCAATCTCTCCTGCATTTGAGTTCCTATTCTCGTGGTTTTATCCGAATTTCCTGGGAATAATTCAATAGTCTTGTGCTTCATCGATTCTACTCGTCCGGACTCCATTCGGGGTCTCTTCCCTTACTCCTGTTCTACTCCTTCAAAAGGTGCAGTATTGTTCTCTAGCATTTTCGGCTTCATGTTCTTCTCACTTCTTTTCTTCTTCAAAGATGTGGTATAACATTCTCTAGCAATCTGTTGATCGCATCGTACAACTGCAACTCCCTCATTAGTCATAAACTTCATTTTTAAGTGTAGCGTCAATACCACAGCCTCGAATAAGTTTAAACCTGGCCTACCCAAGATTGCATTGCAAAAGGTGCGTCTACCACCAGGAACTTCATCATCACTGTTTTTCTCGTGGGTTCGTATCCCAATGAGGCGGGTAGGTCAATTGTTCCAAAGGGACAACTTTTGCTCCCCCAAATCCCATCAAATGAGTGTTTACTGGCGTAAGCCTCCCTTCATCAAAATTCATCTTTTTTAGTACATTCAAAAATAGAATATCCGCATAATTGCCATTATCTACCAACACTCTATGAACAGCAAAATTTGCAACATTCATAGTGATCACCATCGGATCATCGTGGGGTCGTATAACACTCTCATAATCACAATCATCAAAGCTAATGGCTTCGTAACCCATAGCCACATTCATCATGTACAATGTCTCTCATCTTTTCTCGTAGGTTCGTACCTCACGAAGGTGTCTTCTTCGTGCACTCTGAGAGTCTCCGCATGAGGGACCCCCTGCAATTATATGAATTTCTCCCCAAACATGGACGTTGGTTTGAACCTCATGGGTTCGTTTACCATCTTGTCAAGACAAATTTTGTTGGTCATCACGGTATCTATTATCATCACGTTCACGACCCCTTTCTCTTTCTGTTTCTTTTTTTGGGGGGGGGGGGGTCGACTTCTAGACCTATGGTCACATCGTGTCCCTTCCTTCTGTTTCTTTGCTTCGGCTTCACGAGCTTTGTCAATAAATTCATGCAAGTAGCCTTGGCTAATCAACCTTTGGATTTCATCTTTTAACTGGAAGCAATCCTCATTATCATGGCCATTGTCCTTATGGAAGCGACAATATTTTTTACTATTTTTTCTCTTCGGATCGTATTTCATCTTTTTTGGCCAAACAACCAATTTTGAAATTTCAATGGCCATCAAGGCCTTGCCTCATGTAGTCTTTAGGGGAGTATAGCTTTCGTATTTGGCGTATCGCGATTGCCGTCCTTGATCCTTATCGGATCTCGGTGCTTCGCGTCGCTCTTGTTGTTTTTTCTCCTTGTTCTGCTTCCACGCCTTCCTCTCTGCCCTCTTAATTCGATAGATCTCATCCTCATGGATATATTGCCCCGCCATAATCATCATCCCTTCTTGATCTACTGGAGGATTTCATATTAACGCTCCAGCCAATGGTCCTTCTTTTAAACCATTGATGAACAATTGTTGAATTTCTTCGTGCTACACACCCTGGACATTCAAAGCTTCGTTGTTGAACCTATCCAAAAACTCCCTCAAAGTCTCATCGTCTCGCTGCTTTATACCCAAGAGAGTAGAAACCGATTTCGCAGTTCGTGCTTTACTTGCAAAGTGATTCTCAAATTTACGAACAAACTGCTCATACGAGGTAATTGTGCCTGGAGGTTGACTGATAAACCAATCCAGTGCACGACCACAAAGGTTGTTGGAAATATCTTTGCATTCACCGCATCACTCAAGTTATGCAACACCATCATTGTTTCAGAAATAATAACATGTTCTCTAGGATCCCTAGTTCCATCATACATGGGGAGATCTAGCACTGTAAAGTTTAATGGCATCCCTTCCAATAGTATGTTCATATGAAAAGGTGAATTACTACGCTGTAGTGCCGAGACTGGGACAATTCATCTCTGTGGCACCTCGTCCTGCCTTATCTCCCCAGGCTCCAACTCTGGCCCCACCTCAACTCGAACTCTGGTACGTTGCCCCAAATTTGCATCGCTTCGTGCTTCGTGTGGGCTCCCTTCTCATTCCTCCCTTCTATCCCTTTCACCTCGGCTTGTTTCACCCTATTCCCTTTGAGGGTCAAGTTCACGAAATAGCCATCGGCGTGCCCCCGAATTGAGGCCTTCTTCCTCTCATTCCCTTTTCAGGTCGAGTTCCTGGAATTGCCGACCTTGAGTAGCTGGGATAGGATGGGCAGTCCCCACATTTGGTGTTGCTGGCAACTTAGCCAACTGTTCTTGAAGAAACTTCTGCCCCCATTCCTGCATTCTTCTGTTAAATTCAGCCTCGGTCATTGTGATCATCCTATCTTGGGGCGTCAACACTTCAAGATTCAGTGGGGCTTCCCTCGGTGCTGACCCTTGAGATTCTACCATCACAGTTTTTTCTTGTCTTTGACTCGTTTCCTCCATAACATCAGCAATACCAACGAACCCAAAAAAGGGTTCCCACAAACGTCGTCAAATTATTTAGCTCGATTATCGTTGGGCTAATTCGAACCAAACCGACGACCCATCTGGGTCGAACAAGGACAACTATTAAACTAGATTATAGACTGGACTTGACAAAGTCAAGTTGCCTAAGTACCACATTGAATAGAATCAAGTCTATACGTAGTTCAAAAAGAGGATTTACGTATTTGTTTCGTACAATATAAGGCCATATACTTTGGCTATATGGGTGAAAGAACAAAAACGAAGTCAATCTGGTGAGTATTGAGAGAGAATTTATAGTTGGCCCCCCATAAATGGATTGGAGTGGGTATTTATAAGGAATGAGGTGGTCACTATTCATGATGTGATATTTGGGCTAGTTGGGCCTAGACATATGCTGAATGCCTATTGAACCTTTAATATTCAAGTTATTTGGTCTGTGATCTGGGTCGGCAATACGGGTCGGGTCGTAACCCGACCCATATATAAAGATTATACGGATCCTGTTTACTGGATATTTGTTATCAAATAATATAATATTGATATTTTGACCATTGACCGAGTAGGTAGATATTTATGCTCATCAATTCCCCCTTGTTTTCACCATCTCCTCTCTTCCTTAATCCAAGAAGGCAAGAATTCACATAAAATTACTCAAAAATGGACGACGAACCTCAACTCCCTCAATGCCTCACGCCGCAAGAACAAGCACACCTCCAACACGTTATCCGCACGCACCACACATTCAACGCATTGCCCAACACATGCACGTCCTTAATCACCCAACTCATCCACGCGCCGCCGAGCGCCGTGTGGCCGCTCGTCCGGAGCTTCAACAACCCGCATCGGTACAAGCACTTCATCAAGAGCTGCAAGCTCACCTTCGGCGACGGCGGCGTCGGCAGCATCCGCGAGGTCACGGTGGTTTCCGGCATCCCCGCCTCCACCTCCACCGAGCGATTAGAAGTTCTCGATGACGACCACCGTGTACTAAGCTTTCGGGTCGTCGGCGGCGAGCATCGGTTGAATAATTACCGATCGGTAACTTCTGTTAATGGGTTTAAGAGAGATGGTAAGATTTATACGGTGGTTTTGGAATCGTACATTGTGGATATACCGGAGGGGAATACGGCGGAGGATACGAAAATGTTTACGGATACGGTGGTGAAGTTCAATCTGCAGAAGCTTGGGGTAGTGGCAATGGCTAATATGCATGGAAATCAATGATTTGAATTCATTATTTTCTTTTGATAATTCTTTAGGGAAAATTATAGAGACCCGTATCTTATTGATTATCAAAACCTCCCTCATTTTTTGAAAATTACAAATGCACCGTTTAATGGTTCATTTGTAAGATTTACAATGGGTAAAATTATAAGAATTTTTAAATATACAAGAGGTGTAATTGTAAGAACGTTTTAATATGAGGATGATTTTATGTAATATCCAAAAATGTAGGGGGATTTTTTGTAACTATACAATAGGTGCGAGGGTCTGTGCATAATTTTTCCTAAATTTTTATTAGTAGCTAAATGCCGGTGGAAAAAATGGTGTTTTTTTCTTTTGGAATGTTTTTAATTTATTATTTGAAATACTTGTTTTAGTGGCTAGATATGGGTTTTCTTTTCATCAATCAAGTTAGAATTAGTTTTTTTCTTTTTTAAGTAATTTCTAGAATAGTTGTTAATGTTTTTGGTGGGTTAAATGGTTGTGTTTTCTTTTTGTTTCTATTTTTCTTTTCTAGTGGGTGGATGAAGTTGTAACTTTGGTGTTCCTCCATTGTATGGGTTCTTTATTGCAAATTAATGTTTTATTTCGTAATTTAAAATCTTTGTATACATATTATGTGTATAAATTTTTTTCTTGGATATATAAATGATTTGAATTTTATACATATTATATATGAAATGAAATTCATTATAAATATCATCTTATAATAAGAATCATGTGTACACTTAGCATTTTTTGCTTTCTTTCCTTGTTTGTTGTTGGATAATTGCTTTAAAGCACGGACACTTTAAAAAATTACCACGGGCTGTGTCGGGCGCGTTCGGACACGGCCACGCGTCCGGCACGTGTCAAACACGACTATCCCGTGTCCCTAATAAAAAAAATAAAAAAAAGTTAGACACGGCTAGGACACATCCAGGGGCGTGTCTGACGCGATTAGGACAACGGATGATCACTTTTTATAAGATACTAAAACTTTGGGGGGTCAAATTGTAAATAAAAACTTATCAATTTTCTAAATCTAATAAAAACTTATCAACTTTTTATAAGACACGGATTTGAACAGTAGAGTATTTATTTTTATTATATCATGTTTTGGATTGAAAACATGTTTATTGTTATATTTAATTTATGTTTATATTTTTATTTTGTATTTATTATTGATAAGTAGTTGAATTATTTGTAATATACATAGTTTTATGAAAAAACAAGTAAAATACAAATTTATATAATATATATATATTAAAAAAAAATTGGATAGCCGTGTTGAAGCGTTTTCGTGTCCTATGTGAGAATTTGGAAAAGGTTTATAAAGAGAACCCTCGTATTTAAGTCTAATAATAGATATTCATTTTGAATTCTGGTTCAAATGCTCATCAACTCAAAGTTACGTGTAGTGGGTTGGATGAGACTTCTCTTCTCTGCTCCAACGGGCTTGCGGGCCTAATTCGATGTGAATTCTCTTCTCTACTCCAACGGGCTTGCGGCCCCTTGAGCGTAACCGGAAAATTGTAATATGAAAACTTGTAATATGAGAATAAAATTATCAAGGGTCACGCTCAATTGTAATATATATGTATGTTTTCATATTATTTAGGACATATTGTTTTGCATTTTTAGTCTTAAAATTATTTATAAATTTTAATTTTACGTGTCTTGCATGTGACCATTGTTTAATTTGGATTATCTTCACAAGAATCCCCAATAATATGAAAACTTGCAAGAAAAATCACTTTTTTATTGTGGTTGATTTAGGGTTGTAAAATTTAGGGGAAATTTATACAATTTATCCTAAAATTTTAATGGTGTATACATGTTATTTGTGAAATTTCATTCATTTTCTCAATAAAATAGGACCAAAATTGCAAAAAAAAAAGAATTTTAAAGGACTATCTTTATAATTGTAGAAACAACGCGATGAAATTCCATTTATTTATTTATGATTTAAAGTGACAATGTCAAAATTGTCACTGGATATATTTAATGAATAACAATATGTTTTGTTTGTCACAATATAGATATTTAGTGACAAGAGTAATTTCTTTTGAGTTGTCACTATTAACAATTAATGAGAATGTGTATGCAATTCTTGTCACTATTTAACTCTCATGAAAACTATTTATGTGACAAACAAACAATGTTATCATTTAATATTTATAATTAGTAACAATTTAAACTTCGTCACTATAACACTTTGTCACTTATGTGTTATTTTCTTGTAATGACTCTTCCCACTCTTCATTTTTTTCTTTTTTCTTTTTTGAATGAAACGGTAACATCATTACATCGGATATCGAAATCAATCGTAATCAGCAATTTCCTATTATAAACTAATAACAATGAGCTACAAATTAGAAACAAATAATTACTATATAAGTAGAGAAATAACTCACATATCTAGTGGGATCGAACCCATGACCTCTAAGTCAGGGAATCTCAATCTTACCACTAAGTTAAGATATTACGGACTTCGTTCTTTCTTTTCATTTGTTTTATTTGTTGAATATTAGGAACCTTAGATATATAGCAGTTTTAGCCTTTAGAAGCGAGTTATATGTCCTGATTTAATTTTATTGTGGAGTCAATGAGTTGTGAACACCACTTAAAACACGGGCTATTTAAAGGCTTCCCCACGCTATCCCTTCATGATTAAAAGTGTCGAGTCAATTTAATTTAAAAGTAATGTTGTATACCACTTTTTATATATCATCAATTTTTTATTTTTATTAGTTTTGGCAAGAAATTATTTATAATTAATTGATTTAAATTAATTTAATACATTCATATTTTTTAAATTAAGGGGAGGTGAAAAATCAATAGTATGAAAATGATGATATATAGAATTTTCTTTAATTTAATACTATCACCTAAAAGACCTTTATCAATTAAATGTCACCTTTTGTATTTCTTATTTAAAGAAAAAATTAAATGGCATCTTTTTTATCTCTGCTCCAATGGGATTGCGAGCCCTGTTTGATGGGACTTCTCTTCTATGCTCCAACGGGCTCATGGGCCCGAAATGTGATAAAATAATTGTAATTTTTGTCTTATAAGACTATTTCTCTTTATAATTTCATTCTCATTATATATAAACATACAAAATTAGTTTTATAGGACGTATTGTTTTGCATTTTTAGTCTCAAAAATATTAATAAAATAATAAAAATCGATAAATGAATGAAAACCGTTTATTATGTGTCTTGCATGTGACCGTTGTTTAACTTGGATTATTTTGACAAATCCCCTATGTTACGAAAACTTGCAAGAAAATCCACTTTTTTTATTGTGGTTGATTTAGGGTGTAGGGTTGTAAAAGTTAGAGGATATTTATACAATTTATCCTAAAATTTTAAAGGTGCATACATGTTGTTTGTGAATTCCATTCATTTTCTTAATGAATAGGACCAAAATTGTGACTATTATTATAATTGTAGAAACAGCTCGACTAAAATTCCATTTATTCATTTATGATTTAAAGTGACAATGTCAAATTGTCACTGGATATATTTAATGATTAACAATATCTTTTGATTCGTCACAATAATAATATTTAATGACAAGAGTAATTTCTTTTGAGTTGTTATTATTGACAATTAGTGACAACTTGTATACAATTCTTATCACTATTAAACTCCCAAGAAAACTATTTCTTTGACAAACAAAAAATTTTGTCACTTAATATTTATAACTAGTGACAAGTTTAACTTCATCACTTTAACACATGTTATTTTCTTAATGACTCTTCCTACTCTTATTCTTTATTTTCATTTGTTTTATTTGTTGAATATTAGGAACCTCATATTTATAGCAGTTTTAGGCTCCGGTGTTTGCCAGTGAATGAAATCCAAATTGAGAATCAGATAACTGGTAATTAAATTTTCAGTTATCTCATTTCATAATAGTATTTAACGATATGTTTAATTCGTGCACATCTCCCAAGAAATGAAATTCTCATTTGAAAACTTTCATTAAGTTCGCTTCATTTTTTTAATGGAGCTATTTGTATACGATGTGTCACCCAAATTTGTGAAGCGTTTATATTTAAAAAGTTAATGTTTTTTTAATATACTAACTATAATTTGTTACTCATAGTTAATATTTAAATACTAGCTATTAAAATAATAAATTAGTTTGACTATGACACGTCAAAACAATTGATGAAATAATGTGAAGTACAAATAGTACATTACTATAAAAATATATATTTATAGAAATATATATTTTATGTAAAATAAATTAAAATATATGATTTTATAAGGATATTATACTTAGATGTATAGATGTATACACATATATACATAATATATATATATATATACTCACACACAAATACATGTTTATACATATATCTTATTATGTAAACAAATATATCTATACAAGTGCTACATATATATATATATATATATATATATAAATTGTATACATATATAGACATATTGATTTATATAGTATATTTTTTTATATGATGAAATATAATATTATATATATAAATAGTATTTTTTATTGATATAATATGAATATTAGAATTGTCTTGCAAGTTTTAATTTTAGATTCCTTTGAAAAAGGGAATAAGAAACCCTCAAAAAATTAAGGCTATGTTTGTTTCTATTTTTGAGGGTTATTTTGTGAAAAAGTTTATTGAGAGTTGTGTACTTTGGCGAGAATGTGTTTGGATCAACTATTTTGGAGTAATATTTGGATGATTTTTTGGTGAAATTGTGTTTGGTTTTGTTTTCATATAGAACAAAAATCACTGTAGCATTCAAATCATGTCAGTTTTTGTCTGAAAAAGTTGTGTTACTAATTAATTAATGTTTGAAATATGTAGTATAATATACATTTTTAATGATTGTTATATATATATATATATGTATAGATATATTATGATTGATGGAATTATATATATAAGAGTGTATTACATTGTGTAATATATAGATATATTATGATATACATTATACATATAATATACTATATGTATGATACATATACATATTATACACTATACAATATAATATATTATAACAAATCAAAGTATTTATATGCATATAGTCATGTATACGTATGTATAAGTATATATTTTATGCTTATATATATATATATGTATAAGTGTAAATTATAATTATTATTTTAGAATGAAAATGAGAATTAATATTTGGAAGGAAGGACTATACACATCACATATATTGCAATATTGCATTAATGCAAGACTCTTCCCATACATAATTTTTTCTTAATAACATATAGAGATAATGAGCAATGAGTATTAAAATAATTTTAAATATTCATTGACCTGTTTACATTTTTTATTTGTCGATTTCATTATCATTTTCTTGTTCAGTTTAAAAGAAATCAGATATTATTAGTAAAACAATTGAATTAAATGTGTGAAGTAATTATGTATTTTCTTAGCAAAGTAACACACTGTGTCATTCTAGTTCAGGGAACCCACATGTAAAAAGGTAAATTATTGTGTGAAAAACACAATTGTGCTCTATATATAGGCTTAGGTTGTAGATGTAATAAACATTTTGGTCAAAATTTTCAAGTACTATCTAACCAAATAAAATGAGACCAAACACATGTTGGCCAAAAATTTGGCCAAAGTATATGGTAAAAATAGAAACAAAAAGGTTTTATATTCCTTGTTTGGGTGCAGGATTCTCTGATTGAGGAATCCGATTGTTTTTTCAGAATTAAAGCAATCGTATCAAACACATTAATCTGATGTCAGACAATTAGATTCCAAGTTAAACTACTTTATCTGGCAAACAAAAGGAGCCTTAGCCTTTAAAAGCGAGTTATATGTCCTGATTTAATTTTTATGTGGAGTCTAAGAATTGTGAACACCACTAGTTAAAACAGGGGCTATTTAAAGGCTTCCCCACAATATTCCTTCATAATTAACGGTGTCGAATCGATTTAATACTATCACCTAAAAGATCTTTGTCAATTAAATGTCACCTTTTTCATTTCTTATTTAAAAAATAAATTTAAATGGCACCTAAAAATTGGGGTTTTTTTAATAAAATAACCAAAAAATTTGAATCATTCATCAAACTAACCGATTTGTGAAGAGATTCTTCAAAGTAACCTAAAGGTGAATTGTTCATTCTAGTCCCTAGACTTTACTCCTAATCTCAAATCAGTCCCTCAGTTTTAAAATGTTTTACTTTAGTCCTTCTAAAGTCTTATAAAATATTTTTCGCCAAAAATTATTCTTATGCCCGAAATTTGTGAGTCATTTAGCAATCTTGGAGATCCTGCTCAAAATGGTATGAGAGCCTAGGTTTAATTTATGAAATATTTAAATTAGTTACATAAGAAGTCATTCTACCCCTAAGGAGGAGAATTAAAAAAAAATGGAACTGAACAATAGTTCGATCTATGAAAAAAATCAAGAGTATTTCCAGATTCTGGAAAACCAATGAGAAAAGAGGATCAATATTTTACTCTGAAAAACATTAAGGAGTATAAATATGACCCGAGAAGCGATTGCCAGATGTAAACGACCTCTGGAAGAAATCGATCTACAAAAGGAGAGCTAAGATACTATCAAAGGAAGTTTGCTCTTCAAGACTAGCATATTGGAAATCTAGCGAGTAATGTTCAACTTGCAGAAATCCAAGGCAAATGGCCAGGGAAACCGAATACAGGTAAATCTTTCCTTACGTTGACATTATGAATTGGAAAAAAATTGAACCGGATACTTCTAAAATTTCTAAAGATCTTAGAGAAATACAAAAAACAGTTCAAGATTACGGACATAGGCTAAACCATCTACCTATGAAAATCAAAAACTTGAACCAGAAGCTTGAGGGAATCCTCAAGATCATTCTAGATCTAAATAGATCTATAACAGATCTAAAATCAATAGTACTAGATCTGAAAGAAAAATAAGATATTACAGGAATGTCCAAATCAAAAAAGGAACGATTCAGCGATGCACTTGGACGGGTACCCCTTCTACATCAGAAGGGAAAGGCTAAGGAGATTCCAAAGCCTAAGACACAGGAAGAAGTACTCATTGATATCCTTAGAAGTATTAACTAATATGGATATATCAAGAGTAGATCCGTCTGATCTTCAAGAGTTAGCCGAGACTTTCTCGCAATTAAATGTTGTTGACTTGGTTAATATAAAAGCCCAAGAATTAGCATTGGGATTGCCCACGCCGGGAGAAAGTTCGGCATCAAATATTCCTCCACAGGATGAACCGATATGAGAAAGTGGTGATTTGCATACAAACGCAGAACCCGCTCTTAGAGGGGTAACATTTAGATCAAATACCGCAAGAAATCCAAATAGGATACCAGAATATACACCTTGGGCAAGGACTGTGTCACAATCCTTGAATCCATATGGTACTATCCTAAATTTGGATGTAAAAGATTTCAGGAACATCGATAAACTTCTCGATGAATGGGTAGCCTCTATGAAAATAGTTGCTACTACCCTGGAACTCGATAAAAAAACTTCATTAGGTTAATGGAGTTAATCTTAGAAGGTTCTGTGAAGGTGGGTTGGGAACGCACCACAGAAGAATCGAAGCAAGAGGTTTTAGCCAGAGAATCTAAAAGAGCTATTGCAGATAGATTCAGAAGGATAACCAAATTAAATTTTATCAGAGATGGATACTTTGGTGAAAACAATGTTGAGAGAACCAGAGAGTACACACAGGCACTCTATGGTCTTGAGCTAAGAAATATTTGTGTCATTGATGAATATATATATTGGTTTCGAAAATATTTCTTTCATGCGAACGCTAGTGCAGAAATCGTTGCACCTATGTTCTTTGCTAAAATTTGTAGTCCTTGGAGAGAAATGTTAATTCATTCTTACAAGGTCTCGGAAGGGCAGGTTGATACGGTCGCCACACGAATGTCTTTTTTAAAAGACAAATTGAAGGACTGGTGTCAACAAGCCGTTGTTCAGAAGAACATGAAAAAACTTAGAGGAGAAATTAAGAAAACCCCTCTATGTTGCGACAATAATGATTTTTCGAAAATTATTGGAGAATCGATTGAGCAAAGAAATAAGATAAAACAATTTGTTCGCTCTGATAACCTCAGTAACAAAAGGTGATCTTCTTTCAGACGAAAGTCTTGTTGGTCTAAATCTAAATCCTGATATTACAAATCTGGCCAAAAATTCGGACCAACTAGGGTGTCTTCCCAAGGATCTCGAAGATCTGATGGAAGTCTACAAGATGAAATTTCAGAAGGGCTCACACCCGAACAAATAAAAGTTTTAAAGATTGTAACTGCTAGACATGTGGAGCTCGTGGCCACATTTCACCAGATTGTCCACAAAAGAGTGGTGAATTAAAACAATTTGAAGCCACTAATGACATACTGGATGCAGTTTTTTATGGAAATTTGGTACCAGTTTACCAAGTCGAAAACATTCCCTCAGACGAAAGGTCTAAGAGGAAGAAATAGAGTCAGATGATTCTTCAATCGAATCAGAGTAATAGTGTTATTTCAGGAACAAATAATGCCTGGAATTCCTATATATACGGTTTCTCAGCTTAGAACCGTTATCTCTGACTTCAGAGAAAAAATGGAAAAAAAGTAGAACCATAATCCAACATTATGAATCTACTATTCAATTATTAGGCGAAACACCACTTCGTGCACGAAAAATAATTGAGCATAAGACTAAGATTCAAATCTGGTCAGAAAATGTTCATACTTTAGAGAGACTCATCGAGAGTATGACTAGAAATAATTGTTCTATATTCCAAGAACGAAACAATCCTTTTTAATGGATACTCCAACAAAGGGGATAGGCTCCAAACATCGGACAGCCTTGCAGGATTCTTTTCCAAAGCATCAGTCTCAGATAAAACTATGGAAAAGATAATGAGGCAGAACTCTAACCTAAGAAAGTATGATGGATTTAGAGTCAGCGGAGTTAGCCAAATCTTAAACCAGATCGATTTAAATCAAAGGCGTCATAACATCCAATACAAAGTAAGTTCTAGGGAATTTGCAATTCCTATGGAATTAACAGGTAATGTAATGGATATGCAACTAATTCTTAAAAAAGAAATTCTGAAGGAATTAAGTAAGCTCAAAGAAAAAAGTAGTTGTTACTATGAACTGGATCCACATAGGGACTATTGAAGTAGTAATTAAAGCAACTTTTAAAGAAGGTGTTAATTCTCCGTTACACTTATTTATAATGGATAAGAGAATTAATAACTTGAGAGATGGTTGTCTTGGTATAATGGTAGGAAATTTATATGCAGGCAAACTCATGTTTGATATTCATCCAAGGATTGCATATAACCTAACTGACCAAGATTCCAGCCGAGTCTTAACCTTTCATCAAGATTTCAAGAGAAATGATTTAACGAAAGAAGGGAATAGACTATATTCTATAACCTATAGAATCGCTTACGCACTTTCCAATACACATCATTCAGATTTGTTCATTCGGAAAGAGTATATTGAAATTCCAAGAATTTTCAAGGAATTTGCTAAAGTAATGTCACCCGATCTCATTCAAATACCAAGGATTGGTGAGGTTGATATCTTAATTAGAGATCATCCAGTTCTAGACTGCTCAACGAGTACTAGAATAGATTTTGACAATAGAATGTCCTTTCAGAAGAAAGGATAAGAGGTTTAAAAGGAAAGATATTAATTGAATATTTAATTCTTCAAGTTATTCAGGTAAATAATGTAAAAATTAAATGCCCTGAAGGATGGAAAGAAGTGCAAGTTATATTTGACATTACAAAGAAAAATAATTATTTTCCTTGTGATGAGCTATACCACTTGCAGCAATCTACTGTTGGCAAATACGAATGCATGCTAGAAATAGCGGGCTATGAAGTATTTGTTACTGGAAAACCAGGACAAGACCAAGGAGTATTAACATTGGGATTAAGCTTCCTTGAAGAACACAAACCTTGGGGAAGAAAACAAAAAGGCATGGAATTCAGCCTGGATGGACATATTATTCAAATCGAATAAATGACCAGCCCCTTTTCTATATACATACCTATTGGTATGTTATATGAACAATTTAAGTCGGAATATTTTTCAGCTTATGTTGATTCGGGATCAGAGATTTGCACATCAAAACCTGGTATCTTTCCTAGCAATACTATGAAATCATTACCTATTATTGCAGGAAGAGATTTTTCTCAGAAAATTCTTATACTTAACAAAGGTATAAGGGAAGCTTATATCATGATCGGAGGAGCATTTGGTACGCCTTGGGTCAAGGTGAAAATGCCACCTATCTATTTTCATGATACTGGAGCAGATATTTTGCTTGGAAACAATTTTATTCAGACTTTTGCAAAATATATGCAAGATAACAACAAAAAATTGTTGATATTCACTACTAATTGTGGTAATGAGATACAAGTTTTGCGGCGAGCAAAAGCTTTTAATAGGATTTTACCTATTAATTTTCGCAGCAAACGTGGTGATTTTATAAACAATGACTCCAAATTAACCCATCCTAAAATGCAGGATAAAAGGAAATTTGAAAAAGCTTTGTTGTCTTTCGGGCAACAAGGATATGAAGATTATTGTGAAGATTCTCATCTGGTTTTTCCAAAAACTAATCTTCTTGAAAAAGCAAGAACCAAAGAACTAGATAAAGAAGGAATTTTCATTCTTAAGAATACTTTACAAGAAAAGAAATCTTGGAATAACCTTGACGAAGAAAATGTTAAAAGACTAATTCAAAGGAACTTCAATGAAAATCCTTTGGCTTGGTGGGAAAAGAACAAAATCGAAGCTACTCTAAAAGTCAAAGAACAATAAAAGTATGAGTATGTTCGATATAAGTCAATCCAGATGAATATGAAAGATAAGAAGGATATGCAGACCATTATAAAAGAGCATATCGATCTTAGACTCATTGAACCTGGAGTCTCTGCTTACAGTAGTCCTGGTTTTCTAGTAAGAAACCATGGTGAAGTAAAAAGAGGAAAGGTAAGATTAGTAATCAACTATCAAGGTATCAATAAGATACTCGAGTTTGATGGTTACTACATTCCTAGCTGAGAACACTTAATTGATTGCATTAAAGGTGCAAAAGTGTTTTCTAAATTTGATTGTAAATCTGGTTTCTATCAAATTAAGATGGAAAAGGAGTTTAGGAAATATACAGCGCTTTCTGCTCCACAAGGAAATATATCTAGAATGTACTTCCTATGAGTTTGGCTAATGCACCCCAGATATATCAAAGAAAAATGGACAATCTATTTAAAGATTATTTTGAGTTTATGTTTGTCTGTATTGATGACATCCTAATTGCATCTAAAAATATGAAAGAACATATTAAACAACTTGAAATATTCTCTAATTCATGTTATAATGAAGGATTAGCGCTTTCTGAGAAGAAAGCAAAAATTGGGGTTAATAAGATTGAATTACTTGGTATTCTTATTGACAAAAATGACATTAAACTCCAGGAACACATTGTGGAAAAAATACGCAATTTTCCTGATGTTCTGAAAAATAAAAAAACAGCTCCAAAGCTTTCTAGGAGTTGTTAATTTTGCAGGAATCTTTATTAAAGATCTGGCAAAATACAGAAAGGATTTCCGACCTTTATTAAAAGAAACGGAAAGTATAAAATGGAAGTGGGAAGAAATTCACACTCAAAGAATTCGTGAGTTAAAACAAGTTTGCAATAACTTGCCCAAACTCGCAATACCACAAGACAAGGATGATTTGATAGTTTATACAGATGCCAATAATTATAGATGGACAGCAATGCTCATGAAACGGACAACTATAGAGGGAGAACCTTCTAGATACACGGAGGATTGTTCACTGAACAGCAAGCCAGAGTTTGGCACATAAACGATGTAACACCCTTACACGAAATACATAGATAATAAAAGCACACATTTATATGTTACTAATTCGATCATTATATACAAGAGGAAGCATCAACTTCACTAATTTCACAACGCTTACACGTTGACATGGAAAAATAAATACACACATCTAGAAATTATACTTTACAAGAGACCAAAAAGAAACCCTAAATGATATGCAAATGATGAGTTGAGGGAGAAGGACTTGAAAATCAGCCAGCCGACCTTTGATCCATACTTCAACCTTATGCACACAACTTCACAGATCAACTCTATCTAAAGCTACAAAAGAAATATTGTGTTTGGTGAGTCGCAAACTCAGCAAGTATAATTAAGTACGAGATAATTGACATCCCATAAGCACACAAAATCAGCAACCAATCACTCATTTGAAGTCACATAAGAACGTAATCCATAATCATATCACATTCACTTCATATCATTCAGAAACACATGATGCACGTGCTTAGTTATTTTCTTTTACTGTTAATGGCCTGCTATAACCAAGAGTAAGTCGTGATCACGAAAATGGCCATGGCACTCTGTAATTCATATAACACATGGGAGTTCAGTGAACTCGGGTGGCCGTACGGTACTCTGTGGTCCAGTTTTACTGAAAATTCTTTAACACATGACTCAAGGTTAATAGCAGCCATAACAGAGCCTCTTATCTCGAATGAATGCATTTTCATATCATATATTTCATTTTCATCAACAACATTTCCACCATGTTCAAGTTTATTACACAATGAATTTTATTCACCATATGCATTTCCATCATTCAATCATCATATAACCTCATTCATAACACCGTAAACGTCCCAATCACACAAGTAGACCAATAAAGAATTCATGTAGACATATCAATCAAAGCAATGGATGAGTCAATTATCAAGCCACCCAATTATACTCACAAAAAGTGGCTTATCGAGATGTCTTCGTCTAGTTGACGTTCTCAGCTCCTCTTTTGGAATCTCGACCTACTAAACACATAAAAATGCATAAATATCCTTAATATAGTACATTGAATAACATTGCATAATATTTTCAGATTTAATTTCCGATTCGATTTACGAAACAGGCTGTTCCGCACAGATTTTTCCCGAACCGGCACCCTATATTCAACTATTTTTATAAAATTCCCTGTTCACTAAAAAATTCTGAAATTTGGATTAATTCTCTATAACATGTTTATATATCTACTGTAAAAGTTTTAGAGTGAAAAACAAATTTCTAGGTTAACTAAATAACCTCAAAACAGAAAAAGTTCTCAATTCAACCGAATAGGCTGGCAGTACTGTTCAACAATTTTTAGAAACTTCCACAAAACTCCAATACTTACAAATTTTGAGACCTAGTTCATAACATGGATATATACATACTCAAAAAATTTAGGGTACTTTACCTTAGTGGATGTCTAAGAAGAACACTAAAATGACACAACTCCAAAACAGAGGACAGAATTTCGGTTCTTGGACTGAAGCGCACTGTTTGAGGGATTCTAAAATTTTAGGCAATATCTATGAAAATTTAACTTCCATATAATTATTCCTTGATGTCTTAGGAAGAGTTTGAGTTAAAAATATCCGGATTTGGACCTGGTTTGATAGCCAAAATTGTGGTTGTACAAAAACTGCCAGACAGACTTTGTTTTGAAGGAGAAGAAAGGGTTTTGAAGTTATTTTTACCTGTATTTCTTCTCTAATTCGACCCCTAAGCCTCTAGAAGTATCCTTGGCTGACTTGGGACATAAAAATCAAGTTTATTTGCACCTTAAGAATTGGGGTAATTGGTTTAGCCACTTTATTTGCCAAGGTTGAAAGGTGTACCACTTCCAAGATGACACCTAAGCTCTTATGTAGATATCTTACCTACCTATTCATACATAGATAACTTATCTATATCTTGAAGAATTAAAACTTATACCAATCTGATATAGGAATTAAAATTTCTCTACACACACAAGCTAGTATATAGTTGGAGCATAATTTTAATTATACTACCAAAGAGTAGAATATTTAGGGTCGAGCACAAATCGCGAAAATTGAATAACTTTCACCCCCATTTTCCGTTGCGGTGGGCTTCATCCACATGCTCGTTCTGTTGGGTGAGTAAGTATCTTTTTCTTCTTCTTCTTCCTCTAAGTTGTCATTTTTGCTATATCTTTTAGATTTTTTGGGGCAATTTATTGATTATTTTGATGAAGATGAAAGACTTTTTCAGCAATACTTAGTGAGTAAGCATATATATATATATATATATATTAATATTCTTACT
The DNA here is from genome assembly GCA_019426215.1 of Buddleja alternifolia. NCBI lineage: Eukaryota > Viridiplantae > Streptophyta > Magnoliopsida > Lamiales > Scrophulariaceae > Buddleja > Buddleja alternifolia. The sequence goes on from CM033394.1 coordinate 1,570,379, forward strand.
TACATACACATTAGCATTTCATTCATATTTATTTTATTTGTCTTTTTCTTTTGCCATGATTAACGTGATAGCCCCCTGCCTGCATAAGGACAAGAAAACTTGTAGAGTTGCATGAGATTGTACAATATGATCTAATAATAATCTCTTTCCATTTTTTTTGGCTTTTTTTTTTTTTGGAGAAAAAGAGCACTTTGAAGTATAATAAAATATGTATCATTCACTCAGCTTACACAATAAATATGCTTAAAGTGTGGTAAAGGATTTTATGAAAATATTTGTTTTACATAGTTACAGTATGTATAAGTGGATAATTCATGAATTTTGTGTAGGTGATCATCCATCCATATAATGGAAGAAAGTCCTCACATATCACCTGAAGCCAACAACTTTTGTCAATCACAAGGTCTATAATCTCTATAGTACTTAGTTTATGATAATTTTAATTATGAAAATCATTAATGATAAATCATTGAAAAGCTAAGTGGGATGCTGCATTCTCTTGGCAATCAGCCATCAAACAAACATGTCTATAATGCCGATGACAAGTGAGTGATTAAGCCTTTCATGGTGATTTTTTAACATTTTCACACACAACATATTATACAATTGGAACAAAATATACATGGATATTTATCAATTTAGTTGTCCCTGAAGGTTCACTTAACTGATTCGTTGATGTGATAAATATGATTCATTTGCAGGAAGACAACGGGTTCTTACCGAGAGCTGGAGGCAAGAAAAGCAGAGTAAAAGAACTAGAGAAAATATACATGGACATGGCAATGCAGAAAGAGTTGCAGTACAAATAGTTTTGAATTCACAATAATTACTTAATTTCATTTATTTTTCCAATAATGGATAGTCCTCATGTAAATACACTTTGCTGGTGCAAAAAAAGGGCAGGAAGCGAATACTTCGTGAAGATGAAATCGTTTCTCCCACCTCGAGACATGTGTTCAAGTGGAGGCAGGAACGTAAACGCCGAAGAGAGTAATATTATCAATGTATGAAGATGGTTACCTAGAAAAGAAGTTTTGCTAATGGAGGAGATATAAGTTTAATTAGAAAAATGATATTGAAAAACGAAGTGATTGTAGTCGCACAAGTTTTGCTATAATTGTCTGTTGTTGATTTGAGAACTGAAGTAAAATTTGTCGTAGTATGAACGACATTTCTGAAGTTTATAGCCGTTTATCTGGGAATTGAAGTGTAATTAGTCATAGTATGAATCATGTGTCTTAACAAACAACTAATGGATGGATACAGATCCTCAGGTCGATAATATGATATTTAACACATTTTGGATTCCCTAAAACAAACTAAGCTCTTTGATATTCAACTTTTCAATATTTGGAACATGTTTACGTTCCGGGGTCGTTAAACTAACGAACTTGAACATAGTTTTCTCTTTGATAAGATCTGAAAACGAACTCCAATGTGACTTTGTTAATTAAAAAAATAATATAGTTTAGAAAGATCAAGTTATTCGAGCTGACTTAATTAACAATCAAACCTAGTTTATATAATTTGTGAAACTCGATAAAATTCAAACAGATTTAAACAATACATTGTTCACCTCGAGATGACTCAATTAGCAATCAAACCTAGTTTAAACATAATTTGTGAAACTCAGATAAAATCCGAACAGATTTAAACAATACATTGTTGACATCGGCTCACTAATCCACCACAAAAATCAAAATGCAAAGGCCAACTCACCCACCAAAGCAAAGCCCACAGGGCAAGCCTGTATGTGGAAAGTTTTAAAATGGAAACCAGGCCCATTTAACATATTCGACCCATTAAATAAAAATCAGGCCCACTTTCTTATATTAAACTTTAAGCATAAATAGGTCGTCTTCTTCTCTGCTCAAGAAATAAGTCTGCAACTAGTTTTGGTGGAAATCTTTAGCCCCTCCAATCAACCAACAAAGTTAATAAAAAATATTGAGAAACTCTTTAGCTTTCTGCAAATCAAATAGCTAATACTTTGTTTTAAAAGAAAAAAAGGGGAAGCCAATCGATGAAATTCAAAATGGTTTGTTTTTTAGGGGCGTGGCGGATGTGGAGGAGGCGGTCGAAGGCGGATATGGCTGGAGGAGGAGGTGGCCCGACGATGATATGGAGGCTGAACGAGGAGGTAGAGTTTGAAAAGTTTCATATTTTGCCATCTTTTTCTTTAACTATGAGTATGAGGGCTAGAGATGAGATTTGAATGAAATTTAGGAGACTCATTTGTGAAATTTAATTTATATACACATTGAATTCAAATTCAAAAATTCGAGTCTAAAAAATTTAGAATAGGCTGTAAATTGGCAGATTTGAGAAAATTTGAGGAGGAGTTAACTCTGGTTTGCCTTTTCAGTTTTGCTTTAGCTTTTTTATTTAAAAAATATATAAATTATGTCACGCCACGTGTCAAGTTTTTGGTGAAGTTTGGTGCCATCAAAATGTGTAGCATCGAACGAGCCAATGAAAAGCCCTATTCCTTATCTTATTTTTTTGGATAAATATCCCTATTCCTTATTAGCATTCAGTCGTCTCCACGCGTTATGATCAATAATAATAATCGTCTCAACAAAGCTCTTCCCTTTTTATAATTAGCTGTCTCAACAATCTCACCCAACCATTCTCAAAACAATTTTAGAGCTTAATCTTTAAACTCAAGTAGCAAAGTTGATTTACAATAAGATCTTGAATTTAATTCACATCAAAATAACTACGAGTATTTTATTTTTAGAGAAAATTGCCAACACGCCTCCACGTGTTATGGTCAATAATAAAAAATCACCTGAACTTTTCAAAATTATGTGAAGTACTTTACACCCCAGCGTATTTAATATTTTTTTTGACAATTTCAACCTCTATGAACTTTACAAATAAATCTTTGAGAGGTTCTTGTTGTAATCTACTAAAAATCAGGGTGTTTTAATAATTAGCATTATAGTTAGGGAGTGTGCATGTAATTTACCTTTATTTTTATCACGGTTGATCATTGGTACTTAATAATAGTTGATGGCTGACTAATTATTAATGATTGTGATATGAGCTATATTTATGAAAATCAACCGGACCGATTTTAATATTTGAATATTGACTTGATCAATCGGAGGATCGGGTACATGGTTTAAAGGAAAAATCTATGTTACACTCGGTGTGTTGGTTCTAATGCCTTCATCACCACATATTTGTGTTGGGATAGTTGGTTTTTATCACCCACCACCTATTAAAAAACCACCCACCCCAACACAAATGTGTAATGATGAGAACACTAGCTCTAACAGACCGGGTGTAGCATAGAATTACGCTGGTTTAAATCGTATAAACAATCAAAAATATATTGGTATTCTAATATAGTATATATTATTTGTAACTATTCAAATTAAAAACATAAAAGAGAGTACAATTTGTGAGTTCAAAGTTTCCTATTGAATAGCACAGATCCATGTCCATTGTCATTTATGTTTATTGGGATTAAAAATGATAGGGGCATGCACATTTGCTAGAATTTTGAAATTTCAGAAAAATGTCTAGATGGAAAGAATTTACATATTGATGATGTAATCTTATAAATGCATACTATTATTTTCAAAGCACAAAACGTCAAATGCTTCAAATGTACAACTTAAAGATTCTTCATATTTGATTGTCTTGCAGACCTAACTAAAATTAGGTTACTTTAGTGCTTAAAATCTGCATGAGTAAAAGGGGGAGAGATTACATGTCAAATCTCATGGTAGAGTAGTCAAGGAGGTTCGACATTTGATCCCTTCCTACCAAGGGGTTGTTCTATAGGTGATTCGGATCATCCTTGGAACTTGGAAGCTCTTGGACCTAGAATCCCGAAACGATCTCCACCATCACATGTATCATACATCTGATGGTGGACCCCCTATTAATATCTATACAGGTGGGGTGGTGATCATTGAGGACCTCAGGTCCTGTAAGCCCCTAATTATCACCCGAGTGATTCTAAGGCGGATCAGTTTCAATGAAGCAAATCCACCAAACACCATAGGACGCAGTGATATAATAGTTGAAAGCATTTTAATCACTCGCATCTATCAGTGCTTGGTGAACCAACTCTATTGGACTCAGTCTTAAACTCATGGATGGTCTTGGAACATTTCTTGGATGATCAAATTCATTAGTTATACAGGACGAAAAACGGCAAATTCAATACAAAAATCGGCAAATTACTCTTGACAATTCAAACGGCAAATTCAATACAAAAATCGGCAAATTACTCTTGACAATTCGAAAAACGAACTCATAGAAAGTGGATTCTCCTGCCTTTTATTATTTTTCCGTACTTAATCATCATAAATAATTCAATTATTCCAATGAGTTACAGAACTCAATAACTAATTCTCAACTACCATTTTTTTACAATTCAAAAAAAAAAATTATAAAGGAAATAAAAAGCATAACCTTTCTCCTCAGCTTATCTTTCCTCTTGCCTATATCAATATTTTTTTAGCTAAAATATGAATGTCTTTTTTTCTCTTTTATCTACAACCCACTTACAAAAAGTTACCTTAAATCTTCTCAGGATCAGACTTCTTCCTGGATTCTTGTTCTAATTGGCTTCAACTTCAGACCCATGCTTTCTGGTGTGTAAAGCTCCGGCGAAATGCTAGTAGGACTCAATGGGCTTCTCGGGCTGACATTTAACTGAGACGATGGCCTGTATAAACCATATCCCATGAGAAAATATTCTAATGGTATCAACATCGCGTCGGGTTGTTCTTCAGTCACCATTGATCCACATGCTTGAACCTGCACAAGGGCACACACATAAAACATGAAAGGAGTGTTTGCAAACATAAGTGATTGTAAGTGGGAATGAATTAGAAGTGGAAAAAAAATCAGATACGGATAGTGGTTGCAAACATAAGTGAAAAATGAAAAAAAGAAACTGCAAGTGTTTGCAAAAGATGGACTAAAAGTGGTAAGTATGTCTAAAGTAACCTTGATTTAATTTCAAAAGTACCATAATCAGTTTTAAGCCCTCCCTTACCAACTTAGATATTATAGAGATTATTATCACTTAATTTACAGAATTAGAAGCAACAGCCGAAACTTATTTTTAGCCACAAGTGATGAGCATTTAAATTAGAGTTGTGCAGACACTCCTTAAGAAACTGTCCCTATTCGCGTGTTACAGGAAAAGAAAAGTCAGAAAACAAAAAACAGTTGTGCATGTATGGACAGAAAAGTACAATTAATACTTGGAAGTGAATAAATGCAAGGCGAAAAGTAGCACTAGGTTTACCTCAACCAAGGCGCTGAATCTTCTATCTAGCTTTGAAGTCATATGGAGAGCCTCATAGTGGAAAGGAGAGTTTTCTCCAACAAAAATCAAGGATCGACATTTTAGTTTACGTAAGCCTCCGCTTATATCTGGTCTCCTGGCAGACAGTAGATAACAAGATTTAATTTCTCTGGTTGTAGGTAAATATATGCCTCACTTTATGATGATATACATCACCGGCCAATTATTCACTCTTCTCTCGGGGAAATTCTTCTATAGAGTTGGTGTTCAATAAAGGATCGGATTATACCAGTGATGATGTGGGTAATCTGGACCCTTTCGTTTATCCAACACCAAGTGCATACAAGAATTTTCCCCTCTTTCCACTCTTGATCTCGAGATTCTTTCTTTAGTAACACCATATTAGCAAAAGAACTTACCCGTTGATAGCTTCAAGAAACCGTAGAACGTTTGGACTCTGCCTTTCTCCTAACAACTGCATCCAATATTAAGATTTTGATGGAATTTAGAGAAATGCTCAACAAATGTGGTGCAATATAAAATGGGACTGAGAATAAACACGAGACTAACTCTTCTGCATGATTGTACAATGTTTGATTCTGGTACGTCCAAACTGCCACGAACTTCCTGTCAAATTAGTAGAAATCCAATGAGCCCAACAATTGTACAAAATGAATCAATACTGTGAAAATGATATATTCCTAAAAACACCTTGCTGAAGTACCGCATGAGCAACAACTCCTTCACTAAACCATGCATGCCACACATGTAAAGTAAATTTGATATGACCTGCAAGCAATTTACCATTTTCAGAAAGCAAAACCTTCCTCCCACAAAAAGATAAAAGAAATACTAGTATAGTAATGTGAGTCGTGATTTTTATTTTTTTTTTATTTTTTGGGGAGGGGTGGATTGAGTGAATGAACCTTATTGTATAACCATTCCTTCCAAGATGGTGCTTTGCATAGAGGGGAAACAAGAATCAAACCCGTAACACGTTTTGAGTATTTTATCTGCGGGAAATGAGCAGATAACCACACAAGTCAAAATTGAAAGAAAGAAGAAAATAGAGATGCATCCATAGCAGGAGATTGACTTACAGCAAACAGGGTAAGAATATAAGCTCCAGCTGTTACCCCCAAGCACATCACTGAGTCAAGTCTGGAGAGAGAGTGAAAGGGAGTTATTAGCTTAACATACTATATATACGTCTAATTAATTGACATGTCAAGTATTTAATTCTCTTCTAAGAAAAAGGGAACAATAGATTCATTAGTTTCACAGTATATGCATAAACAAAATACAAAAAAGAAACAATGAACGCAGAAAGCAGGACAAAGGTATGGAAATCAGAGAGGTAAGCGAATATTACTAACACTACAATTACCCAAAATAGTCAAGGATTTCAGCAATCTGATCAGCTAAATCATCTACACATAATGAGGGTTCTTCAGGTCCCACTACAGCAGCTCCTAGCTGCAATAATTCTTAACAGAATTACCAAATAAGAAACACCGTAACTAAAAGCACTCATCCGCAATGAATATCAGTAGTGAGGCAATCAAGGCACAGACCTCATGCCCAGGGGGACTGATATGATAGACACAGAAGTTGTGGAGAAGAAGAGAAAATGCTTCTTGACAAAAAAACAATCCTTGGAAACAGGACAAATCTGTTTGATCCCACATGCAGACAAAAGAAGAGTTAGATGTCATCCACTATATTAACTGTGATAACATGCTTCAAAAATATAACTCGAATATTCAAGGTTGCAATATAATAATTATAAAGGATCTCAATCTCCATAATCTCGAGCATCTTGCATCATTACTGACTGAAATGAAGCAATTCCGATGGAGATATCTTTTCAGAAAACAATTGAAGAAGAAGATAACTTTTACATATGTTGAAATTCTTAGGCATGCTACCCAAAGTTTTGGTGAAGATTGGATGATGTTACAAATAGGTTTCAGTAGGATTAGAATGTTACAAATAGGTTTCAGTAGGATTAGAAGGGATCAACAAAAACTGAAGTCATCTAATAATCAGAATTCATCAAAAATTGGCATAATACTCTTTGTTAATTTTAACAAAGTTTCCTTACGGTTTAAAGCTAAATCCGGATAAGTAATTAGAGCAGGCTTGTCCGGGTCTCCTAAAATAGCAACGGATACAGAACCATGGCCAGTTTTCACAATATGTTCCTGTAAGTGATCATGAGAAGCATAGATCGTCAACACATTAATGAAAAAGGAAAAAGAAGATAAGAGGCCAATGAAAGCCAAATATTCCAACAGCACTCAATCCTGCCACATGCTTTAAATTGAGGAACAATCTTTATATGAACAGTAAAGAAGAGTGATTGGCTATTTAGCTTTCAAACAGAATTTCCCATGTGCAGTGTCCTTTATGGAGATTCCAGCTTTATCAACAAATTTTCCTTAATAGATCAAAAGTCAATGCTTCTTGTCTTCATATATTTAAGAGTCTTTATTGAAACAATAAGCAAGCATGAGTGTGTGAAATTGCATAGAGACTTTACATCATTGAAAAAATCCAATTATCAGAAAAATGCCATTACCAAACTTGAACCATCAATGCTACTTGATTTAATAAGAAACATTTCCTCTTTTTCACTTTATATCGTAGTCCAAATAATCGAATGCATGCAGATTAATTTTTTTATATAATTAAACTAAATACATAATACAAAAAAGTTGATGTCACCATACAATTTTTTTTATATAATTAAACTTTCATATGATAATAATGCTGCAACACTAAATACAAAATACAAGATGAGCACCTAAAGCTAGACATATCGATCCAGAATAGAGAATTGGGAAACAGCTCATCTTCTACGAACAAAATACAACCATCAAATACAGGGCAATAGACTAAGACAGTAGAAGGATGGAGATCTACATAAGTACTAAATTCTTTCAGAGTCTCAGACTATATACCAAAATCTTAATAGCATATAAATTTTTTCCTTAAACGAAAATCGACACATTTAACAATCCAGCCAAACATGTTCTTTCCTCAATGTTTATAAATGCAAATGAGAAAAGAATCCCAAAGAAGCTCCTTTCCGTCTTCAAATCACTAAAAATAAAGCACTTTACTGAATCAAACTATAGGGGAAAAAGATTATTTTCCCAAATTATTAGCAGACCCAAATTATTAGCAAGATTAAATAGAAGTATGGAGTTAATTCCTCAAATATGATCATAAGCCATAACTCAACACATAAATGCAAACACAATATATAAACAATTTCTAAAGATTATTTCCCCAAATTAGTGGCAGATTAAATAAAAGTATGCACTTAATTCCTCACATGTGATCATAAGCCATAACTCAACACATAAATGCAAGCACAATATATAAACAATTCTAGAGATTATTTCCCAAATTAGTAGCAGATCAAATAAATGCATGCACTTAACTCCTCAAATGTGATCATACCATAACTCAACACATAAATGCAAACACAATATTTAAACAATTTTGAAAAGATTATTTCCCCAAATTAGTAGCAGATTAAATAAAAGTATGCACTTAATTCCTCAAACGTGATCATAAGCCATAATTCAACACATAAATGCAAACACAATATAGAAACAGCTGAGCCACTTTTCCTCCCCAAATTCAAAACTGAAAGATAAAAACGAAGGCAATAACAAGTAAAATCAAACAAGAAATATGAACTCCACTCAACAATTCATCAAGCAAAACAAAATCCGTCCGTAGTTCAAAGGTCACGCAAAATCAGAACTCATTAACTAAAATGTAGCTCGCAAAGTATACTTACAGTAAATATATATATATATAGCAATAGTGCAATACATACACATAATACTACTACGTTTAGAGGCGTTTGTGCGTGCAATGTGAATGAAGTTTCGACATTGACCTTTCCGGCGAGAGGAATGGACTCCATGTCAACCGAGACGGAATCGCTTGAATCCGCCATTATTCTCCGGCCTCCGCTCGCTCGCTCTCTCTCTCTAGAACTCTCCCTCTGGCCTCTCTCTTCCACTTTCTCTCTCTAAAGTTTCTCTCAAATTCGAGACGCATTAGATTTGGTATCTATAGCTTATATACCAGTCCAAGACTCTTCTCTCTCTCTCTCTCTCTAAATATTCGGTACATATATATATATATATATATGTATATTATATTTGAGTATCTGTAATTAACTTTCTTTTGCTTTAACAGAAAACTATATACGTAAGAGATTATATATATTCTACATATAGGGTTAATTGCATTTTACCCCTTGTACTATCTTCCATAATGAGAGTGCACCTTTTCCATCTTTTTATTACATCAATTTACCCCTCCAACTACGTAAAATACATCAAAGGGCCACTTACATTTAATCAACCAAAGCAAATGACCCTCTAACAAATATAATGATAACGTTACACTTATATCATTACGTCAGCTCTTCCCTCGATAAATTTTGTTTAGACCATATAAAAGCGATATAAGTCCTTATGGTATTAGAGGTTTGGTTTTTTCGTGAGTAAAATTTGTCAGTCAAATATTATCACGTTATTTATCATATGAGAAGGAAATTCGGTCCAACATACGACAAACTAGGTTGGAGTTTGTATTATGTATAAATTGCACTCGCTGTTATGTGAGCTGCCTACATACCCGAAAAAATGGGATCAAGTCAGTTCGTAGTTCTATGGTTAAATTACTCTCAAAAGTACTCAGTGAATTTTTTCTGAAAGAGTAGATAATGACCACTCTTTTGAGATATATATAGGGAGTTGAAAGCGGACTATGGGCCGTGGGCTCGAGCTTAATGCTAGCCCACCAGACTTTTTATTAAGTCATTTAATATTAAAATAACCTAATTACTTTTCTAATCTCTTGAGCATAACGGGCCATATTCATAATGGGCCGCCAGCCCTATGGGGTTAATTATCGTATTATATGTGGACGTGTTTTATGAGAGGTGCCCCGTCCCAAGTCGAGGTAGATGAATTACCATAATGCCCTTAGACATTTTTGGTGTACATTTTATAGGTGAACTACGTTTCTGCATCTTCTTAGTGTATTATGTCGATTAAGGACATATTTAGTAGATTAAGTACAATATTTATAACTATTTCTTTTTTGATACGTTGAATTCCTTCTAATCGATGATTGAAATATTTTCAATAATTGTAGGGGGCAATGGCATACAATGAAAAGATGAGCGGTGCAATTTCTAGCTTGAGGATAGTAAGAGGGGCAAAGTGGAATTAACCCTTATGCATATATAAATATATATATATATCTATATGGTGAGTTGACTCGTAACGTTCACTGAGTCACCGACGGTTTGGGCTTTCTAGAGCAATTGGAGTGGGCCCAAAACCTCAGGCCATGATTAGAGGCCGACAGCACACAATCCAGTTGCGAGATGACGTAAATATCCTCGTCATTTTTAATGGATTATCCTTTTTGCCCTTTTTTCGGTTGATGATTATCTTTTGAATTCATGTTCCTTATCGTATATGGATTTTGGCATAACCAAATACTTTTCGAATTTGATTTTAATCTTTATATAGATTGTATTCTAATTTGACTTGATTGTTATATTATATGAATTCAAAAGTCATTAAATCATCGAGTCAAATCTAATAGAGTAATATTCAACATTTTAATTTTTAGAAAGTTGGAATTATTTTTTCAACTTGACATGATTGTTACATAAGTCGAGGGTCAAACATTAATTGAGTTTGAGTTGCGTAATATTATCATACACTCCTGGTCAAGTTGACTCTGATAATGTATTGCTGAAATTTAATTGTTCATTTTAATTGAACTTGATATTATGTTTCAATTTGACTTGATTGTTAAACGAGTTGAAAATCGATTATATGTCAAGTTCAAGATGCAATAGTCTTGCATGTTTTTAAGAACCGAGTTTAAACGAACACCCATAAGATCGAGTACCTTAACACGTTTCCATAATTCCATGCGCCAAATATATGATATTGCAAAAATAGTTCCATTAGAAACTATGAAAACAATAATATTGCTCATTTTGTAAAAGAGCATAGATGTTTTAACTATTTATTATTTCTGTTTCTTGTGATTATTAACTGTATAAAAGATAAATAATTGGTAAACAATTTGCCCAAATCCTACAATTTTAATGCCTTCTACTTTTTTTTTTCCCAATAATAATTAGATACCTAGTTGATTTCAACCATGTGAAACTTAGTTGAAATGTCAATTGTGGTAAGCATGTAAAAGAAGGTCATTTGCATCCCTTTCCATGTAAGTTGGATGTCTCTTCTTTTTTTGTTTTTGGTTGCCCACCCGACTATATCCGGATTCGACCCAGGTCGCACACCTGGCAGTGGTGGGTAAGTCTTCCAACGGAGGTTTTCTGCATTCACAAGGTCTCGAACACGAGACCTTACTTAAGCAGAATCGAACTGCTTACCACTCGGATGAACCCTGTTGGTGGATGTCTCTTCTTACATTAACTTTATAAGACTTTCTCTGATAATTCTTTTTCGTATCACAATCTTGGCTTTTTAACAACTTAGTATGAAAATAAAATAAAAAGTCATCAAAATATTATTATAATTATGAGAATTTCGAAGTAAAATGAAATGGTATGAGCCTTGCCTCCTCGTGCCATCTTTAGATTTAATTTCATTTAAAAAAAATATCGAAAATGGTCATGGAAATGCGGTTTGTTGCTAATATAATATATTAGATATTATTTCATTATTTAAAAAAAAATGAGGAAGAATGAGAACAGCCATGGAAATGCCGCTTTTAATACAAGAAATTAAGAATATACACCTCATAACACGCACTATATATATATGTTGCATGACTGGTATGACTGGTGGGAGAAATGGGGTTGTGCCATAAAATAACATGTTTTCATATTTTCTTTTTAAACCTAACAAAAAAAAGGAATTGAAAGGGAAAAACTTTAAAATTTAGCAAGGAAAAATCATTTTTGTCGCATTATATTAGTAGAATTTCGATGTGTTTCACTTTAATTTGTTGTGCATTCCCTTTATCAAGATTTAATTTTCATGAGCCGAAGAAAAAATTGGTTGGTGATATTCATGGTCTTTCTTCCTTCTTTTCGGTGTGCAAATTCAGGTATTCATAATCTGCATTGAGAGTTGGATTTAATTCTGAGTAAAATGATAGGTTAAACCCTTCTCAATAAGTACGATCCTAAAGTTTTGAACCCTCAAATTAGTAAGAACTCCGCCTTTGGACTAGCTCGTGTATTACAAAGTCGATAACCTTTCGATATATCCATAGTTCTTTTTTTAATATACGAATATCCATTGTTCCTATACATCATAGTTGCTATTACAAAATATGGTTGCTATTTGTACATCATAAGTTGCAGTGTCCTCTCGATAACCTGCCCACCTAACATGTTGATTTACTAAATTGTAACTTCAAAATATTAAAATTTGATTTAATACATTACAACTTCAATAGCTTTAACATATAGAAGCCCCATTATGTTCCTTAAATACAAGTAGGTGGAATAAAGTTCACCGCATTTGTAATGACAATTATATTATCGCATTGACTAATATAAGCCATTTGTGGATGTGAATAGCTTTTGTGGGAGGACACTTATTATATTGCTCAGTATATCATTGACTGAAAAATTAATTAGGTCTTTTCAATTATTCTACACTAAAGCATACATATAAGTAACAAGAATGTAAAATTCTCATAATTATAATTAGGACAATTATTATATTGCTCAGTATATCATTGACTGAAAAATTATTTAGGTCTTTTCAATTATTCTACACTAAAGCATACATATAAGTAACAAGAATGTAAAATTCTCATAATTATAATTAAATGCCATAAAATATACACAAATGCACAAGTGCACCTTTATGTTAATGCCTATTATTCAAAAACCACTTACATGGCACACACGATCCTTTATTCCAAAATTATATTTCATCTCATATTTCATTTGATTTACTGCACACACCGCACACACCATGTGTATAAAATCCACATCACATATGTATTAGGAAAAAAAATTATGATAAATAGAATAGTGGATGAACCGCCATACGGAACAAATCTGCTTACATGACACATAAACACCGAGCATTTTTACCGAAATGAAATACAATTGACATACACAAACAACCCCGAATGACACACACAATAACATACAAAACGTTCACGCGAGTCAAAATCTAAGGGGTAAAGGAAAAAAGTGATAATCCGAATATATATCCCAATTTTCCTGGCTTTTTATTCAGGGAAAAGCTAAAACCAGTTTAAATCCGATATTCGCCACAACATATGCAGCGAAAGCAACAAAAACCAAAGAGGGTCTTCACTTGGTCCACCAGTGAAGGAAATCCTTCCGCCTATTGATCTTCTTCTGGAGTTGGAGTAGTCCATAGAGAAGGGCCTCAGCAGTGGGTGGGCAACCAGGAACATAGATGTCGACTGGGACAATTCTGTCACAACCTCGCACAACTGAGTATGAGTAGTGGTAGTAGCCACCACCGTTTGCGCAGCTTCCCATAGATATCACCCACCTTGGCTCGGGCATTTGGTCATAGACTCTGCAAAAACATCGGAACGAATGAATGATGATATCAAGCCTTATTACATAAAAACCCACACAACTACTCCGTGAGACCCTAATTACGAATAACACCCCGAGGTTTGTGAAATTACAATAACTTCCCCTGTCAATGAAAGGCAAATTACAATCCACCCCATGTCAGTAAAAGCAAGTTACAATTTCACCCCCTATTTTTCGAGTTGTGAGGATCGACAAGGTGTCTTAGTAATTTGCAAAACCTCTTGAGTGTGCGTGGTTATTACTCAATAAGTAACGGAATGTCATGTAATTATTCCTAATTCAAAAGTTCAGCCTGACTTGACACTTCCTCATCACTCGAGAAAAGAAAGTCTTGTCCCATAGGAGAGTTTGGAGTTTGGGCTATTTTTTTCTTGATGCATGTCCTGAACTAGTTTGGAGCTTTTATGCAAGGGCGTCGAGTACTAATTTCTTCTCTGAATAACTCACTTACACAAGAAAAGAAGAAACAGCACGGTGAAGAAAATTTCAGTAGAAGGAATCACTGCACAGTTCAGCTTAATCCGCCAAGGACATGACACATTTTCTTTACTTATCTATGTAAAAGATTGCCTGATATCAAAAGTAGAAGGCAAGAAGCAGTCCGTTGATTCTTCTCCTAGAAGACTTTGGATTTCCTTCCTAACCAGTATCTGGACGGGCAAACCCGGCAAGCCTATATCCCAAAACAGCATTTAGAATAACCTAGCATTTCGCTGAACTCTTACTTGCAGAAAACAAATACATTTCATAGAAGTTGAGTCTATATTAGACTTCAGCAAGTTGGACACCTGAGTAAAAAGAAGCATGCAGCTCTTCTGCTGCAGATACGGAAAGTAGCAAATAGATAGTAGAACACAGCCTATAGGCTTATTTTAGTTTTGTACCAAGGACAGCATGGGTACAAAATTGAAGACAACAAAAGATTCAGAAAATTGTCCTGAAATATAGGGGAGCATCACATGGATTGAAAACAATTAAAACATGAACATGGACAGGAACACTTTACTTGTTCTTTTTGTCTTCATAGTTTGAAGTAGGCCTGGCATTGGTTGGGTCTAGCCCAGATCCAGACCCAAAACTTTGGGTTTTTGGGTCTAGGCTTGACCCAAAGTTTTGGGTTTAGACGCAGACCCAAAACTTTGGGCCTGTGGGTCTGGGTGTAAGCTAGACCCAATCTATTTTATCTTACTTTCTTTTGTAATTAATTATGTTTTTGTTTATATATTTTTTTAATTAATATTTTTGTTAATATCAGATTTCAATATATATATATATATATATATATAATATATAAAATATCAGATTATATATACATATTTATATTAAATATCAGATTTCAATATTTTATATTATATAAATATATATATATATAATTCTCCTCCACCACCACGCCGCCGCCGCTTGATCTCGTGCCGTGCCGTCGTCTGTCTGCTATATATATATATGATACATACACAATACAATATTAACAGAAAAATTAAGTAATTAATTTGGAAATGCATTTTGGGCTTCGAATATCCAACAGTACAACAACCACAATATTTACAACTAATAATCATCACCATCATCATCATGTATTGTTATCTCTTGTTCGGCAGGAGGATACATCTCCATCAGCCTCCTCATCCTCTAATTCTACCTTCTTTAATTGGTCCAAGATCGCACCATCAAGTCCGGCAGCAGAAGATGCTTTGGGCTTTGCCATTGTCGCCGTCGTCATAATTATATCAGTTGGTGGGATAAGGGAGGAGGGTTCTTGCGGCGCCGGAGAGAGGAGAAGGAAGAGACGGCGGTGGGGAAAGGAGGAGAAAGGAGTGGCGGCGGCGGTGTAGAGAGGTGGCGGAGCGGCTTCAGGAGACCGGTTGCGAGCGGATGCCGGCGACTGGGGGCGGAGAGGCGACCGGCGATGGGAGGCGGCGACTAAAAAAGGAAGAGGGTGAATATAGGTTTCTGGTGGCGTTAGGGTTTGATGAGGGAGAGTGAAGTATTATTGTAATAAGTTTTGGTTTGGGCTTTGGAATTTTGGGCTTCTGTTTAAGTTTTAGGTAAGTCTGGATCTGGGCCTGGGCCTCTGGGTCTGGGTCTAAATTTATTTTGGGTCTGGAACTGGGTCTAGACCTAAACTAATTATTCAGGTTTGGGTCTGGGTCTGGGCCAGACCCAACCAATGCCAGGCCTAGTTTGAAGTTATTATACTTCGTATGTCAGAGAAAAAAACATTACAAAGTAAAATTACCTACCGGTCATTGAAGAAAAATGGACATAAAACCATGCAAAACCCCACTAGTGTATATGTCATCCGGATGAGATCAATTTCTTCAAATTGTATTGCGTATAATTTTGCATGCATCTATCGAAGTCCATCTACCAATTTAATTACTTGAGAAATGAAATGATTTGTGTGTGGCCAACATCATAGATGGCTACCTTTACACTAAATAGCTTCCTCCTAATACTTCCTCTGCGCAATTAGCCAGATAACAATAGGCTAGGCTGAATACCATGGTAGCATATGATTCCATCAACTGTCATTCTCAACTACACATTCCAACTCCCATAGCGAAGTAAAAAAAGGCATTCCTCAACCAAACAAACCTTCAAAACCTAATAGCTGATTGTGTATCTCTTTATCCCTCCTACAATTTCACTTCCCAGTTTTCTTGAAAACCAATATCGATAAAGAGTAAGCGCCGGGTTATTCTAAAATGTCAGCTAACCGACTTTCTAAGGAACCATTATAGGTATAAGGAAATTATAATTCTACAATTGCACATCCTAGGTGACCTAATTTACATGTTAAGCTAATATATCAACAGACGTGCAAAGGAATAGATGGGAAGTCACACAGAACTCCCTTAATCAGCATTCGCGAGACATAACACAGACAAAAGCAATCTCAAATTCAGATATTCCACATCCGATATGCTAACTTAGGGCTGAAAGATAACTAAGCCACTCAATACTCGACTCGAGATTGATTGCTAAAAGCTCATTTGAGCTCGGTTCGTTAACCTATCAAAATAAGTTTTGAACAACTTATTTGTGTTCCATAAGTTTTGAAGCTCGGCTCCCGTAAAAAATGATAAAAATATGTGCAAAAAAATCAAGCTACTCGAGTATGACTCGAGTTCTACGCTCTCATTTTGAGCTCGAGTCGTTAAAATCAAACCAAGCTCAAACACAAAAGTTGAAGCTCAATCATAAATCAAACAAGCTTCAACAGCAACTCATTCGGCTCGACTCATCCTCATTTACAACCCAAAGCTAATTACATGTTTCAAGTCAATATATATCAACAAACTCACAAAATTAAACAGACGAATCCAACACAAAAACATAAACACCTACTTGCGGAGGGCAGGCGCCATCTTATTGGTGAGAGTTCCAGCAACAATCATGCAATCCGACTGCCTAGGGCTGGGCCTGAAAATGATCCCAAACCGATCCAAATCGTACCGCGACGCCCCGGTGTGCATCATCTCCACGGCGCAGCACGCAAGGCCAAAGGTCATCGGCCAGATGGAGCCGCGGCGCGCCCAATTCATGAGATCATCGACCTTCGAGATCACGAACTCCGCCGCCTTGGACACGCCGGCGGGGGAGGAGGTCGAGGGGGGAGGCGCGGAGGAGTAGGGCGTCGGGGCGGAGGAGGAGGCGGCGGCGGCGAGGGAAGGAATGGTGGTGTGGAGTGAGGCGACGGCAGCGCGGTGGTGGGACGGCGCCGTTTGATGGAGTATACGAGCGGCGTTTCTGGCTAGCTGGGCCATTTTGTGATTTTCTGGATTTACTGATTGAGAGAGATTTGAGAAGCCGGGGGCTATTTGCATTTAGGCCTAAATATTCGGTGTCGGTACAATTAGAGGTGACAAATAGGAGGTTTGGGTTCGGTTTGGCTCGGTTCCAATTGAATTGGTCCTAAGGTGGGTCGGGTTCAAGATAGTTCTAAGGTGGAACCAGGATTAACCCAAGTTGAAACCAGGTTCAACCCGAAGTGGAACCAAGTCCATATTTGAATTTCAGCTGAAATCTAAGGGGCTAAATGGCCTTAGTCCTATTCCTAATAGATTGACCCCAAAATAGCATATCCAAATTATAAGAAATCCAATAGACACCACAATTGCTGAATTTGTACCCTTCAATTTTATATTTGTTCTAGTATGTAAATAAATCGCAAATACGATCCAAGTAATAAAAGCCCAAGTTTCTTTTTGGTCCCAACTCCAACAGGATCTCCATGCTTCGTTAGCCCATACTGCTTCAGAAAGAATTCCTATGGTTAAAAAGGTATGGTTTTGTTTTCAAAACTCAAATCTCAATTCTCAAAATTTTTGAGACTCAAAATATGTTTGGCCCAAATTATTTCCCATTGTTTTGATTCCTAAAATTCAAAATTTTTGAAATTTCAAGCCCAAAAGGTTAAAACTAATTCTCAGTCTCTCACCTGCAGCAATCTTATCAGTGTCCTTTTATGCTTGAAATAAGGAATTCTCTTCTCAAACCAAATCTACAATTGCAACAATATTCTTTTTGATATAAATTAAGGAGAATTCGCCCTAAACCCAATTTTCAGTTACAATTTTCTGTGCTGGTTTTCCTTCTAAGTTTTACGGTAGTATTGCTATTTTTTATGCAATCTTTCTTGTGGGATTTCTTAATTATATTAAGAGTGAGTTTATTTTGTGGACGTTGTTTAATTTGGTAATCTAATGTAAAATAGTAAAAATAATTGGTAGCAATAAACTGTTGATGTTGGTGGATTTTGCCTTAATCCCCTACCATATTAGGACGTTTTTGGATGAGGGGAAAAAATTTATTGGTACAAATAAACCAATTATTGATAAAACTTATTTTTATAAAAATAACTAATATATATGTGTAGAATAAAATCATTGAATAATACCATTTGATTACTTTATACATCGCAGAAAGTCTATTTATACATACATATATATATATAGGATATGGATCAAATACTTCACTTGCCATTAAGTAAGATATAAGACCCAATCTAGGCCTTTGATTCAATTTGATCCCAAGGTCCACATTTAACTGATTTAATAATTTGTTTTAATTATGTAAAGGGCATTTTAGTCATTAAATTATAACTAATAGATTCAATTTAATACACAGTATCAAATCAAATCTCCAGTTTCATGAGCCATAACCGATTTCATTATATTCTTTCCATAATCACATATATCAGCAAAATTGATAAGAGATATTTTTTTACCCATTTAATTCATCATCAAATCGATTGTTTTTCAATAAAATTAATTCGAGATATCGTTTTACCCGTTCAATTCATCATCAAATCGGTTGGTTTCCAACAAAATTGATACGAGATATTGTTTTTTTCCCGTTCAATTCATCATCAAATCGATTGTTTTTCAGTAAAATTCGAGATCGGGGCTATAAAGATCGAAGGATATGCAGAAATCGAATCCCTATTCATCATCTTCTTCTGTTTTCAATTCAATTTTTTCTGAATTCTTCTTCTGTTATCAATTATGAGTCTGCAAATCATCATTAAGCAACTGATCTAATGTAATAGATATAGTGAATTTGAACAAATGAGTTTCTCTTTATTTCTTTGTAACGGACCATTATACACTACAATAACAAACCATTATACACTACAATACAAACCATTATACACTACAATATAAACCATTATACACTGTGAATTTTTATACACAACTATATAGAATGGTATAACAGATTGTAGATTAGATTCATTATTATACACTACAATACAAACTATTATACAATATAATACAAACCATTATACACTGTGAATTTTATACACAACTATATAAAATGGTATAATAAATTATAGATTAAATTTATTATTATATACTACAATACAAACCATTGGAAGTCTCCCACAAACCATTGTTTTTCTTCACTAATAGAATTTATTTGACGTGTTTTGATGGGTGAACAGCTATCAAGCATTCATTGGTGGTATAAGACAACAATTTCTATTAATTTTGAAAAAAGTGTAGGCATATTATGCAAGCGTGCATATATGTAACTTATCAAAATACACATCAATATATATGATGTATATGCATTACACAAAAATCATATTATTAACACAAGAACTTATAGCAAGTGTTATCTTCTTCTTTATGGATTCAACTTATAAATCTTATTTTATAGAATAGTATAACAAATTATAGATTAGATTTATTATTATACACTACAATACAATACAAACCATTATACATTACAATACAAACCATTATACACTACAATACAAACCATTATACACTGTGAATTTTATACACAACTATATAGAATGGTATAACAGATTATAGATTAGATTCATTATTATACACTACAACATAAACCATTATACACTACAACATAAACCATTATACACTGCAAAAACTGTTTTTGGAATTTGGTCCCAAGCTCTACTTCAATCTTGTAGGAAACGTCGTTTTAAAAACAACTCAGGATACTTATCATAAGTATGCTGAGCACCATCCTTTCGGGCCCAAATTCCATCGTTTTAATAGGATTTTTCGCGTTTTTACGTTTTCAGTCGGATTTTTATTTTTATTTTATTTATTTCCATTATTTTCGTACTTTACCTTGTTTATATTTACTGTATATTTGATTATTAACTATTATATAATGGATTAATTAGATATTGTATTCACTGTATAATGGCTTATATGATAGTGTATAATGTAATATAATATGATGTACAATGTAATACAATATGATGTATAATGTGTTCAAATCACTATTGAAAAAATCACTATTTTCAGAGGGTTTGCAATCTCGATTTCCAGAAATTTTTTAGAGTTTCAGAATTTTTTTGTGGTGATAATCGATGGAATTATAGGTTTAATAGGATTCCATAACTTCTTTGAGTCAATTTTGGTAACAAATCGAGAGATTGTAGGTGAGATTTCCGCAGTTTCAAATGGAGAGATTTCAGGGAAGATTTTATGCCTTTATTTTTGGGAGGATGATGCTGTGTAATAAAAAAATTGACAATTATACCCCTTGAGCGAATTAGAACCCATTTTGCCGCATGTTTCTGGATTATTTTTGGACTGTTGGATTTAATTGATCCAATGGTGTATAATGGGTCTTATATCTTATCATAGATAGGGTATGTATTAGATCTTGACCCTATATATATATATCAATATGACTAACTAAATCACTAATCACAAATCAAGTTCACTTTATGTCAATCAAGTACAATTTTTTATCTTACTTATATTTCAAAAAATCGTCCATCCAAACATATTTTCATTCTCATCACGTCTTTTCGTATAAAAATTCATACAAAATCACATTCATCCAAACATATTTTTATTTTTAACACAAAAATCAATAAAAGTTTGAAAACTCATTTGTAGACATTTTTCAACTTGGAAGTGAGAATTGGAAATGAAAATAACACCATACAAGCCCTAGAATTAGCCATGGGTTTGGAACCATGTTGCCACCTCTATTAAAGAGTGTTTGAAAACCTGGCCCGGACCGCCCTGTCGGACCGCACGGACAGGGAACCGAACCTCAAAACGGGCCGGTTACTTCACAGAATCGTTTGTGGACTAAAACAGTTATTTTTTACGAGAATCGTTTGACCCGTCGGTCAAATCGTTCGACCCGAAAAACCGTTCACGGGCCATAGAAACCAGGCGGTTTGCAGTACACTATAAATCTGGAAAATTCCAACCCTTTTCTTCTTCCAATTTCCCTTTTTCTAGTTCATGAAGAGAAGAATTTCTTTAGCTAATTCTATTTGTTTAAATATGTGGAACTAAGGAAGGGCATGAATGGAATACAAGAAGCATAAAAGAAATAGCAATATTATTGAAGTAAAAAAGAGAAGCAGTAGAGGTAACTCCTTTTGAATTTACATAGATAGAAGACATTTAGAGCTAAGAGGCGGAAGATTGTGAATGGTAACCTTTACATACACAAAGTTGTATTTATACCAAAAACCTAACGCAGCTTTTGCGAACTAGTTCCTTCACTTGTGGTTAATTTTGAGTTGAACCAGAACCAACTAGTAAAGGATTAATATTTGGGCCTAATAAAACAGATTATAACTCAAGCCCAACTTTGAGTACGCATGAATAAAGTAATAAACTTGTAGTTTCTCTCTCTGCACTTTCTCTCTGGGAATGGTGCGTCCCTTTCATTAGGGTTCCCTTTTAGGGTTTCTTCCGCCCTCGTTTCACTGTAGCGGCTCCTCTTTCCATCTGCAAGATTTTTCCCTCAACCCACCATTTCTCCCTTTGCCTTGCCAAGACTGAATGTAGATGGATGATAAGAGTCGTTTTTACGTGTTTTTAAGCCCTTACGTTTATGTTTTAGATTCATTTATCGCTTGATTTATGCCACATATGCGTATAATCTATGTGCTTATTGAGTAAAGGTGGAAAATCACTTCAATCGACGTAAAGTGCACAAAAACACAGTATTTAAGTATATTTTGATATCGAATTCGAGGAATTTTTCTTCTAGAAAGTTGTATATCTCCATCTTGGCTTTACGTGGCAACTTGAATTGAATCATCCAAATCCAAGGTCCGTGGAGAAAATTATGAAGAAAACACGATTGTTGCGCTGAAAAACAAGAAAACGGTTAAGACTTCGCACTGTGGCGTCTAGGCACCACCTTATCCGCGCCTAAGCGCCAGTCAACTTATTCCCCAAGCCACTTAGTCCACCTGGACCGCGCCTAGGCTCTATTTAAGTCATGCCTGAGCGCCGATACAGCGATTTTGAAGGTATAAAGGCCAAAAATGAAAGGAAGATGAAGGGGAGTTCAGATTCTTGGGGATTCAAGGCAATTTTCTGGGAGTTTGAGCCACAAATTCATCAATCTTTGAAGGAGAAGAAGGTGGATTAAGCTAGAGATTGAAGTTCAAGCTAGGATTCATCATCAACCAAGCCTTAGGGAGTTTTACTTGCTTTCATTACATGTTTATGTTGATAATTATGTATATGATTGTTCTAGATCTTCTTGAGCTATTGATGATAAACTAATTTTGTAGAACTAAGGCCATGTGAAGGTTAAATTTATGAGTCAATATATATGAAGTGATTTTTGTATTAATTCTTATATTGCTTTGTGTGTTAATTCTATGCTTTCATTCCAATCATGTGCTTGATCACCATATGCTTGCTATCTTGCTTAATCTAGTCGTTCGAGAGAAGATAGGTTAGGGTTCAAGGGAATTAACACATCATCCGAAACAAATGAGGAATTGCCCCTAGAGATAGGTAAAGATTTCCGGGTGCTGTTAGCCGGGTTCATCCGGGGAAACTCTCGAACGTTAATGCGTGGTTATTGATTAGATTCTCGGATAGACATATTTAGAGAACCGTCAATTAATCATAGGATTATTATGATCCGAGACATCGAGTAATAGTTAACTAAGGAGTTTCCACCAAAGCACTAGGAGTCTAATAATTCGAGGAGTAACCCATACATATTGACGAGTAGATTCGATTGTAACATGTGCCTTAGTTATTTTATCATACGTGAGTTTTAATGTATAGCTCGTTTCCTCTTTTATCCTTCGTTTATTCAATCAATTCTTGCACATATACTTTAATTGTCTTTCTTTTATTGTTAATCATAAACTAAAATACCTAGTCCTTGAGGTTCGACAACCCGGACTTATTTTGTCCACTTTTATTACTACCACAACTAGTACACTTGCTATCCAAGCACGTTAGGTTCTAGCGTGTCAAGTTTTTTGCGCCGTTGCCGGGGACTTGTTTATTTTAGTTTTTGATTTTATTGTACATACTTGGTTTTGCTTTGATTTTTTCATTTTTTTTCAATGCTGGAGTGTGATGAGTTTAACATTCAAGCGTCTGAAATAGTAGCAAAATTGGAAAGGTTACTATATAGCACACTTGAGCTTTCTGATAGCCATGCCCGAGCGTTCGAGATAGAAACTTCTAGCACCGAGCCTTCCACTCCTACACCTTCTCACCCGGTTGAAGTTTCTTTACCTTCTCCCCTCTCCACGGGTATAGAGGAAAGAAGAACCAATAATCTCCTCGAGTCCTACATCATGAACTCCAAGTTTGTCACTTCAATGGGTGAAGGAAAAAGAGCTAGTGTCCATGGCTTGGAGAATAGTCCATATCATCACCCGTCACATGGGGAAGATAGGATGATAATGGTGTTGATGGACTTTAAACAAATTTTTGAGTGGTTAATTTCTTGGTCCCTACTCAAGCTACTTCTTACAAACACCGGGCCATGTTTTTTTCTTGATTGGAGAGTAAATAAAGCATTCATACGTCATCCTCCTTGAGCCGACCCGATAAAGTCAAGCTAATGACTATAAAAAAACGCTTCTTGGGAGGCAACCTAAGTTTGTAAGTTTTATTTTCTTTTTGCTTTCGTTTTTGTCTTGTTTAGTTTGTTTCTTTATGTTATGTTCAAGCATGCACTTTTGGCATGCTTCTCTTTGAGTCTTGATGGTTTGTATCATGAGTACATGACATGTATTAGTTGAGTTTTGCTTTGAAAAATCTTTCGTTGAGGATTTGAGCTTGGAGTGGATCTCACGTGATTAAGGGTTGCTTTTCAGCACCCTTGTTGTAAGTACTCTCGTTTACTCTCCTTTTGAGTATGTATGATTGTGTCAACATTGAGGGCAATGTTGAGTTTAAGTGTGGGGGGAGGGTATCTATATGCCGTGTGATCTTGTTTTTAGCTCAAGTTTGGAAGGAATCATTGCTATTGCATGTGTTTTGTGCTATTTTTTTTGTGAAAATTCAAGCACAACAAATTTTTATTCTAGGATATTAGCTTGCCAATTGATGCAATTAGACTTGAAAACTCGAGACAATGGCATGATATCTTGTATGTTTATATTAATGGTCTAAAATAAAAAAAAATTACACATCTTGATTGTGCTCATTTCACCCTTAGTTGAGAATTAATCTTTCTTAGATGATACACGTTGCACATAAGTCAAAGGTAGAGGGATTGAAAAAGGTTCTCTATCCCGAGACATGTGAGGAGCACCCCCGGATATATATTAACCTAGATTTTTCATGTTGTTTTGAGATGATTAGTTGCTTGGGGGTTCATAATTGTGTTAATGGAACGAATGATTGAGATGAGATTGGTATGACCTTGAAAATTCGGTTAGGCCAATGAGTATTGGAGGTCACCAAAGCACTATTGCCTATATACTATACTCGTTGAGCTAATTTGAGCTTTACTTAAGCCAATCGGGAATGAGTTGAATAAAAGACCTCGTTCTATTTCGTGGCCTTTGCCACTCGGGTGATTAAGTTCATAGGAGTGTCTTATCACTTAGCACCCTAAAACCCTCTGGTTTGGGAGTTGTTGACCCAAAGCTTGTTACATGGGTGGCAAAGAAGATCTAAAGGGGTAGAACATCGCACGAGGTTATCTTGTTATGAAAGTAATTCATTTCAAAGCGTGAAATGTCAATGTAAAGTGAATGGAAGTTAGCACAATTTAACCTTGAAAGTTGCCTATGACTCGATGAGCTTTATGATCTATCGAAAGTTGGTAGATATGGGGAA
The DNA here is from genome assembly GCA_019426215.1 of Buddleja alternifolia. Classification (NCBI taxonomy): domain Eukaryota; kingdom Viridiplantae; phylum Streptophyta; class Magnoliopsida; order Lamiales; family Scrophulariaceae; genus Buddleja; species Buddleja alternifolia. The sequence continues at coordinate 1,595,832 of CM033394.1, forward strand.
TGTTTCCGAGCATGGTAAGGATGTCATTCGATCATAATGCCCGACATCTTATCCCACTACACCCTTTAGAAATTGGTTCGATTCTAAGTGTTGAATGAGCATTGTCTTCAGTTGTGTACATGTTATTGAGCTTCATTATCACTTGATTCATGTCATTGCATCATAGTTCTTATTTCAAGTTGTCTCGATTAGTTTGAGCTAAACATCCTTCGATTTTGTGGGTATATTGCATGCAAACCCTCACGAGACTATAACTCGTCCTTTGAGGTAACTCAAAGGTTTAAAGGCTTGTTGCACATGCTAAGTGCAACTGGTTACTCCACGAAAGCGAGTTAGTTAGTAGTTTTCTTTTCGTTTCTCCCTTGTTTGATGATGTTTCCATATCCGAATTCTTATTGCTCGAGGTCGAGCAATTGATAAGTGTGGGGGGGGGGTTGATAAGAGTCATTTTTAGGTGTTTTTAAGCCCTTACGTTTATGTTTTAGATTCATTTATTGTTTGATTTATGCCACATATGCGTATAATCTATGTGTTTGCTAAGTAAAGGTGGAAAATCACTGCAATCGACGTAAAGTGCACAAAAACACAGTACTTTAGTATATTTTGAAATTGAATTTGAGGAAGTTTTCTTCTAGAAAGTTGTAGATCTCCGTCTTGTCTTCACGTAGCAACTTGAATCATCCAAATCTGAGGTTCGTGGAGAAAGTTATGAAGAAAACACGATTGCTGCCCTGAAAAACAAGAAAACGGTTAAGACTTCGCACTGTGGCGCCTAGGCGCCACCTTATCCGCGCCTAGGCACCAGTCAACTTCTTCCCCAAGCCACTTAGGCCACCTGGACCGTGCCTAGGCGCCATTTGGGTCACGCCTGGGCGCCGATACAACAGTTTTGAAGGTATAAAGGCCAAAAATGAAAGGAAAAAGAGGGGGTTCGAAATCTGGGGGATTGGGAGCATTTCTCTGAGTTTTGGGCCATCTTTTCACCTACCTTGAAGGGCAAGAAGAAGATAAGAGCTAAGGATTGAAGCTCCACTAGAGAATCCATCACCCTTCAACATTATAGGGAGTTTATTCATTGTTTATTGCATTCTATGTTGACAATTATGTATATGAACATGTTGAATTCTTCTATGTTGATAGTTATGGGCTAAATTCATATGGCTAGAGCCTTGTAAGAGTTGATTTGTGAATTATTTGTATTATTGATAATCGTTGAATTAATTTCTATATTGCTATGTGTTATGAATTTGTGTTTATACTTCTTACATGTGATTGATCACCATGTGTATGATTGATTGCCTAGTTTAGTGTTTTGAGAAAGACTTAAACAAGGGTGCAAAGGATTCATAACATCACCGATCAAATAGGAGTTGACCTAGACATAAGTAAAGACTCCCGGGTGAAGTCGTTCGATTCTAATCTAGTAAACTCTAGTTCTTTAATGCATACTTAGAGGTTAGATTTCCGGGTAGACATACTTAGGAAACCGCCATTTAAGTATAGGAGTCTATCACGAGACATCGGTTATTCTTTACCTTAGGAGTTTTCACCATATCAACTAGATCTAATAATTCAACGAGAGTCTTTGTGCGAATAAGGATCAAATCAAGTCTTGCATGTGCCTTAGTTTATTTTCACACTTGAGTTTCAATCCATTGCTTGTTCTTACTTTTGTTCTTTGTTTACTTAATTGTTTTGCTTTTACTTTACTTTAATTGTCTCTACTCTTATTGCAAATCATAAACTAGAATTCAAGTCCTTGTGGTTCGACAACCAGGACTTTTTGTCCATCTATTACTACACACGACTAGTGCACTTGCTACCAAACACGTTAGCTATTAGCGTGTCAATGGATTTCTCCACCCCCTCACCAAACCCATTCTCTCACTTATGTCTTAAGCCAGGAAAGGGGGGTTCACTCAACTCATCTTCTCACTCACACCACCCATGGCATATTTCCTATCCACCCAAGGTCCCATCGCACCTCCGGCGCATCCACCAAGTCAAAGCGAGACTGAATCGGCTCTATGGAGAATCCCAGACCCAGATCCGCCGTTCAAAAGTGGAGAGTGCACTTTTCCGGTGTCCAACTCCGCCCTCCACCGTACTCGCTGCCAATCCACCACCTCCACTGTCCAAGCCAAGAAGAGGGAAGCTATTAATGGCTACCCTCTTGTCTGAAAATGAAAAAATGGCTTCCACACTCCATTTTTTAGATTGCTTGTCTTTTAAAATTGAGGATTTTTTTGCATTGCCGGTTGGGTTTGTTTTATCCTTTTGCATCATTTTTCCGGTTGTTCCTACAAGCAAAAAATGGGGTGTTTCTGTTTTTGTGTTTTATTTAAGTTGCTGCTTTATATATCATTGTTATTTGTGGCTTTTAGTTTTCTGTTTTAGTTTTACATTGCAGATTATGTGGCAAAATATGATGAGTTCTCCTAGACACTTTCTCTTGGATGGTGAACAAAAGACTCTTCATATTGATTATGAAAAGAAGACTCTTGATGGAGGTTATCGTTCGAACTTTTTCCTTGCGGAGAAGATGGTTCTATTTCAAATTGATAACTCCTTTTTTGTGGATTGGGAGCCCATGCCAGATGTGATCTCTTGATACAGACAAGATTCAGACCTTCATTCTAGCATTTGTTGTTCTAGGTGTAGTGATAGTGGTGTTTTTTGTACTTTCATCGTCGAGTCTTATGCGTTCTTTGTCAGATCTGTCATTTGTGCTGATGAGCAGAATTTGTATGATGTTGATTTACATTTTGTAATCTCTTTCTGTTTCATTAATGCATAAATTTTATTTATCAAAAAAAAGTAATATGTTTAGGTAATTAATTATTATTTATTGCATAATTATGACATCACTAGTTTAACTGCGATTGACCCGACGGTTAGACCGCTGACCCATGGCCCGATCACTTTTCCGGTTCACTGTCCTATCCGTTTTTCATAACACTGATATTTAAAGTCATACTTCTTCGCGAATCAAATCACCAACACAAGAGGGAGGATGATTTCCAAGGTGGATGATATGTCTGAGAGTCGTTATGGGTTATTTGCATCTACTTCCCCTGAGGTTTAGCCTTTTGGCATCCACCTCCCCTGTAATTTGAAATTTTGGCAAAGACCTCCCCTTAAGCTATATTTGGTCAAAAATTCTAATAAAATATTACCATAAGACCTAAACACCCTTATCCCCTATCTTTATATTCAGTATAATCTATATTTGTTTCCATTAACTATATTTTTCACACATAAAAAAAATAAAAAGAAGAAGAAAAACAAATATGTGATACCAAATTTAAAATATTAGAATGTCAATCAATGATGGCATAATATTTATAATCAATGTTTATGGATAAAAAAATAGTAACATTTTACAATTATAAATAGATGATTATGTATTAAATCAAAAGATTCATTTTTCAATGCATTTTTTCATACACATCATAATATATATATATATATATATATATATATAATTATATGTTCTAAGTAATATTGAAAAGACGCATCACTTATATTTTATGTCATATATTTAAAAATTGTGCTTCTTAAACAACCTATGCATTTATTTTAAACATATAAAAATTAATTCATACTTTTTTCTTTTTAGTAAATGTGGTTTAGAATTTTAATTTTTTCTTTTACTTATTCTTAAGAATTAATCTGGAATTATTTTATTCAATTATTTTAAAAGCAATAAGTTGTTTTCTATATTAAATTAATGATATGCATTTTATGTAATTAAAGTTATTTTTTATTTGTATTCTTTATTTTACTTAATTTTTGAAAACAATTTTGACATCAAAAATTTGTTGAAGGCGACCTCTATTAAGAAGGTGAGACACTAAAATCAAATTTACATTTTGAATGTTAAATATGTTTGTTAATAAGAAAAGACATGAGGGTGTTTTAGTCTCATAGTGATATTTTATTAGAATCTTTGAACATAAATAGTGGCAGGGGAGGTCCTTGCCAAAATTTCAAACTAAAGGGGAGGTGGATGCCAAATGACCAAACCTCAGGAGAGGTGGATGCAAATAACCCGAGTAATTATGTAGTAGTAAAATTTTATGTTTTAAAAATTCTAGACGAATGAAAATATCCTGACTCGATAAACTCAGGCCGATAAATTTTTAATCATGGGTCACATATACCTTATAAGACTCAAAATAATGAGAGAAAAGTTACAACTTGTGACAAATTGAAATTGAACTCAGGGCCTCCCACATAAAAGTAAAAATTGATACCACTGGATTAACAAATCTTTGGTGGAATTCATGTTTTAATGGTCAGATAGGATTCGGTAGTTTTGAGGATTGAGCTTATGGTTTCTTTTTTATTGGACCGTGTATTTTGTTAAAAACCCATGAATAAGAAATCATACGTGAAATTTCATCCACACTCTTTTAGTCTCTATCTTCTTTATCTTTAATATTTTGAGTTTAATCTTCTATTCAAAATGAAGATAATTTCAATCGTGTCAGTGGACTTCTCTAAGCATATGTGGCTAAGCTAGGCAATGCGTCGGCACACATTTTGCCTTCCATTTTGATGTGTTTCACCATACGTTGGCATAGCTATGGGGATACCTTATAGGCTTTTCCACAACACTTTGTAGTGTGAGAGTATCTCATGCATTTGAATTTTAAATGTTTATAAATTGTGCATAAAAAAATCAGGCTATTATGGTTGGTTTAAAATCATTGTTTTTTTTTTTTTAAAAAAAAAACAACCACCATCAATTATTTACATAAACTCAAAAAGATAAAACAAGCCTTCAAATAGAGATGACCTCGAAAGAAAATTCTATGTACAATGCAACTGAGATCATTGGACAAAAGACTGGCCAAAAAAGGGGGGCATCTATATTAGCTATTTGCCCTATCAAGCGACAATGCGTCTACCTTTGCCAAAAAGTCGGCGACCACGTTCACTTCACGATAGCAAAAGTGGAGATGTAGGTGTTGCGGCTTAGTTTAGTACTTTTGGTAATTCTGAAGAATTGTTTGCATAGTTGGGTTACGAATCACTCCCGTGATGCCAGTGGTTTCTGGGTTTTGCCTAGCAAGAGCCGTCAATATTCAATTTGTACCTTCTTTTTTTTGGAGGGGAGGGGAGGTGTCCATTTGATTGATATTGTAAAGTGGTGGGTTTTTGCGTGTGATGTGTGTCATGCAAGCTACATTAGGATTTTTATTTGCGGATGTGCCAAAGTAGTTTAACATTCATTGTCTTAGCTAACTATACTAGACTCATAATGAACATTGATTCCTCTATGATAATGAATACCTTTTGTAGGACAACACGGACTCACCATACACATCTGACATTCCTAGATGAATGTTATATGATCTTGACTAGACTCACAATCAATAGTCTGATACTTTGCTACAATGAAATAAATGGAGTTGCTGATTATTGGGCAAAGCGCGATACCTAGAAATCTTTGGCTAACGATCACTGGTGTAGTTTATTCAAAATTTCCCTGTGTAATAGATGGGAATTGAGTAGATACTGTGCACATATTTAGATGTCGGTCACTGAAGCAATTGTCTCGAAATTTTCTCGTGTAATCAATTGGGATCCTGTAGATGCAATGCACATAGTTAACACATTTGCTATTTTTATAATATGACTTAAAATTGAAATAAAATCCTTGTTGTTTTTATTTTAAAAAAGGGGCAAATTTGACTTCAAACTCTTTAAATTCAAGTCATAACAATAAAAACACATGGAATCTACAAAACGATGATTTTCGTGGTGGGAGACGATAAAATGACGTTTATAGCCTTATAAATTGATAATATCTGACAAGTGGTTGAGATTCCAATAAAAATGTCACTGTAATAATAGATATTAGGAACCTACTACACTAATAAACCATACAAATCACCCCCATATCAACCAAGAGAAATTCAAACTTCTAGGACACGAGAGTGTTATCCCACACTTTTCTATAATATCCAAAAATTTCAACTTCATTTGGGGCCAATGGGAATAAACTAAATCTCATGGACCAAAATGTAAAGCACACAAATAAAACTTATAGCCCACTATCTTGTGCTTATGTCAATTAACACCCCCACGGCCCCACCCCCGCCCCGGACAAATATCTAGCGTGGGTCATCCGCGAGAACCCGACTATAAAATCCCCCTTCCACTATTCCTCAAATCTATTCTCTCTCTTCTCCTCACTCTCTAGGGTTTTATAACCCTCCGCTCGTTATCTCTCTGCGCAACCTATACATACCCTTCCCTGTATCTATCTATCCATCCATCGGAATCGCACTAATGGCAGAGGAAGTGGCATACTCATCCGTCGGCGGCGAATCGAACAAGCGCAAGTACGAGGATTCGCCGTCGCCGGTGACGCGTAGAGCGACGGGGTTCTCGTCGGCGCCGGACGCTTCTGGACCTCCGGCTTCGTACAACAACGTTCCTCCTCCGATGAACGAGATCGAGCTGGCGAAGCAGAAGGCACAGGAGATCGCGGCGAGGCTCTTGAATACCGCCGATCCGTCGAAGAGAGCGAGAGGTGAGAACGGAGGAAGCGGTGGCGGAGGATTCGATTCGACGGATTATGGTGAGTGTTTATTCTTTGGGAGTATTTCAATTTCTTCTTTTAGTAAACTGTATCTATTTAGTTTGATTAACTGTTTATCTAGCTGCATACATGTATGTAAGTTCATGCGCCCATGACTGCTTACGTGTACATTCAGATTAATATGTGATTAAAACAACTCAAGTATTCGCCCGAAGTTATGCATCTATTATTGTTATATGCTTTTATTGAGCGCCCCCACGAGCATTTATCTTTGAAATACCTGAAAATGAAGTGTTATGTACATATAACATCCACATTGGGTAGATGGTGGTTGGCCAGAGCTTCTTTGATTATTAGTTTGCTATTCGAGCTCATATGGTTCTATGATCTGTTGGATTTATTACGTCACTCTGGTTTGGAAATTTTAATTAATTATTTATTTGGTTTATACATATTACTTTACAGGTTTCTTAGTTATGTGATGATTTCAAAATTTAGTAATTACTGTCTGAAGCCTTTTGTATATACATGTGCATGTGTTGAACTCAACATGTCGTACATTAATCAAACAATTCTGTTTGAATGCAGGCAGTCAGAAGCCTTATGGTTTGAGTGTTGGTGGTCCACCACAAGCTGCATCTTATGGTTATCCAGGTCCAACCAAGAAAATTGAGATTCCAAATGGTAGGGTGGGTGTGATTATTGGCAAAGGTGGGGAGACTATCAAATACCTTCAACTTCAGTCGGGGGCGAAGATTCAGGTTACCAGAGACATGGATGCAGACCCTAATTCTACTACAAGAGGGGTTGAGCTGACGGGTACTCCTGATCAAATAGCCAAGGCTGAGCAGCTGATCAATGATGTTCTTTCTGAGGTACTACATTATTTAACTTGCTTTCAATTGCTATACTTGCATATTACTGGAGCACCATTACTTGTTGATCATCATGTGTGTGCTTTTAATAAGTTAAAATCCACAACTGATATTAGTCAACCATGTGCTGGTGAATTTTGTTGAGAGTTATGCGATGAAATGCATCTAATCAGTTTCAGTTTAATATCTTCTTGTTTGTGCTAACAGTGTGCTACTATCATTGAAACAGGCTGAGGCAGGTGGTTCTGGCGTAGCTTCTCGAAGGATGACTGGGCAACAATCTGGAGCTGATCAGTTTTCGATGCAGGTCCCCAACAACAAGGTAATATTTGTATTGCGTTTATTAGATATCTGATTATTATCTATGTGCACACTTTTCATTCAGTTGATGGAGATTTTCAGGTGGGTCTTGTTATTGGTAAAGGAGGTGAAACCATTAAAAATATGCAGGCGAGGACTGGGGCCCGTATTCAGGTTAGATTGCTTATTCCTTGATATATTACGTGGTGTGGACTTCTGAAGGCTCGGCTATCTTGTTTGTTCTTAATGGGCTGCTGTTTGTTGCACTTTGATGAGAGAGTACTTTTACAAATATTGCAGGTTATACCTCTGCATTTGCCACCTGGTGATATGTCAAAAGAGAGGACTGTGCAAATTGATGGAACCAGCGAACAGATTGAGGCAGCCAAGCAGTTGGTTGAAGAAGTCATCAGTGAGGTTTGTTCAATGGTTGCATGTACTTGTTCATTTATGCTTTCCGATGGGTTTAGTTCATTATGCTGGATTTATTTTAATTTCTTCTTGCATACCTCAAGCATGATTCTGGTTTCAGTGGCTGTATCTGTAGTATTGTGTACTACTTCCACATGTTACATGAACTTTTAGAGTTTGATATGATAACATTATACGATTAGAATCACTTTATATATGCTCATTTTGTGTATTCTTCTTTAGTTTTTGCTTTACTTGTGTTGTTTTTCATTGAGTTTTTCCCCCATGCAATCTTGACATTTTCATTCTGATGGTTTAGTTTCATGCAATATATTATCTATGTTGGATTGTTCTGCCATTCAGCTGATGTTGGCACTTTCTGGTATCTTCATTGTCTGGGGAAAGATTCTCGACTTTTTCCATAGGATCTCCCTGGAAGTTATCCAGGTTCTTAACCATGGTCGCTTTTACATTATTCTTTATTGATCTAAAAACTGGAAATTCATAGTTAACTTTTCGACTGCTATTGGTGTCTAATAAATTATTTCATCGGTACCAAATTTGTCTCTATCCAGTTGAAATGGTATGCTCAGAATTCTATACCCTCAATTAAAATCCACTTTTCATAATTTGAGCTGCTGAATGTTGGTTTATTCTTATAGTTCCTTTTTACTGAGGTATACTTCACAATTTACTCTAAAGAAATCCAATTTCTGTACAATTTTTCTTCATCTGTTCATTATTTCCCTTTGACATTTGCAGATATTGGAATATCATTGTTTTTTCCTTTTCCCTTTTCCTAAATCTCTCATTCAAAAATGATCAAGTGAAAATCTAAAACGATAATTCTTGAAATCTTCTCATTCTCAATCCTGTTCTTGGTAGTAATTCCCTCTAAATGTGTTCAAATTGCAATTTTGCATGTCTGCATTTCCCATTTTGCCATTGTGAATATAGAGGTTTGCAGATATCTTTTGCCGCTACTATCAAAATGATCTCTGTACGGAGGAGTCCAGCCTTTGCTGCCCTTATTTCAGTGGGAGAGAGGACTCCTTTACCTGGTTTGAACACAGTTGCTTCCTAGTTGCACAGTGGTCCTGAATATCACTGATATATTTTTTTTACTTTATTATCTTATGTATAATTTGGTATATAAGCTCTTTAACAGTAGCTCAAGGTTTTGGCCTCTCCCTATGCATTTTGTCGATAGCTGGATTATTAATAGATCAGCTTCATTGATTAGTGATACATTGAAAGAGTATAGGTTGTTAACTATGTCCTATCGATTTATTCAATTCTTGGATATTTGGTTTTTGTACGAGGCAGGTTTTACACGAGCTCAAACTGAGGTAATTAAGCAGCAGACTTATTGTTAGTAGTGTTGAGGATATATTTTGAATTAACTACCCTTCCTCAAGTTGAATGCCCAAGTGATTAATTTCAGGATTACATCCTCTTGTCTAGGTTACTTCATTTTATATCTAATAACCGATGTTCTTAATGGGGACTGTTTTAGGGGGGTTAGAGGGTATTTACAATTGGTATCACACCAGCATGGGCTCATTCATATAATATTGTGGTTTCCTCGGCATTGTTCTGGTATGGTTCTAACCTTCATTCTACCATGATTCTCTGTCATTATTGAGGACCTACTGTGGGGGAAGAAGAAAGCATATGCTCTCAGTGGATGGAGTGATTACATTGATACTGAGAGTTTGTCTGTCGAGGTTATACGTGTAAATTATACTTGGTCACATATTTCTCTCAACTGCTTGTATGGCACAGAAAGTCAAGAGATTCTCAACGAATATAATGATTGTTGTTGGACTTGAACTATAACCAAGTTTTTTCGCTGACTTGTGTAAAACGATTTCACTGAAAGTCACTCTGGCATGTAACTTTTTTAGTGAAAATTTTAATGATTTATGTGAAAACCTTATTGCTAAGAGCTCTCTTTTCAAATTATAAACAGCTTGAAGTTTATTATATTCTGTCATTTAGAACATGATTTCAAATTTGTCCTTTTTAAGGAGTATATGCATAATCGGTGTCAGCTTGAGGACTTCCTATTTTCTTAATCTTAATTTTTATTGGGATATTTTCCTTTATATTGAAGCCTTTGATTTTGCTGCCACAATCTGGCATTTAATCGATAATATTTATTAGAAGCAAGAAATATTAAATCTGAAAATGGCACTCATTCTTGGAGAATATGGATTTTCCCCGTTTCTATTGCTTTTTTCTGCTATGATTTATCTCAGGAAAGTTTTGAATTATACGTTATGATGCCATTTGAGTCCTCCACTTATTATTATTAGTCTCGAGTCATAGACAAGAGTAAGAGCAGTTGTCTTAGCTTGTGATGTGAACTTCTCTCCAATATTTTGGTTGCATTTTTGGACGTCACAACTATTTATGATGGTTTGAGCCGATGGAGAATTCTATGGTCGGGATTTAGAGCTTTACATATGTCGCCTCTTTTAGTCTTTGTTTGTATTGCTATAGTTCTGTAGGCTTTGCAATTTTCTTTTGTACCCATTCATTTCAAATTGGGAGAGGATGGGCTTCTGCTGGAGTAATCCAATAATACGACCAGCCAGTACGGTATGTAGGCGTCTAATCTCTGTCTTGATGCAAATGTTCTATGTATGTTGTGCTTATTTTTTGGTGTATGAAGATTTATATGTACAGGCATATCTTGAATTTGTTTTACCTGTGGAATATGTTCACCCCATGTTACTAAATTTGATGCATGTATATCTTTGTGAACATGTACATGTTTGGTCGTTCTTGGTTCATTTGTCATAACAATTTGTGCAGAATCGTATGAGAAACTCGGGAATGTCTGGAGGATATCCTCAGCAAGGCTATCAATCTCGACCCCCAACCCAGTGGGCCCAACCCAATCCACCCATGCCGCAACCCGGTTATGGCTACGCCCCGCCCCAATACAACATGAACCAACCTCCCTACTCTGGTTACCCCCCTCAGCCGACCTCAGGTGGGTACGCCACTAGCTGGGACCCTTCTTCCCAAAATCAGCAAACCGGCGGCTATGATTACTACAATCAGCAACAGCAACAGCCTCCACAGCAACAACAAACTCAAGGAGGCTCTGTTGCTCCCGCACCCACTCCCGCACCTACAGATGGTTCTGGATATAATTATAGCCAATCACAAGCTTATTCTCAAGGGCAAGGTTACAGCCAAGAAGGCTATGGTGGCTATCAAGCTCAACCAAACCCTAGTTCAGGATACGACCAACAGCAGCAAGGATATAATTCTAACTATGGTAATGTTTCTAATCCAACACCCGATACTAACACCACTTCTTATGGTGAGCCCAATCAGGCACAGTCGTATAATACCAATTACGCCCCTCAAGCTGCTGCTTCACAGCCCGGTTATGGCAGTTATGGACCGCCTCAGGCTCAAAAGCCACAAAATGGTCAGCCAGCTTATGCTCAGCCACAGCAGTCACCCAGTGCTCAAGGCGGTGGCTATGCATATTCACAGGCTGGCTATGCTCAGACGTCTCAGGCGGGGTATGGGGCCCCACCTTATGGAGCACCACCGCCAGCTCAGCCTAGCTATGGCCAACAGCAGGCTTCCGCTTACAACAGTGCATATGGTGGTGGATATTCACAGCCACAAGCTTACTCTTCTGAGGCAACTCCACCGCCTCAAGCTGCCCAGCCCAGTGGGGCTGCTGCTGCTAAAGCATCGCCACCGAGTTGATCAGCTTAGTAGTGATAAATAGAATTTGTTGCTTTAGGGTTTATCTAGGTTTTATGTTAAGAAGCTTGTTGTCTGGATAACTTTTTTGATTTTGTTATTTCGTTAAATATTTGGATTTATTCTGATATCACTCTTTGTTCTACTCTCTGTTTTGATATGCTTTATGCGTTTGTGCTATGAAGTGAACTTATTTGGCTTGGGACACTATTGCTTCCTTTATTGTTCTAGAGTTGAATGTGTTGGTTTTGTTTTTCAGATTTATCTATGATGAGATTTTCCCATCCACGGAATGGACCTTATTGAATTTTGCGGAAGCAAAACATCAAAGAAAATATTTATATTTATATCCAATTTACTGTAGTCGATTAAGTAACATGTAATGTATAAATATATACTCCCTTTTTCACCAAAAAAATAAAAATATTCTTCCTTCGGTCCAAAAGGGATGCCCACACTATTCAACTGTTGGTTATCCCAAAATAATTGTCCTTTATTATAAATGTATATATTTATTGTCTAATCTGATTATATTACTCTCCATATAAATTGATGAATATATAAATTAATTCACTACTACTACAAATTTGCAGTCGTATTTAAGGAAGATGATTTCATACACGGATAATAGACAATCATTATAAATTAAATTAAAATATTTGTATATTTTAGATGGTAATATTATTAGTTATTTTACGTCAAAAGGGTATTTTAGGGTAATAATGGAGCATTATTCACTTTAATTAATATAAGTATGTTTTGTTTCTTGAGCTCTTTTTATAACTCACGACATTTTCTTCATTAAGAAAGTTTATTGATAGTTGAATGTTAGTACATAAATTAACATTATATTAAAATGTCAGGAGCTGGATTATAGGATGAACATCCAACTCAATGCGTACCATGTTTATGTAAAAAATACTACTATATATTTGGTATTATTCAAGATGTTTTGTAGGTTTTGACCCCAAAAAGGAAAAAGGAAAAAAAGAGGTAATGTCGGTATATCAAACGAAGCGAAGCGTGTTATAATTTTTCATCATCATATTGCGTGGTGTGTGCTCTCATTTCCCTTACTTTATTGATCTCATTAAAATATAACTTGAATTAGTTGTTAGGCGTTATAATTAGAAGATTCCTAACCATTATTATGAATACATGTTTTTCTCCTTTTAATTTAGCAGTGAATAATTGAGTTTAAGTGAAGCACAAGTTGTCAACACAAGTTGGCTCAATTGGTAAGGACGAACCACTTTCCTTCAGAAGATTGTGTGTTTAATTCCCTCTGTCGACGTGAGGGCTGTGTTGGTGGGTAATCTGTAAATACCTCTATAAGCGATTTATAGTCCCGGAGGCATGCCCAAAATCCTGGTAGGTGACCGGAGCCGACTCTATCTAAACTTTTTTGTACAAAAAAAAAAAAAAAGTAAAGCACAATTTATTAGTTTTTAATTAGGGCCTATGATGCACCGACACCGCGACACGGGGGTGGCACGACACGGACACGACACGGGGAAAGGCATTTTTTAAAAAACATAGGATACGACACGGCTTTGACACGGCTGTCTAATTTTTTTTTTGTATATATATATATTATATATAAATTTGTATTTTACTTGTTTCTTTGTAAATCTATGTATATTGTAAATAATTCAACTATTTATCAATAACATATGCAAAATAAAAATATAAACATAAACTAAATATAACAATAAACATGTTTTCCGATTTTTTTGTTTCTTTTAACCATGGACACGGATTAGAAGTGTCCGACACGAGTGTCGTGTCCGACACGCGCACGACACCGCCCGGGGATAATTTTTGGAGTGTTCGTACTTTCTAGATTAGGGCACTTCTGTGGTTCTCGAGACATTAAAGCAACAACCCAAATGCACAACGACCATTGTGAATATCAATTTTGTATAATGACTAGAAAAATCTAACAACACTCTCTGAGGTTGATTTTAGTGAAAAGAGCTTCGTTTGCTTAAACAAAAAGTCACGAGTTCGAGTCCTTGTATATATAAAACTTCCTCGAAAAAGGTCCTTGCAATTGCGTCTGATTGTACCTCGAGAAATTAATCTTGGGTCTTCAGGCCCAATAACATCTTGAGAAACCGAAAAATCAATACCCTATTGGTCGTAAATTCGTATGCTGTTTGGTCATATACCCAAGTGCAACTCAAATGCTGTCTTCCCTGAAAGTGTCCGGCTCCTTACTTTGATGTGGTTCGTATTGTCAAAAACACGGCCCAAATCAACTCTAGAAAAGAACTAGCATGAATGAATGTTCCACACAAATTTGAATTCTCCTTTAAAATGCTATGTTAACTACGACACAACTTTCATCATAGTGTACATTCCTAGTCCAAAGAGAAGTGTACTACAAAAACTTTTTCGTCTTTTAGGTCTTGAGATTTGAGATTTCGGGATGATTTCCACCATTTCACATATGTATGTTCAAGGGCCTCCACATCGTATTCTCTCGTGGGGTAGAGATCAGCAGCAAACTCGAACCAGTTTCAATCAACCGTAACCACATAGGATTAAATTAACTTAACCATAGTAAATTAATTAACCAAAGTCAGATCAATCACCAGTTCACCACAACCTCTCTCCCCATAAAGATCCATGACAAAAAATAATAAAAAAAGTATTCTAAATAAAATAGTATTTTTTTTTAATTCAAGAGGATGAGATACCTACATATTTAGCGCGATAAATCCGAGTTAATAGGTATATTTCAGAGCTATAAGTACTCTATCTAGCTCCATGAAGGAGGGTGAGAGCCACAATTTGTGGCGGCCTGGATTCAAACCCAAGATTTTTACTGGGAGTCGAATACCACTAAACCAACATGTCTTTGGTAATAAAATAGTATTATAAACGGCGGACTAACAGAGCAAAAGATTCCGTTAGATATTAACGCCGTGAATAGACATCCGGTCCTTATGTGCGACAGAGTAACGCCGTCTCAAATAGCCTAAACGAGAAGCGATCCGCACCGTCGATTATATTATCGACGGCTGTAGATCGAAGATGGAAAATGGGAGGGGTATAATAAGAATGGTAGTTTCAAGAGACGAAAGAGTGTTTTCATAATTTTCTTTTCATTGTTCATTCACAAGAAGAAGAAGAACTCTCTCTCTCTATATATACATATAAATATCTATATCTATATATATATCCTCTTATATGTTTAATCTCATTTTTTCTTGAGAAATCGACAGAAGAAACAAAGTGAATGTTTCGGCAACATTTTGGTGAGTGGAAATGCAGTGAATTCGTGATTAATCGAACGATCTAAGCCTAATAATTCTCAACTTTTATGAGTTTAGCTGTGGAAATGTATACCTGTTTGATTTTTCGATTACGATTTACGAATTGCAGGCGCATTTTCGAGTATTGAACATTGATTTTGTGAAAGGTTGATGTGTACTTTGACTGGAATTTTCAAGAAGGAAATTGAGTTTCGTTGTATTCAGTTTCTGTTGGTTTGTATTCGATTGTTTTTGTTAATTAATCGGAAATCTTTTGTACATTTCAGGTGGATTTGAGATCAACTTCCTTGTTGAAAAGATCGGAATTCAATACAGAAATCTGATTTTGAAGCTCTGATTTGTTCTTATTTTACTGTTTTGAAGACTGAATCAGCGGAATCGTTGTGGATTCTGCATATTTCATAGCATATATATATATATATATGTATATTGATTCATCTCTCTTCAAGTTCTTCTTGGCAGGATAATCTGATTCTTTTAACACAAAAATTCAGAGTAATAAGGTAATTTAATTCGTCATTTTCGAAAAAAAATCAGAAAAATCGACGTTAATTTGCATCACGACTGACGAAATTCCAGGTTTCTGTAATTGCAGATCAGACGACACCGTTTTACTGGTTTACCAGATTTGGAAGGCCAAAGAAAATCCAGATTTTCTCTGCTGAAGAATAGCAGAATCAATCAGAAGAGAATTGAAGTTTGAAGGTAATGCGATGGTGTATATATATACATATGTATATATATTTAAGAAAGACAATCTACCTTGAAATGTTTTCAATCATCTCTCACCAACCTCTCGCCAAGAATTTCCTCATGTTTAATTCTACTTCTTTTTCACGAAAATTTTTTGGGTACAAATTCTCTCAGTTTTTCCTCTTGATAATTGGAAAAATTATGATGTCTGTATTAATTTGGTGTTATGTTGATCTCTTTCTCTGGTCCAAAATCTTCATATAATTAATCCACTTTGGCCGGAGCTGCACGAATTTGTCCTTAAAAGTCTGCTAGGCTGCAAGGGGGAGCCCGGGGAGGGAGCTTGTAAGCCTCTCAAGTCCCTCATCCACGTTCGGACTCTGACTTGGGAAGGCAGTGGCCGGAGCTGCACGAATTTGTCCTTAAAAGTCTGCTAGGCTGCAAGGGGGAGCCCGGGGAGGGAGCTTGTAAGACTCTCAAGTCCCTCGTCCACGTTCTGACTCTGACTTGGGATGGCAGTGGCCGGAGCTGCACGAATTTGTCCTTAAAAGTCTGCTAGACTGCAAGGGGGAGCCCGGGGAGGGAGCTTGGAGCTTGTAAGCCTCTCAAGTCCCTCGTCCACGTTCAGACTCTGACTTGGGACGGCAGCTGCATACTCATCAAAGTCTCATCATCAATTTCATTAAACCATGCTTTCTTCCATTTGTCTGTAATTGGCCAAAGACATAGCAGAGTTTTAATCACAAACCACTCATCTCCATTTTTCTCAGATTCTAAAAATTGTCGAAATTTCAGTAATTTCCCACAATTTTCCCTTACCACTGTAATTATCACAAAAATTTAACTAGTTTAATTTAGATAACAGAATAATAACCTCCGTTAATAGTATCAACGGTTGTGATTTGACGGTGTCACAGGTGCACAAAAAGGTGGGAGATGGAGAGGAAGAATTCTCACGGGCTGTTATCAAGATCAGAGTCCAAGTCAGCTGCTACGACGTCGTCTGACTTCGTATTGCAGTGGGGGAACAGGAAAAGGTTACGCTGCATGAAGGTCCAGGTCAAGGACCAAAGCATTAACAATGACCCATCAGGTTCCGGGTCGGGTCAACGGGTAACGGCCCGGGTAGACCGACGGGTTGTTAGATCGGATCTAATGAGCAAGGATCCGAACCCAAATCCGAATCAGCAGAACAATAATAACAATAATGCTAATAAGAGCAACGGGGGTGGCAATAATGGTTATTTGAATCTCCGTCAACGCCCGGCTTCCCCTTCTCATCGAATTTTGAGGTAAGCTGTTTTTCCTTTTCTTTAATTTTTTTCTTCTTATTTTTGGAGCATATTTTGTGTGATTTATTCAGCTTGTGAGAAAGTTGGGTCACATGAGTGGCACGTGAGGAGGGTGGAGTCAGCGTCAGGGCCGGTGGTGGCACCTATCTCCTCAATTTGGAAAAAAAAAACAATTGGTCATATAACTTTTTAATATTCGGGATTTTGTCCCTTATATATAATTTGAAATATCAAGTTTTGCCCTTTGTTTATATATGTTCGCTATTCAAAATAAAAATCCTGACTTCGTCTCTCTCCATACGAGGATAAGGTGGATGTTGATTATCGAGATGGCATGGCTATGGGATGATTTTATGAGATGGGGATGTACAGATTGATTTTAATTGACTTTATGATTAGAATAAATATTTAAAAAATTAATTGATTTTAATCCATGTTAATGATCTGGAAATCCAGATTGGGGGGGTTCGAATTTCGTTGTGAAAGATCATTGGATAAGGTATTGGAGTAGTGGTTTATGTTTTTTATTTTTTTAAAAACATAGAAAAAAATAAAGTTCTCTGTTGGGTATGGATTTCTCTCCAACCATTATGAGCCATGAGTGGTGAGGATTATTTATTAATATTAGATCATCTTATTGAATTGGCCTTTTCTAGGTGGGGTGTTATAAAAGAAATCTCTCTCTTTGATTTGGTACACGAACACCTTTATAAAATGATTTTAGCTGAAGTTTCAATAATATCACGACCATCTATCTATTATGGACCTCATATGCGTCTTTTACATAAATTTTTGTGATAGCTTCAAACTTTATCTCAAAATATTACAATAATATCAGGTCATTCTTAGAAGCGAGGCCACTCTATTTTGTATTTTTCTTTCCTTATCTTTTTTGATAATTATTTTTCTTTTATTGACATGGTTCAAATCCCATCTCCAGGAAGCTTTTTCTATTCCATGGGCTAATAGTCATTGGAGACTTTGGAATGTGGGCCACCATTTGTCCTCAACTCTAGTTTATTCTACCTTCACATTTGCTTTATTGATATCATTCATACAATTTCAGGACTTTTCTCATAATGTTTGGAATTTTAAACGGATTGTGTGATTCATGATTAAAAATTATGGGCTTGAATTTGTCGGTTCAGGGCATCTCTCATTTAGAATATACGTACAAAAATGTCTCATAATGTTATTTTTATACTAGAAATTATAAATAATAAATCGAGTGTAGTATATAAATATGTCGACCAGATCTAAGTGTCTAGAGACCTCTTTTCCCATGAATTGTTATTGTTACAATAGTAGATCCACCACCATACTTATTTTAACATTAGGACACCTAAAATATAAACCATCTAAAATTGCGTTTCTAGGGGATTTCAATCCAACGGCCTAGATTCCGCCAAAAACCCATCTTACAACCCCTTTTTCTCTCCATATTTAGTGTCCTCTCATCTGTATTTGCACACGTTAGGTTAACGCATAAACACACACATAGATACAGAGTCCTAAAATAGCATGACCCTTTTATATATATACATATAAAATAAAAGCTGACCAAAAATCAGAACCACATCCTCTCATAACAACTCTCCCTCTTTCTCTACAAGTAGCCCATTCTGTGATCCAAAAAATCATACTAACCCCACAAGGGTATTTCGGTAATTTCATCTTCCACCCACGAAAATTCTTTTTACCCTTTTTACTCTATTTTTTTAAATGAAATAAAATTTTCTTAATTATGTGATCTTTTTTGTTTGTTAAATTTTCTTGATAGATTGTCGTAGATATGTAATTATTTCTTAATATGTTTTGATTACTTTTAGGGCCCTTACTTTTATATTGTTTGTGTTGTTAGTTGTTACACCACAAGGGTATTCTGGTAATTTTAATTTCTTCCCCCACCCCTTGAAAATTCTTTATACTGTATTTTTTAGTTGAATAAAATTTTCTTAATTCTGTGACTTTTTTTGGGTTGTCAATTTTCTTGATAGATTGTCGTAGTATTTTTCTTTTATGTAGAATTATTTCTTAATATTTTTTCATTACATATATTGTTCATGCTGTTATTTAATTTATATAATTTTTATTTTTGATATTTTAGGAATTCTGAGAATTCAATTGTTATGAGGGGACATAGCAATGGAGTGAGGAGCTTGACCTCACCGGATAGAGGTGAAAGAAAAGGTAATAATAATAATAATAACAACAAAAACAATAATCATCATAATGAGAACAACCACCACCACGGCGGCGGAGGTGGTGGTTCTGGGTCATCGGAGACAGCCCACGATGTAAAAAAAGGCGGGTCTCCGTCTACCGGAGACACAATCGCCGCCGTGTGGCCGCCTAAGTTTGTAATCGCCTTGACAAATAAGGAAAAGGAAGAGGACTTTATGGCAATTAAAGGTTCTAAGCTACCTCATAGGCCTAAGAAGAGATCAAAATTTATTCAGCGGACAGTCAATGTAAGTTTTTTCCAATTCTCCCTTTACTTTAAATTTTTTTTTTATTTAAAAAGTTAATTTCATGCATGAAATCTGCTAAATGGGTTAATTACATTTAATGTTTTCTTATTGTTTTATTAAGTTACAAATTGAATATGTGATCTGCTTATGATTTTGGTGCTGGGATTTCGAATTAAGTTGTTTGATAGAGTTGTTGCATAATTCTTGCTAATTGAGTAACTGAAATCTGTGTTTTTAATGAGCCATAATGGAGAAAATTATGTAACATAGATGCGTGATAAAAGTTAATATTTGATTTTTTTTCATTAATTATGGTCATATTTTATTAAGATATTCTGTAACGCATAAATGTGTGACCGGTGTGTTATTGAGAGGTGGAGAGAGAAAAACTTGTTTTGGTGTCAAAAACAAATTTGAAAATTATCTCTTCACATTTTGATTCTTTGTGTATATATTTGTCACACATACAAATCTATGCGTGTTACAACGAATTGTTAAGTGTTACAGAAGATATGAATAAAATCTATTCATAATAAATGAAAAAATCTAAAATATTAATTTTAAGGAGTTTTGAGGCTCAAAAATATCATATTATTATCCACCACATTTATGATTGTACTTGTGATTATTATCTACCACATGGATAATATTTCCTAAATATTTTTCTTTGAAGTACAGCTATGTGACTATTATACCACGCCTATTTCTTCAACGTATTTGATGTTGTCTTTCTCCTTTTCTCAATAAAAACCAAGAATTTCTGTATTTTTTTAACCTTTTATGCATTGGTAAAAGTGGGAGCAAAGAATATCTTTTGCACAAAAAGCTAATAAGGACAACTTTTGTCCAACGGGTGCACCTATTACGGGAATTTTGCATAAGAAATATCAATAATAGAGTGCATTAAATAAAAGTTGTAAGAAAATCAAAAGCTTAGAGTTGAAAGTTCAATATGAAAAAGTTAGGGTAATTTTATGGTGGATCGAGAGTGTCTCGATCTATTTTTTATTACACAAATATTTGGGGTGGGTGGTTTACACAGAGTAGGTGGGTGTGAAATTTACCCCATTCATTTTGAATGTGTGGTGTAAAATGGATCGGAAATAACACTTTCGATCCACCTTGAGATTTTCCAAAAAGCTATACCGATTCTGATTTGATCAGACTTAAGTATAATTGACGAATGAGAATTAAGACAAATTATGTTCGAATTAGGATTTTTCCAAGTTATTCAATAAATTATGAATATAATTTAAGATTATTTTAATAGATAATGCGTAGTGACTGACAGCCATGTGGGGGGAGTGGAATGTAGGCATGCACATGTCCGTTTCTTAATTTATTTGTTGTAAATGAATGACTCACCATTCACCTATTCTCACCAAATTTAGTTGTGATTTTTGGTTTTGAATTGAAATATGACATTAATTCAGATGAAGGGGATATTGAAATAGCTTATTTGGACAAAGAAAATATAACCCAAAAGAATCATTCTTTAAAATTTTCAGAACTTAAACCAACTTATATATGAGTTCATTATACATGGATGTTAATAATTTAGAGAAAATTACATATAGAACCAATCATGTTATGGTCAATTACTGAAAACCTCCCGATTTTTTAGAAATTACATATAGTTTTTTTTTATTTTAAAAACATTCTTACAATTATATCACTTGGGTATTTAAAAATTCTTATAATTTCATCCCAGAAAACCTTGTAAACAGATTCTTTGAGAGAGTTTTGTTATATTTTGCCAAAAGTCAGATAGTTTTGTCATTAACAATAAAGTGAAGGTATGTGCTTGTAATTCACCCTTAATTATAACAAATTTAGAATCCCAATATATTAGTGGGATTCACCAATATTTAGAAATCAAGAACTCTAGAATCATTCATTACACTCATGTCATATCAATAAGATATATGCGTGTGTATATATTTATTATTTATCAAAAAAAAAAGTATATATATACATTTATTGATATGAGAGAAACTTTTCATGGACAGTTGTTCTTTAGCTTTTATATCTTTTTATCCTTGTCTTCTTTTTAGTAGTCACCATTTATTATCTACTTGAATTATTAATTCCTTTTGTTATTCTCCATTTATCATTGTGATTTATGGAGGGAATATGCCAGTTCATATAATCCATATTGGGTGGGGCGTCATTTTTACTGTGTATCCAAAATTATCAACTAAACAAAACACTATAAGACAGATGAGGACAGCGCTATAAATAAATAATTATCTCCACCAAACTTATAGTAAAAAATTCAATAATTGATTAATAAATTTATAATATTAATATCTATGATACTCAAATAGTTGTAATTTATTTAATCTGCATTTGCAGTTGGTAAGTCCAGGTGCATGGTTATGTGATTTAACCCTTGATCGATATGAGGTCCGAGAGAAGAAGGTTACCAAGAAGGTATTCTATTTTTTTTTAGAGATTTTCATATCTAAGCAATAATCTTTTTTTTAATTTGAAAATTTTCTTATAATGGAACTTTATTTTACAGAAACCAAGAGGGTTGAAAGCTATGGGAAACATGGAATCGGACTCGGAGTAGGACAAAATTATAGGAGAAAAGTGATTTTCAGAGAGCTTTGGAATTTCAAATCACAATATAATTGTAATTGTCTTCATTGTGTGGACCCCATATGGGTCCAATACTATTGATGGTTGCGAGTTGCGACTGTTTCGGAATTACAACTCTCGAGAGCTTTTAAGTATGGCATCAAGGGTACATAAAATCGAAAGAAGTGGCAAAGATATTGATGGAAGTTGAGAATTGAGATTGTGAAAATACAATTCAATTTAACCCAAAAGGAAATAATATATTTTAGTATAATCAAATTTTATCCTTTTTTACTTGTTCAGCAGACATTTTGGGCCCAATTATATGGAATCTCATTTCCCTTTTTCCAAATTTTCATAGATTTTTTCCATAAAAAATACACTTGTTTAGCGTCTCTCGATATGTTCCAAAGAAATGCTACAGTGAATATTCCCTAACTAAATCTAGAATTCTTTTGAAAAATAGATTTAATTGCATTTCTCTAAAATTTTCTCAAGAAAATTGAATTATTTACTATTTATGATTTGACAGTAAATCAATAACTAAAAGGCTTTTATGCACTGATAATATCTTAATATGTGCAACTAAATGACGTAAGGTGCAAAATAAGATTCAATTTGTATATTTTTTGATATCTTAATTGATGAGTTTAAATATGTCTAAATTTTCTTATAAAACAAAACTAATTCATACCATTCAAATAAAATAAAATAAAAATTACTTTTCTTACAAGAAAATGACATATCACATCATACCTAATTATTACATTTTTTTCAATAAAAAAATAAATCCAAACGCACTTTCAATATTATATTTCTATTTCCTAAAAATTACTTTTTCTGAGGGAAAAAAACAGAGAAATAACATTTCATCCAATCGGGCCAAACTTGCCTCCCCTTTTTGCTAAATATTGTTTACTCTAGTTATTATTACGAGATGTGCAGTACAAATGGAGATTTCACGAAAATGATGAATGGTATTTCTTAGTTGAATAAAAGAATGGGCAGGCCTGAGTATATGAACTAGAAAACTAAATCCGAAAAGAAGGGGTTGAACTTTCTCCCCAAGAAATCCAACACAAAGCTTGAAAGCCTATTCTAAATTTGAAAATAAATTACAAGATATTTTTAGTTTTTTTTTTTTTGTGACACTAGATATTTTTAATTTGAAAATAAATTACAAAATACTTTTTTCAATGAATCGATTATAATACATCTAATAAATATCAATTAATAATAATTTATAACCAACTAATAAGTATAATTATCAACAATTATGAAAGTAGAGAAATACCTATAAGCAGGTGAGAGTCGATCTTTTGGATCTTAAAATCTCTAATATTTTGGGGCCTCAACTTCGCCAGTAGAGCTTGGCTTCATCGGCACAATTACAAGATAATTTTATTTATTCAAGTATGTAATTTAAATTGAGATTCGGCATTTCATAAATTTAAATTGGAATTGGAATTTTTTTTGACGCATAGAATTTTGCATGTGATTAGGGGAATAGGGTTGAAGAGTGAGGCGGTGTCCCTGCACTGAGGACTGACGTCGGTTCGAGTATTTTAGAGCTAAGACATTTCAAATTCATAACAATTTCATTATGCTTATTAAGATAATTTTAAGTTACTACCAATTTTAAATCCCAAGAAATATATTTTGCGTGGTATTGTAAATGAATCGAGTCAAATATGTTGCTCAAGTTTGTTTGAATTAATATCGAAGTTTAGAATTTGTGTTTGAGTTTGATTGGAGTGTTAATCAAGCTGAGCTCAAACGAGCCGAATGCGAGTCAAACTTGAGCAATTTGATTATTTTGCACATATTTATCATTTTTACTAGTCGAACCGAGTTTTAAATATATCGAACACACTAAAAGTTGTTCAACTTGATTTGATATGTTAACAAATCGAATTTTAACAAACTTTTAATGAATAATCTCAAATCAAATATCGAGTAAGTTGATTCATAAATCAAGCTTAATTTTCAGTTATTTGTTATTGTTCAATACTTTAGTTCTGATAAAGCTGAGTTACCACATATTTCAAATCATTCAACATATGTCTTGCATTACTTTCTGTTCATTTTTATGGATATCAAATGCCACCTAATCATATAAAATTCTAAATTTCAAATTTCATGGGCTTGGAAAGATAAGAGGACACAACGTGGGAATCCAAACTCCTAAGAAT
Source organism: Buddleja alternifolia (assembly GCA_019426215.1). Lineage (NCBI taxonomy): Eukaryota > Viridiplantae > Streptophyta > Magnoliopsida > Lamiales > Scrophulariaceae > Buddleja > Buddleja alternifolia. Next base: position 1,620,218 of record CM033394.1, read on the forward strand.
AGAAATAAATAACAAATACTAATACTAAAGGGTAGAGAGGTAAAAATATTTTATATATGTTAATGTTATCACCTCATGCCAGGGTCGAAGCCAGAATTCAAAGCTTGGGGACGAATGTAAAAATTTGAAGAAACCTCAGTCTATGTTTGTTTGTGTTTTTTAATTCATATTTTCATTTTTAATCTCATTTAAAAATGAAAATACACACTTTATATTATTCTCATTTAAAAATACATTTATTTTTATTTTCACTTTCTCATTCTCCAATAATTACATTTCACTTTATCAAACCAGATTCACATTTTTCTTTCTCTCACATTCTCACTTTATCGTATTTTCTCTATAACCAAACAATTCAAAAATTAATTTTTATTGTGTTTTCTTTTCCTTTCCCTATCAATTTTCTCGAACTATTTCGAGATAGAATTCCCCCTAGTTTTGACATCATCCATAGACCATAAGTAATCCAAACACATTGTTACATGCTTATAACATGATTTCACGACAAAACATTTCCCTCTATTAGAGTTTGTTTGAACTTCTCAAATACTAACTACTACTTCAAATCTCAATAGTTTTGCTTCATATATGCATGACCTCATTGTTTTGTGAAAATAATAATAATTATTATAAAAAACAACCAACATAGTTTCAATTTTAAACATAATAATAACACTTAAATATAATTTATATATATATAATGCCAATGAACATGTCAAATAAGTACAATAAATATATTAACAACACAAACACCTAAACAATAAATCCATAAGAAGCAAACACCAAATCAGATCTGCACAAACACGAATCAAACTCCAACAATCCCTAAAATCAATCCACTACCTATAGATACAATATATATATATATAGAAACGCTAAAACATTCACATCCTGAGCGCAGATCCAAAGACGAACGAAAGTACCGCGACGGCGCAACCGACAGCAAACGACGGCGATGTGACTCCGGCGGACGAAGCAGGAGCCGGCGCCGGCCCCTCTTGAGCGGCCGAGCTTCCGATGAGTGCAAAAATCATCACTATCGCCGCCGCGAACAGTAAAAATGTGGATCTAGACACCGCCATTGCACTTTCTGCGTGTGTTTTAAGCGTTTAATTATAATAGAGAGAGAGAAAGAGAGAGAGTGAAGTGATGAATACTGAATAGTGAGATATATATATATATATATATATAGAGAAAAGCTTTTGTATGTCGAGTTTCGGGCAGCTGCCCGAATATACAGACTGGCGAGTGTAGGAGAGACAGCTGGTCACAGTGGAGCCCGCTAACAGTTGTACGCCCATTCAAATCTTCTGCTATATATCTTATTACAATTCCAATCTCGCGTATATGCGTTACAAGTGTATATGGTAAGGATCTCTCTCTACGTTCTATATATTTATCACTTATTTATACGTGTAATAAAAAGTATAACACACCCATGTAACAGAAAATTCGGATTCATTGTATGCCATGTTGAAACGACAATAAAAAATATGTAATTTATGTTTATATATATATATATTTTATTTTATTTATATCTTGATGTATATAATTGAGCTTCGACATCGGGTGTATAAAAAAAATTTCGGTTGAAATGGAGCTGGAATGGGGCGGTAAAGGTTAGTTGGTGCCACGTTCTTGTCTGCATTTCGTAATTGTCACGAATAAATAAAAAGTTGACACCTCACAATACATGAACGTAACATGAGTCAATTGAGAGGGTAATACTATTAAACAAATCTATTAAACAAATCTCTCTGAGTCAAAAACTTGATTGTTAAGATTTGTTTGTATTCCCCTGCGTTTCAAAATTTGTGCTATTTTGTTATTGATTTGATTTTTGGACATATATTTTATTAATTTTTACTAATTGAATCGAATTTCAAAATTTAACGAACAAAAAGAGATGTTTAAGTTTACGAGCTTCTAAAGATCAATTTCGAGCTAAGCATCGAGCATTTTGGTTAGTTTTTAAGATATAACTATGATAAGATTAGTCACCATTGAGGTAATGTCTTTTAGTTCGATCCCTCTATTTCGCAAATGTGAAATACTCTCTGTTACACAAATATGTGCTATATAAGTACGTACATAAGTAGTTATGATGTGAAGTCAACTTTTTTATCTCTATTTTCTGACCACATGTGTATATACCGCACATTTTTCTGTGTGTTATGATTAGTTCAAGAGCTATTGGACTGAAATTTTGGCTGATATATTGCGAAGTTCTAATCTTTTGAGAAAAATTTCTAATCATAACCACTAAAATGTGAGGAAAAATTTGAGGAAAAATCCCTTGAAAGATTAAGGTAGGAAAAATAACTATGCTTTTGAATAAAAACAATCAATGAAGGGTGTTAAAGCTCATCCTTACAAATTTTACAAAACAATGTTTCAATTATTATTCCATTTCATACATGTACCCCAAATGAGTGCTTAGATTAGAAAATCCAAAGCATAAACTAATAGTAGAACAAATTTAGTCTTCATTGTTTTCCCATGTTACCATATGATTCCAAACATTCCAACTCCATGTCCTATACATCTCAAAAAAAAAAGAAAAAAGATTCACATATGATTATGAGAATGAAATGTATACTTTGAAACCCCAAAAAAATTGGTGCCATCAAGAAGAATGCTTCCAAGGCACTTGGAGAAAACATCGTTGCAAAAATAGAACAAAAAGATTCACCAAAGTCATTTTTCACTAATCAAATCGAGCTTCAAAACTCTTGAATTAAAAAAAATGTTTTAGCTTAGTTTGTTATGTTAACAAATCAAGCCAAAAAAAACTTTCGATTGATCTTGGGTCGAATATTGAGTATTTTGGTTCGTTTATTAGCCTCGGCCAGGATATGACTCGTCTCAATTGAGGTGATGTCTTTCAATTCGAATCCTCTGTCATAGAAAAGTGTAATACTCCATTACATGCGCATATTTGTTATACATAGGTACATGAGTAGTTAAAATGTGAAAAAAGATTTTCCAATTATTCGTCTCGTCACAACTTTTTCACTCTCCACAAATTTACTTGGTTATGTCCAGAGTATTTGAATTGAAATTTTGGCGAATAAGTTTCGACCTATGTTGCACAGACACGGACACTGCACGACACGGACATGGGACACGTCAATTCTTAAAAAATTAGGACACGGACACGGCTCGGACACGTCTGTCCATTTTTTTTTAATATATATATATATATAATATGTTATAAACTTATGAGTAATTGAACACCTATTAGACAATAATCAACAATTCAACAACTTATTAATAACAACCTATATATATATATATTCACTATTTGTATATGAGCAACCTATTTTTACACAAAATAACAACTTATTAATGACAATGCTTCTGTAAACTATAAAACTTCATCTATATATAATTACATATATATATATATAAATACATTTATATTAAAAATATAAAAAAAAATGCAAAAAATCAGCCTGAAGTGTCCTGGCCATGTCCGAGCCGTGTCCGTGCCGTGTCCTAGTTTTATTTAATTATTTTTAATTCTGAACACACCACTGCCGTGTCCGACACGTCCCGGTGCCGTGTCCATGTCCGACGTGTGTCGGACACTGCACAAGGTGATTTTTACGCGTGTCCGTACATCATAGGTTTCGACCTTCTCAAATTTTCTAAATTGTTCACATATAATCTTAGGAAAATAAAAAAAATCTTGCGAATGACCTATGTTCGATTAGACTGTTTCAAATTTTCTAAATTGTTACGCGTATTATCTTAGGAAAAATATAATACTTGTGAATTAATGACTTGTGTTCGATCGAGTGAAGTCCAAACGAAAATTCCCCAAAATGATCGGGGTATAAAAAATAACTATGCTCTTGAGTAAAAAATCAATTAAATTGGTATGGGTGTTAATGATCATCCTTACAATGCAAATCCTCTTTCATAAAACGATATTTTAATTTATATTCCGCTCCATATATGTACAACAAAACAAATATGTATTTGAAATAGAGGATCCCGTGTATAAACTAATAGAAGTACAAACTTTATTTACCTATACATCTCCAAACATTTTACCTATCATTATTATAAGGAATGAAATCTATAATTTAAAAACCCAAAAATTTTGGTGCTATCAAGAATAATGCTTCCAAGGCATTAGGAGAAAACTTCCTTGCAAAAAGAGAACAAATGGAAGAGGGCTCATCATTGTACAAGCAATTATTACCTTCATAGACTCTCTTCATGAACTCCTCCGTAATATCTGCACCGCCAAACGTAGCCGGATGGGCCCCGCCCCTCGACCAATCCACCCAAGTGACGCTCCTATTCGCCAACATATTCCCGGCTTGAATTGTAAGCATAGTCGGGAAATAGTGCTCATCCACATAACACGGTGGTTTGCAAAACTCAGCAAATTTCGGGTAGAATTTAGTGTCTTCGACAAGAGAGAGAGCGAGTTGTCTATTGACTTCAAACCATTGAGATCCCTTGCGCCAATCGGTTATGTTGACCTCGGGCAACATGCTGTCATTGTAGCGTCCTCTCCCGTGTGGGCCGGGGTCATCAAATGCGCCCATGAAGCTATATTTGGACCGTGTCATGTAGTTGTAAATTGTGGTGAAGTTGTAGAGGGGAATGCATGATTCGGATAGCAGGACGAACCGTTCGTTGGAGATGTCGAGCAAGGCGTTCGCTAGAAGTCGTCTCTCAGCATCACACATACTCATTTTTCCCCATTCTGATACCTGTAGAAGATGGAAATCTTCATCAGCTACTATACAAGATAACGGACAACAGTGGACCATGAATTCTCAGTTTTGAAGAACACCAATCCTCTATATCAAAATTAGTGTTTCATCTCGTATTTCGTTTGATGTGCACATGCTATGTGTATTAAATCCACATCACTTGTACATTTTCTGTGAAAAATTTATACATGTGGTGTGTATATAAAAAAGGGACTAAAGGATGAAATACTATATGGTACAGAAGATCTGATCTGATTTTGGAGGGCAAAATAATATTGGCTCACCTGAGAGGACAATTTAATTAGAAATTTGAACAGGGCAAGTTTCTTAATTACATTTACTTTCCATTCAAAGTTTGAGATTACAGATGAAAAAGAGGGGAGGAAGCCAAGTGGCTAGTGTTAAATTTGAACACACTCGATTCAGAGAATATATTACGACTTATTTGGATCACAAGTTGTCCTACTAACAAACGCAGAATGCTAAAATCTCGAAATAATATTTACCGAAAAGAAAATAATGGCAGTTACCAATCACACATTGATTAGCAGATCATCAAAAAGGCCAGATTAGTACAAGACACAACGTAAAATCACATTGAGTTTAACAAAGGACATATTGAAACAAATTAGCTACTCTAGAATATGGTTCAAGTTATAAGGAAACAAAAAATAAAGAAAAAAACCAAAGACATCATTTCAATTGATCGTTACGCAAGAAAAAACTATGAGCAAATCGATCAGTTACAGCAACTCGTAAATACTACAACTATGTAGAAAACATACTTAACAAAGCATGAAAATCATTAAACTCATTGTCCTGAGCAACAAATATCATTAACACATACCTTACTCGGTATTTGTCTCTTGTAAAACACCGATGAGGGTGAGAAATCATCCCGGAATGAAGGCAACGAATGAACGTATATCGAATATCTCCCATCACCCCCCTTGAAAAACCTCTCCCAAAGGGGCGATAAGGGCAACGGGCCCTTAGTCAAGAACATGAATGCAATCTTAGGAACCCTTTTAAACGGATAACGCTTAATACGGGGAACAGAAGACGCCCTCCAAAACAACTCATTGTCACTCAAGTTATGCATCACATTGGACTGCGATTTCATCCATTCATCCAAGTTTCTCACTTCATCACTATTGCAAGGAATTAATCTAGGCCTTATAGTAGTCACTGCATTATAAACTCCAAAGTACCTAATTGTATAGATGCTAACTACAGAGAATGTGACACATAGAACAAGAAAGAGTACAAGTAAATGAAGCAGCCTTTGAGGCAAAACCCTAGGCTGGTTTGTCCTTGTTAACACATTAGAATCTTTACCATCTTCCATTTGTACGTACAAGGTACAACCTTCTATTGCATCTAATCTAATCAACCAAAAAAATTAAAAAAATAAAATTCTGGGTTTTTATTTTTTACTTCTGGGTATTTCAAATCCAGCATATCAGAAACCACCTAAAATCTCAATAAACAAGCCAAAATTCCACCAAATTCCTGAATTACATGCAATATATATATATATATATATAATCAAGATTTTTTAATTAAACCTCTGTTTCAGAATACAAAAACACCACTTAAATAGTAAACCCACAAATGTTTATTCACGAGCTAGTGAGAGAAATAAGAAGGCTTTATTTCCACCAAAAATTCAAAGTTTGATTATTATTATTCTATATTTGCTGAAAAGAGGAAAAAGCAAGAAAGGGAATAATAATTAATAATCCAAACTCCAAAAAGGTGAAAAAGCAAGTTTTGAAAATTTTCAACAAATTGATACCTTGTCTGATTTCGTGGGATACAATTTTACAGCTAAAATTTATATCTTTGATTGAGTCTTGATTTGCAGCTAAAATCGCGGCAGATATGGCGATTTTCAAGCTAGAATGTGGAGGAGAGAGAAAGAGAGGAGAGAGAGAGGTGGCAGAATTTAAGGGAACAGAGGAAATGGCAGGACAAGAATATAGGAATGCGCCTTGTTATTTGTGTTGAATGTTTTGTAAGAATGTGTGCAAATCATCATATGATCACATGCTTAACAAAATGGCCTTAGGGTGGGTCGATGATAAGGAGTGGGGGGCTTGTAAGGGGGTTATGATGAAAATTCTTAGGTACACCTCCTCTTTCGGACACCTAATGATAGAAAAATTTATGCTATATCGAATTTAAAGTTTTTAGTGTATATATATTTTTCATATAATAAAGTGTATTATGTGCAATTTTCACACAAATTTACGCCAAAGAGAAAAATACAAAATTTTCAGGTTAAGATGGTATGTTGGAAGAGTTGAGTCCGAGTTTGACCCAATTTTTGCATGATGATTAATAAGATTTTTACGTAATTGATCATGACAGAAGCTAAAACTTTAAGGCAATGTTTGGTTATGTTTCCATATCATGTTTGGTCCACAAAATATTTTGTAAAAAATACACTATTTTTTTAGTCCAAAAAAATATAATAATTATTTTTCATCTTTCTACACCTACTTTGTCCTTACACTCCTCTCTATGTGCTCTCTCTCTTTTCTCTAATAGACAAAAGTTTCATGATTTGACTGTTACAGTAACTTTTGTTCCCCTGGAAACAAAACCAACCATTATCTCAAAAAAAAAAAAAATCACTCTAAAACCAATTTCCAAAATAAAACCAAACATAATTTCATCAAACACGCACGTGTCTCCATAACTTTCTCACCAATAATTCTCACCAAAATATCATCTCAAAACATAACCAAACATAGCCTAAATTTTTGTAAAACGTGAGTTTTGTATTGAAAAAAAAAAATCCAAACTAAATTATAGAAAGGGGGCAAACAATCCTTGAAAACTTGAAATAGCGATTGAACATCAAATGCCAATTTTTACTTTTTGACCGTTGGACCAAACGCAATTTTAAGTATTTTGGTGTTAGATCTACTAGTTCACGACGAACAAACCGAGTTTGCTTAAATTATAATATTCAAAAAATTAGGAAAAGGATTATTAAATGTCATTTGTTTATGTTAATTTTAATAAAATCAAAATTACAAATTGTAAAGAATTCTATTTCATGGTCTATGAATAAGTCGAATGAATCATGTGAATTAAAATAATATTGAATAAGAGAAGCTTTGGCTCCGTATGGATGAGTTTTTAAAAATATTTTCATTTTTTGGATTACCAAAAATAAAAATGCATACTCCAAAATAAATTCTACAGAAAATACTCAAATTTGAAATCTTACTACACATTCCCCTATATAACTACTTATCATTTCATCATTTCAATCACTTCATTATCTCTCTTCATTAATTACATAATTCAACTATCCAACACATTCTCTTTCTTTCTTTATCATAAATAAAATATTATTCTAATTTTTTCTCCTATCATCATTACATATATAACTAATTCAATCAACTTTATATCACATCTACACAATTTTCAAATATTCCTCAAAAACACATCCAAACAAACAAACAAAAATTAATATTTTTACACGAATTTTTATAATACACATTATCAAATAAAAACTCAAAATTCATTTTTAAAAACACAACCTAAATTCATTTTTAAAAACACAACCCACATAGCCTTTGAATTTTCACGTAATCAATTTAATTCGTCAAGAATTCTTTGTATATATCAACAGGTTGGCTAAATGGCTACTGCAGGATGTATCTGGCACAAGATGATCAATTAAATCAGTCTTGTTGGCAAAAAGGACGTCGTTAAGATCAATGATGTATTCTCAGCTATTTTATTTTGATTGCGTAAGCTGTCGCATCAAATTAGAAAATCTCGAGTTTGTTTTTATTCATTTTTCTAATTTTCTCGTGAAAATTCCAAATATTTTAAAACTTCGTCTATTATTTCTAAATTCATACATCAATATCTTCCCACTTCTGGTGAAATACTAATAAAATTATGTGATATCAGCTAGAGATCAGTACAAAAAAATTTGTTTGAACTAGATTTATTAAATAACAAATCGAGTTTGAAAACTATTTTATTCGATAAGTGCGGCAGCTCGATTTTTACAAAAAACAATAGTATTTTTTTCAATAAAGCCAAGCTCCAATAGCTAGACTGAACTATAGCTCATTTGAGTTTGGTTTGAATAACAATCAAGTCAAACAAACTCATACCTCGATTTCATAAATTTGATAGTAATTCAAACAAGCTTAATATTAGTAGCTTATACGGTCGACTCAATTTATTAACAATCATATTTCTTCTATCTTCCGGACAATAAAAATCTAAGATAGTCACGAAGTAAATTACGCCGAATGTTCCAAATGTTCAAAATAGAAACTTAGGATCGAAACATCCTAAGCGGAAAAATTAGACAAAACCGTTGTGAACACTATAAAAGTTATTTACTATTGTAGGTATAATAGATGATTGAGATTTGAAATTTTCTCAACCCGACTCGATGTTAAATAAATATTTTTTAGGAAAATTTACACACAAAGCCCCTTTATTGTATAATTACAAAAAATTCCACTTTTTTTCAAAATTACATAAAATCCCCCTCATGTTAATATATTTCATACAATTACACCCTTTCTGTATTTGAATTTTTTTACAATTTCACAACATTTAAACTTTACAAATAAACCCTTGAGGGATATGTTGGTAATTTTAGATAAGTGATGGAGATTTTAGTAATTACACAATAAGTGTGAGGATTTGTGTGTAATATTCCCTAATTTTTAGAATATCTCGAGATCTTATAATTTTCTATGATCTCCATTCTCCAAGCGTAAAGTCCACACGGGCAGCCACAAAATGGAAATAGAGATCACCCCAACACCTTAGCCCATACACGGGTAATTTTTTTATGGATCGTGATCAATGATCCTGATCCACAATTTATCATTGTATAAGAGTGATTGATGTGTTTTTTATCGTAACACTCCCTGCATCCAACGGAATATGACAAGAGCCTAGCGGAGAATTTCCCTCCACAAGATAGCCACACAATAGGGATTGATTTTACCCAAGAACCTTGGGCGAACAGATGTTGTTCACCAAATAAGCCGACCAAACTCCGCAGAAATTATGCACAATAAAATTCTTTATCTCGATGAACGTCGTGCCTTAGTTATGCAAATTCAACCAATCTCCTATTAAGTTCGTGTCCCTCAACACTGGAGGCCAAAAAGTTGTTCACCACAAACCCATTCACCAACAATCAATCAAATAATTAAACGTGTTTAAGTAATGCTTCTGCCAACCATTCGGGAGGACATAATGAGATATGTGCTCCATTGTGGGTGATACTTGGTGAGTCTCGAGATTTTAAATCCCGAGTGATCTACACTCTTCATTTGAATATACACATGAAGTCCCTATATGTGTGTATACACATGGGGGAAAATGTAGATTATCTCGGTAATCACCAAAAATGATCCCTCCTTTGCTAATATTCCATTTTTTCCAATTCAGAAGTATAATTTGCTGAGTATAATTCAGAAGTATTTGCGCATCTGGAATTGGATATAGATATGGATTCAAAATTTCCCAAGTATAATGAACATGACAGGGTCAAACACTGATAACTTTGAAATTCTTGCGCATAATAGATATGATCTATGCCATCGTCATTTTTAACACCTTTTTTGAATTTGAGAAGGGGGTCATACTTATGAGCTTCTGGATTAGAGCTTCCGGAATCCAAGCCCGTAACGAACACTTTCATGAAGTGGGTCACATTCATGTAATGTGATCGACGTAGACTCCGTTATAATTAAATCGAGACCTAGACTTGTGGGAGCTCCTAGAATCACTTGTGATTCAGGAATGCACAAGTGAACATACTTAGAACTAGGGGCACATACGAGCCAAATTTGACTAAATTGCTCGGCTCGAGCTCAAGTTAAAACTTCAAGCTCGACGAGCCAAATAAAAGAGCTCGATCCTAGGCTGAGTCAGTTCACGAGTCTCAACATGTATAATCAGGCTTGAGCTCAGAAAAAATTCGAGTTTGAATCAAGTCGGCTCGCGAGCCTGCAAACATGTATAATTTACGCTCAAGCTTGAACAAAATGAGCTCTAATCAAGCCGGCTCGTGAGGCTCATTAGCTAGCTAGGCTCGATACCCACCCCTACTTAAAAACAATAATGATCAGCAGATGCTGCATATTGTATTAGGTAAGTTTATTAGTTATATCAGTAGCTGCACTTGAATTCAACACACACCGAGGCAAGGTTATTCATCGGTCAGTCATATAAGAACAGTCACCTGTTTAAATTAGATTGAAGAAAGCAGTTGGTTTGTAAATCCCGTTTTTATGTACTAGTAAAATTCAGGCAGAGAATAATTTGACCTATTTTACCACATCAAATGAAGCACGAAGGTTGGAGATCATGACCGGGCACTCTCCCTTCTCGTCATATTCAGAGAATTCCCCTTCCGACAAGTCGATGTCATTAAACTTTGTTCCTTCAATCTATACGAAAAAAAGAAAAAAAAATGTGAAGATATACATCAAATGAAATAATGACGATATACTAATAGCAAGATGACTAATAAACAAAGATGATGATGTGGCAAACTCGAATTTACATGGTTGAAGGGATAGAAATGCGGTGTTTATAAATCCTACATTTCTGAATGAATGCCATTTTCTTCCTCCTTGAAACTTCAGTTCATAAGTTGATACACAGAAAAGGACAAAACATATCACAAGTAATTACGAGAAAATGTCAGTTCTAAGCATTTTCTTTTAAGGAGTACAGAAGAGGGGGAGGGGGGTGCATATAAAACCCGAGCTTATATCCATATTTTCCACGAAACATGGGCTTTTCGCCTTTCCATTGGTTCAACAGGAAGAATGTTAAAGGCAATCAGGGCAAACTAAAAAAGAACAAGTATAAAAGGAAAAGTATAGCTACTCTAATATGCAAAATAATCATCAGTTGTTTTTTCTTTTTTGAGAGAAAAATAATCATCATAGAAACATCAAATTAGATCATCTTTGGAACAATTAGTGCAACTAAAACCTCTCGTGTCTCACAAAGCAAACCGTCTAATGCAAGATATATATGAATACTTATAAAAGTCAAACTTAACATTAAACATGCAAATAATCAATGTTCATATAAAATGACGTAAAAATACATAAGTTCAAAAATAAAAAATATGCACAAGAAGAAAAAAATTATCAACTTAATTAAAATAAAGAAACAAATTCAAAGACTTACTGATTCAGCCTTCCACCCGCTGCCAAATAAAAAGTCAACAGGCTCGTAACCTCTGCAGTCAAATAACATAAGAGGGGCATATTTTCCCGTCTCAGCCAGTTCCTGAGTAAGAGGGTGACCCCTGCCAGGGATCATTGATACAGTCCCGTCCCTAGAACAAAACTTACACTGGAAGTAGATAGAGATAAATAAGAAATAATAGAGTTGAATGATAATTACACAATATGTATACTTGAAGGTAACTACGGATCCAAAGTGAGAAATCATGGTGCCTTATTAAGGTTGATTACATGAAAGCAATCAGTTATTTATGATTGACAAAAAATAAGTTATGTAGTCTGGTGGGGATATAAAGTATCTTTTCTACTTTCAGAAGATACCAATTGCTCAAATATATTAAGTTCTAAATGAACAATCTCATATAATACATATTTGAGAGAAAGATGAAGTACTACCTTCTGAGCAAGATTAGTTTCGCTTCTCCCTTTAGCAGAAGGAACGGTCTCATTCAAGGTGACACAAGTCTCTTTCTGTGTTATCTCTCCACAATTCCCACATTTCAGCTGCATTTTTGCAACAAAATAAGCAAAAGTCAGGGTAGCCCATTATTGTCAACTCAGCTTTCAGAAAATTAAGAACAAGACTTGCTTAATAGAGAATCTTAGAAGATCCATAAGAAAGCTGGATCCCATACAAATTTTCATTTTGCACGCTAACAAAATATGAAAAATGTAATTGTTATCAAGTGAAGGATAAATGAATCGAGGCATTTAATGATTATTCAATAATCAAAAAATGAAGAATTATTACTCCAATATGTTTAACCAGAATAATTTGGGAAAGAAGGACAAATACTAACAAAACCTGCACAATGAAATGATTCATTATTCTAATCAATCATGCAATTTTTCAACCAGTGAAAACACAAGATTTAACGATCATACAACAATGCTCATACTTATACAATAGTGAGGCGGAAGATACTCTACTCAACGATTCAATGCCATTCTAAAATGAATGATAGTCCTTGCAAGTGGCACCTAATCAATTGACTTAATATGATTATTTTAGACAACATTTAGTTGTGCCATTCATTACAGACAGTATTTGCATAGCAACATCCATTATTCAGCTGAAAACCAAGTTCACCAAATGCAAGAAAAAAATCAAAATAAAGCGAGACAGAGAGCAAGCAAATTTTTTTTTTTTTAAAAATGCATTGGTATGATGACATCATAGTACATTACATTTATACAGACATGAAACATAGATAGGCAGGAGCTGGACTATAGGAGATAGGTAAAAGCTAGAGTATTTAAGAACATCCACACAGCAGACGACAAAAGCACACAATATTACAACTAGATCACTAAGAGACAAAAAATAACAATACAACCACCACCACTAAAACAGGATACAATCACTGGAAAGAGAACAATAACCAAATCCAGATATATGTACACAATATACGTACACAAAACACTCTAATAAACATGAAAAAGGTCTGAAACAATATATAACAAAGAAACAGCATAAATTCAAGCAAAATGGGCTGAATTGAAAGCAAGCAGAGAATCAACATATAGCTCTGATTTCTGCTTCAAGGCTATAACGTTTCCACAACGCAAAGAAATAACAAATCCAAAATATAGGCATAAATTAGGCTCACAAAATGAGGCAAATTATGTCAAACATCAGAAAAAACGTGGAAACGACAGTAATAATAAAACCAAATGGATGCAAAGGCTAAAATATCCACAATCACTAGAAATGCTGCTTCGATGCAATACAAATTATGCTCATAAACTAGGCAAAATAGATCAAAACTAGAATTAACAGAAACAGCCAAATCCAGGCATAAATGAGCAGAAATCAAGGCAAAAGAACCTACAGAATCCACACATCACTCATAAGCTGCTTCTATACAAGAAAAACCTCATAAAAACAGAAATGTATAAATCACACATATACCGTATCAGCAGAGGCGGAGCCAAGGGAGGCTGGTAGGGGCACCCGCTCCCCTTAAACTTTAAGAAAATTAAATTTTTGCCCTATCAACTTTTGAAAATTGAATTTTTGCACCCCCCCCCCAAAACCCAAAAAAATCCAAAATATCTACTTTTAACCCATTTTTTTGTATTTGCCCGCTCGAACCCCAAATCCTGGTTCCGTCTCGGACCCTGGCCGTATGTTATAGTGTAGTAACACTAATACCGTACATCGCATAACAATAGCAATCAGAATAAGTTGAAATTCGTTTTCATCAATGAAGAACATATTTCAATCACTGCAGGAAAAATAATAATTATCCAATCGAATGTAAATACACAGAAAAAGCTCATAAACGGCCTAAAAATAATTTCAAAATTTTTAAAAAGGAAACTACATAAATTCGAGTGAATACGAGCTACAATCAACCGCAAAAACACCTAGAAATGCTGATTAGATCAATAAAAACCTTATATAAACAGAAAAAAACGTAAAATACAAATTACTTTGAAGTAGTAGGTGAAATTAGGATCATCGCAACCGCCTTGAGGCTGCAGATTCGTGATATTCTCGAGCTCCGCGCTGATCATCAACAAGAAGTTCACCATTTTCCTATAGCAGCTTCGAATCTATGCTTTTCTCTCGCTCTCACTGTGTGTGTTTGTGCGTCTCTAATGTTGCGCCTTTTCTTCTATACTTTTTTTTCCTTTTTTAATAATGTTTCTTCTCTACTTGAGTCTACTTATAGTTGATACTTATACTCGATTATTAAAAGTTTGTTTGAGCTCGATTCGTCAAGTATTAGCTAAATAATATTAATTTATTGAGGTAGTTATTTTTATTCTTTAACCTAGAAATTAATTATCGATATATATTAATTTTTATCCTTTCGTGAATTTTTCCCTATAAGTATATACTAATTTATATCGATTAGATAATAGCACTTAAAATAAGGTAGATTGTAAAATTGTCAACAACAAAATTTTTGCACCGTTCTTGGGTTTAAGGACCAAAATAATACAAATTTGATATTTCGGGGTCCACAAAAAATTGATAGTTCCGATCACAAATCACCAAAAAGGACTAAAATGAGACGGAATTATTACTTTGGGGGTAGCGTAACAAACTTTAATGTAGGTACGTAAGCGAGACAAACGTAATAGTTTAAAAACTATAAATGACATTTTCCTTTTTGTGTTTGATAAGTTTGTAATTCCGCTCGATTAGTAAAAATTGCTAAAAAAGTGAACAAAAAAGTCAAGCTACTCGAGCTCGACTTGTGTTCGCGTCGATTAAAGCTCGTTTGATCTCGACTCGATTAACAATCAAACAATTTCAAATACAAATTTTGAAGCTTAATTATAATTCAAACAAGCTTGAACAACAATTCATTCGGCTTGACTCAACTCCACTTGACTCGTTTATGTGGTTTTATACGATTAAAGTCGCGTGACGTTTAGATAAGTCGTGCTGGAAGGGTAGTGATTTTGGTTCTCTATATCAACCTCTTTAGAGTTTGAGTTTTTCTTTTATTCTTTACTTGAAAGAAAGAATTGGATTCAAAATTCAGATATTCCAGTTGATTAATATATCATACGTCGTCGAAACTATAGCAATTATGAAAGTGCTAATTGATAAATAAACATTTTAGTTCACATCCTGACCAAATTTAAATATAATTCACAACAGATGTAAATTACTTTTCTCATGCAATTCACCATCCGTGTTGTGAATTGCACTTAAGTTCATCTTCAATCACATTGACTACACATATATGCCAGCCAACATCTAATATTTAGAAGATTGACATTGCTTCAAATCTTAACTACGCTTAAGGTGGTAGTTCAGCTGGTCTGACTTGTTATGTATACTATATACTAAGAGTATGGATGTTGAAAGTGCTTCTTCCAATTGTGAAAGACAATCAAACACTTCCATAAATACTTTTATTGTAATAATAAATAGTTTATAATAGTTACAACAATATGAATATAATAATAATATATTACCTATACAAGTTCCTAAATCATTTGGATACATAATATCCCTCTTTAATTTTGACATTAAATTCTGTTTTCTCAACTTCTCAATTATAGTGCTTTAGAATTTTTATAGTCAATGAAATTAAAAAATCCCACATTTAAACTCATCCAAATTTAGACACCTTTTAAAATCTATAAATATAGCATTTTCTTATATCGTATCTTGATTTCTCGTGATATGTTTTATTTATATTTCCCCCCAAAGTTTTTTCTTGTGTGAATCAGTTACAAATACATATTCTAAATTTAAATAAGCAAATAACTGAAAAAGTAGAGAAAGACTCACAAGTTGGTGGAAGTAGAATCCAATAGGCTAAGCCACATTGGCATCAACTTCTCCAATAGGCTAAGCCACATTGGTTCCTCCTTAATTGTATTCCTAATCATTTGTTATATCTATTGCACAAGAACACTATACTATACATACTTATAGCGTCATACGGAATCGAAAGCTTGAAAGATTAGTACTATCAATATGGCAGGCATAGATTGTTAACTAATATATATATATATATATATATATATATGTATTATTTGTAAACTTTAAATTCCTAAAAGAATGATTTGATTTTTAGATTAGCATACTCATCAAAATTGCACCTTGTTTTTGGGTAATATCAATATTAGATTCCATTATCCATATGTATTTGAAATATATATATGTATGTATGTATTATTTATAAACTTTAAATTCCTAAAAGAATGATTTGATTTTTAGATTAGCATACTCATCAAAATTACACCTTGTTTTTGGGTAATATCAATATTAGATTCCATTATCCATATGTATTTGAAATTGTTGCAAGGTACATTTTTTTCCCTATCACATTTAATATAAGTTATATAACTATAATTTTTTCAGAATTTTTTTTTGAGTTTAGAGATGATGAATGTAAAAAGAAAAAGATGAGTTGGCAACACAGTTTAGTAGAAATACTTTGATGTACCCAATATAGCACTGAAAAATATTATCGACAATTGCTTTATTATTCTTTGGTAATTAGATTTCAAATGTTTTAGGAGATGAGAGTCTACAAAAGCGACAAATAACAGTCGAGGTATTCATATTTTTTATTATCACGAAAAAATTGTTGAAATAGTATGCTTCTATTTTATTGGTATATTTTTTGTTAAACTTCTAGAATTGAAAAATAATTTTTGTCATGAAAATGTTGCAAATAATATATGATTGTGTATGTTCATAAACAATTATCTGCTTTCAAGATGAAAATTTGAAATGAATTGATAATTATGAATTCATTTAAGTTGTTGAATGTAATGTCATGCTACTTATTAGTCTATTCAAGCTACGGACTTAGAGATTGTAAAAATATAGTAAAAGAATGAAGAACTTTTTTTGAGTATGTAAAACATATGTAAAATTTTCATTTATAAATATCTCAGATATTATCTTAGAAACATCTATGTGTAGTAGGTTTGAATGAACATCTACTGTTAGATCTAATTGACCTTCACCAGGTGATGAGAATATAGAGTAGTATAAATAGAAGGGTCTTGTACTTATTCAAGTAATGTTAAGGTTCTATTATTTACACATCATATGATTTTACGTGCAAAACACGTACATTTTGCTAGTATAACCAAAAGCACATTAACTCATTCATTACTTCATTACTTCATCAAGCAATTATACACTTAAACTTTTCGCAAAGAATTTTTTTTTATCAACGTTGTGATCATTGCATTCTTCACCAAATTTCTTGATCATCATGGAATGGGAATCAGATTATATCTATCAACCCGCTCCTCTTTTCGAGCACACGTTCATTTGTCGTCCTTTCTCCAAGTACAAAAATCTGAATCTCAAAACCGGAGATAAGATCATCATGCCACTCTCATCCCTCTCCCAAAATCATCTCGGTGAGACTCAAGTACCCTTTACTTTTCCAAATCGAGTGCTACAATGACGAAATAGTATCGCACTGCGACGTGTTGGAATTCGACGCTGAAGAGGGTTTCATCCACATGTCGGAATGGTTGATGAAGAATTTGAAGCTACAAGAGGGTGATCTCTTGATTATACGCAACACGACAATGCCAAAGGGGAGGTACCTGAAGCTACAACCTCGTTTATCGAGGTTTCCGACCCTAGGGCCGTGTTAGAGAAGACGTTGACGAGTTTCATTTGTGTGATGAGGGGGGACATGATTATGGTGACGCATAATAAGAAGGAATTTTACATCAATGTTCTGGATGTTAGGTCACCGGGGACGCAATTTGCTTGATTGACACGGATTGTGAGGTTGATTTTGCAATGTCGTTGGATTATAAGGAACCGGTGGCGAAACGAACGGAAGCGAAGAAGGAAGATGATGAAAAGAAGATAGAGACCGTTAATCGTGGTGATGGAAAGGAAGAAATGAAGGAGTTTAGGCTGCTTAGAGGAAGGCACGCGGCTGGACGGGGACGTGGCTGTGCTGAGTTACGTGACAGTGGTGAAAGGCCTCGCCAAGGTTGTGATTAAGGAGAAGATCAAAGATGATGGAAAAGAGGCTGGAAAAGAGGAGTTCAAAGCTTTTACAGGGAGAAGTTTTTCTCTTGGAGGGCCTTGAATTTGTTTATGATTTTTGTTCTTTTTTAAGTGTTTTGGTGTGGTTGAATTTAGTTTTTGATCTTTGTTTATAGTTTGTTGGAGGATTTTAGTAATTTGATTTCACTAAAGGAGTTTCTAATAAGAAAAGTTGATCGTATTTTGAAGGGATTGATAGGTAATAGAAACATTTACAATTATTCATGTCGGAGAATGTTAATGGAAGTCGAAAACTTGATATACGATTGATTATCTATGTATTAGGAATCACTTTAGGAAAATATGATTTTTTTTGTATTTGATAATATCTATCTTCAAATATAAAATGAGAAAAAATAACAATAACTTATCTATAACGAATAAAAGTTTGGATGAGAAAAATGAAAGCAATATCAACATCAAAAACAACACTAAATCTATAAAGAAACCCAACACTAGATCTATAAAGAAACCTAATATAAATTTCGAGTTTCCGTGATTGTCCTGAAAATTGCTTTACAAGTGGAAAAAAGCTTTCTAAACATTTGTGTGAGAGTAAATTTTCACATTTGGTCCCAATGGAATTTTCCATTCAAATTTTAACGGTCAACTCCGTTAGTCAACATTTTGACCGATTTTGTTTGGAAAAATTCATACGTGAATGCATTCATACACTGTGTTTATTCAATATCACATGCTATTGACACATACAAAATCTCCCCAAAAAATGGGTCAAAGTATTGACTAACGGAGTTGACCGTTAAAGTTTGGACGAAAAATTTGATTGAGACCAAAATGTGAAATTTTTTATAAGTTACGGAAAACAATGTGATAATTCCATAATGAATGAGACCAAAAATGTAATTTTCCTAAATCCCAATTGATAAACAAGATCTTGTAAATCATCCTCACTCCAATCTTGAGTTTGAGCCGCCAATTCTTCCACTTCCACATCCAATGGCTGATGATCACCCTCCATGGAAAGTATACACAACTGAGCTGCAAACTAGTCGAGCTCAAATTGAGATTCGGGAACATTTTTGTCTCAAGTTTTATTCCGCTTTTGACAATTTCGAGGTCGAGTTTGCATGTTAGCTCACACGTGCAAAAGATATATAGATAAACTAAGGAATGTGTTACCCGCAGAGACGGAGCCAAGATTTTCAGCGAGGGGGGGCGAGATTGTTGTAATATAGCTATACATTTTTTTTTGCCAAATAGATGAAGGATTCAAGGGGAGTGCGGGGGCTTGAGCCCCCGCGGTACGGTACGCTATATTTATTGGGGAAAATCTAATAAGGAACTAGGTTCAATTACAATAAACTTGAATAATATAGAGGATAATTATGTCATTGAGGGGGGGGGGGGGGCAAAAATAGATATTTTGAAAATTTTATGGGTAGTAATGAAAAGAAAAAATTTGGGGAGGGGGGGCAAAAATGAATATTTTGAAAATTTTATGGGTAGTAATAATAATAAAAAAAAATTGAGGGGGGGCGGTGGCACCCTCTAGCCCCCTCCCCCGGCTCCGTCCCTGGTTACCCGATTCCATGGTCCAGCGTGTGGTTTCAGTGACGATAAATAATTATGCAAAGGATGCAGCCATTTGAAAGACTTCCCGGAGCAGAATTTTTGACCTCACATCTGCATGGAATCTGGTGTGAGACAAAGCAGAGGTAAACTTATTATTTAGAGATCTTTGGAATAAATCCATTCGTCCAAAAATGTCTCTTTTTGCATGGAATTCCAGTGGATAATGTCTTGCAAAGCAGAGCTATTGCTTCTAAGTGCACTTGGCATAAGGATGGAGAGAGTGAAACAACTTCTCATATTCTTTGCACAAGTGCTGCTGCCCGAAATATTGGTAACCACTTTGCCCAGTTATGCGGGGTTTCAAGCTCCCGGTCATGAATAACATGCATATTTGGTGTCAATCATGGCACTTAGGGACGTCTCAAATCAGTGTTCGACATCTTATCCCAATTTTAACCACTTGGTTCATATGGTTGACAAGAAATAAAGAGAAAAATGATGGGGTGGTTTTTAAGGTGACGCATATTCGTATACGAATAGAATTTTATCTCAAAATTGTATTTCGTAATGGATTTTTAACCGCGAGAACTATGAAAGGAGATGCTACATTGGCTACTCATCTGGGCATAAAACTTGGTCGCATGGCAAGCCTTAAATCCTATCAAGTACATTGGAAACTGCCTAGTGAGAGCTGGGTCAAGTTAAATACGGACGACACATCTAGGGGAAACCCTGGGGCCTCGGGTGCAGGATGTATTATCAGATATCATGATGGCAATTTAATTAAAGCATTCGTAAATTTCATTGGTATATTGTGACAAATAAATATGTGGAATCATATGGTGTTTGTATGGGTGTGGAACTTTGTTACAATATGGGATACAAGAAGGTATGAGTTAAGATAGACTCTCAGGTAGTGATTGCTATTATTCAAAGCCAATTCCCGGGCTCTTGGCAAATTTGAAATCTTCTACAATTGATTAGAAATTTGAGACAAAGGATGGAGTTACACTTCACGCATCTATACCGGGAAGGTAACGGAGTTGCTGATTGATTAGCTAATAAAGGATGTGATGATAGAAAGTTTTTTTCAATGGATATGTCTAATATAATGCCCCAAATATTCTTTTAGCTTGGATAAGGATAGATTGTTACTTCCCTAACTTTTGGTTTAAATGGGTTTAGTTTCGTTATTTTTTTAAAAGGGAGTAGTACTCCTTATTTATTTAATTATTATTTTGATTTGTAAGGGAGTTAGTACTCCTTTTTTATCCTTTTTTTTAGAGATTAATGTTAGGGAATTAGCACTCCTTGTTTACTGCTCTTATTTGATTAATGGAATAAAAAATGGATGAGGCGTCTGAAAACAACCTCCCCGATAGGGTGCTTCTCTTAAAAAAAAATGTTAGCTCACACGTGGTGAAAAAGAATTGAGTTATTTGAATTGGTTAATATGCATTACAATATTTAATTATTAAAATATTGTTATTATTTGTTATTGTCAATATTTTTAACGGTATTACCACGTCAAAGCTTCGTATTTACAAAATATATTTTGTAAAAATTACTATAAATTTTAACAATAAGTATTACTTATAAAACAAATGAATTATATTTGCTATATGATTCATCATTTCCATTTTAATTTGTACGTGAATTCGTCCAATTCTAGTTCCAGTATTTTTTTCAAAAAATCAGTTATACAAATTCTACTTAAATACTAGCATTTAAATTCTAATTGAACTCGGAATCGGTTAACAAGGACTACAGAGATGGAAGAATTTGGGCAAGGTTGAAATTCTAACCCTTTTTGCAATTTCCATCTTCCTAAGGTAAATTAAGTACATGAACTTATAATATATTTCAACTTAGGGTCGAGTTCCATCAAAAATGAGAACGCAGCGGAAAGTGACACGTAGCCATCTCAATTTCAGAATTTTTTCAATTTCGAAAGTAAAATAACAAATTTTGTGCATGTATGTGAAAACTAAAAATGTTATTCCTAATTATTTGTAAAACTAAAATTGCAAGTTCATTCGACAAAAAGTTGCAATTCTTGTCCTACAAGTTATCATAAGTGGCATTTTGTGTCCTCAAATAATATCTTTTTCTCCAAAATTGAAGAGTCAAATATCACCTGATTTAGCAAAACTCAAGATATTCGCCCAATTTGTCCTCAAATTGAAAATAAAAAATAAAAGTAAGTATACTAAATTTACCAATACCGATATTTATTGGACAAAATATTTTCCATCCTTATATAAAGGATTAAAGTTGCAATTTTGAGAAATCATTAATACAGATTCCTAATCAAACTCAACTTCCATAAATAAAACCACCGTAGATATAAAAGACTTTCACAAGAAGTAGAATTCCCTTTTCCGTTTTCCTACATGAACACGGAAATAAAATATTCTTTGATTTTTTAGTCCAAAATTAAAAAATGACCCATGTTAAATATAATTATCACGAGATTCACCGAAATTAAAAAAAATCTCAATTCTATTCTCAAATTGAGAAAATAAATATTTAATATACTAAATTTACTAATACCAATATTTACGGGACCAAAAACGCATATGAGATCTTTTATTTCAAAATTTGCATATCATGCCTACATGATAAGTGTATATATATAATCCTTATTAAATTTATATTTAAAGAAATATCTTATACACATGACATTCATATGTGATTCGCCAAAATTAAAAAAAAACACCACTCTTAACTATTACGCCATTCACCAATATTCAAAAAAAAAAAAAATCCCAAATCTATTCTCAAATTGAGAAAATAAAAAAAAATAAAAATATATATATATACTAAATTCACCGATACGAATATTTACAGTACCCAAAACGCCACCACAAATATAACACTAAACGTGCAATATTTCCAAATTATTTATATCGATTCCTAATCAAACTCAACTTCCATAAATCACGTAAATAAAAAGTATTCCCACCAGAAGTACAATTCCCTAATTCCTATTCCTACATGAACAAGGAAATAAACCAATTTTTTGCCTATAAATATAATCCAAAACCACATTAACTCGTTAACTACTTCATCAAGCAATCATACTTCAACCTTTTCGCATAGAAAATTTTCTGTCAGCTTTCTGATCATCACATTCTTCAGCAAATTTATTGGTCATCATGGCCGGATGGGAATCAGATTATACCTATCAACCCGCTCCTCTTTTCGAGCGCATGTTCATTTGTTGTCCTTTCTCCAAATACAAAAATCCGAATCTCGAGACCGGAGATAAGATCATCATGCCACCCTCATCCCTCTCCGAAATCGTCTCGGTGAGACTCAATTACCCCTTACTTTTCCAAATCGAGAGCTACAATGACGAAATAGTATCACACTGCGGCGTGTTGGAATTCGATGCTGAAGAGGGTTTCATCCACATGCCAGAATGGATGATGAAGAATTTGAAGCTTCAAGAGGGAGATCTCGTGATTATACGCAACACGGCGATGCCAAAGGGGAGGTACATTAAGCTACAACCTCATACGACCTCGTTTATCGAGGTTTCCGACCCTAGAGCCGTGTTAGAGAAGAAGTTGAGGAGTTTCACGTGTCTAACGAGTGGGGACACGATTATGGTGACACATAATAAGAAGGAATTCTACATCGATGTTTTGGAGGTTAGGCCACCGGGGGACGTGATTTGCTTGATTGACACGGATTGTGAGGTGGATTTTGCGACGCCGTTGGATTATAAGGAGCCAGAGGTGGAACGGCCGGAACCGAAAAAGGAAGATGATGAAAAGAAGATCGAGAAAGTTACTTGTGGAGATGAAAAGGGAGGAGAGAAGGAGTTTAGGTCATTTACGGGGAAGGCGCGACGGTTGGACGGGGAGGCAGTGGCAGTGGGGAGTGGCGGATATGCAGTCACGGTGAAGGGTCAAACGAAGGTTGTGATTGAGGAGAAGATCAAAGATGGTGGGAAAGAGGTGGGAAAAGAGAAGTTCAAAGCTTTTACCGGGATGAGTTATTCTCTTGGAGGGGTTTGAATTTATTTATAATTTGTTTCTTTTTTAAGTGTTTTAGTGTAGTTGAATTTTGTTTTCGATCTTTTTTATAGTTTGTTGGGGGATTTTAATAATTTGATTTCACTAAAGAAGTTTCTAATAAGAAAATTAAAGTTGATTGTATTTTGAAGGGAATTGATAGGTAATAGAAACATTTACAATCATTCATGTCTGAGAATGTTACTCGAAGTTGGAAACTCAGTATATGATTGATTATTTATGTATAGGGAGTCACTTTAGGAAAAATATGAAATTTCAAAATAATTTCAAAATATTTTGTATTTAATAACTAAAGCTAGTTGATCTCGACTCGATTAAGAATCAAACAAGTTTGAACATAAATTTTGAAGCTCGATTATAATTCAAACAAGTTTGTACAACAACTTATTTTGCTCAACTCGACTCGTTTACACCCCTAGTAAAATAATGGGGATTTTATATGATTTAAGTCCATGACATTTAGATAAGTCGTGTCTGTAAGGGTAGCAATTTTTATTCTCTATATCAACCTCTTTAGAGTTTGAGTTTTTCTTTTATTCTTTACTTGGAAGAAAGAATTGGATTCAAAATTCAGATATTCTAGTTGATTAATATATCATACGTCGTCGAAATTATAACAATTATGAGAGTGCCAATTGATAAATAAACATTTTAGTTCATATCCTGACCAAATTTATATATAATTCACAAGGGACGTAAATTACTTTTCTCATCCTATTCACCAACCGTATTGTGAATTGCACTTAAGTTCATATTTTATCACATTGACTCCACATATATGCCAGCCAACATCTAATATTTAGAAGATTGACATTGCCTCAAACTTTAACTACTATTAAGGTGGTAGCTCAGCTGACCTGACTCATTATTTTTAAAAAGAAGATAAGTATTCAAACTTACTTGTATTAATAATGAATATAATGAGCAAGTTATCCCTATTGTGTACATGTTGATATATTCAAGGTAAATGACTCAGACTCGACTCTCTGAGTTGTAGTCATGACTCAATCTGAACATTTTGCAATAATGAAAAGTCCACAATCCAGAAAGAGTTTCCTCCCGTCTAGTTTCCTCCATCAGGCTGACTTCTTTATTATGTTGTAGAGACAGACTCACCCTCCAAATAGAAAAATGTGTAATAGAAAATGAGTATTGTTTAGAGAAAATAATTTTGAGTGCGAATTTTCATTTTCTTGAGATCCAAAAATAAAAATTCATCTCTAAAATATGGCCAAACATAGCCTTTGTTTTCTTCATAATAGTCTAGAGAAAGGAAACAATACGAGACTTTGCTAAGCATATTTTAATTCCAAAAATAACATCACATACTAGTTTTTAAAGGGTCCCAATACTTCATATATCAATATAATCATCACCATTAGTGTATATGCATACGTAGGAGTGGGACCCTTGTACATATATTAGAATTGTAAATAAATCGAGTCGATCTGAATAAAGTATTATTCAAATTTGTTTGAAAACCTACTCCTAATAGCTATCTTCAAATATTTTCTTTCAACAGTTCAAAGTCCAAACATGACATTTACATGATTTGGAAAGT
Source organism: Buddleja alternifolia (assembly GCA_019426215.1). Taxonomy (NCBI): domain Eukaryota; kingdom Viridiplantae; phylum Streptophyta; class Magnoliopsida; order Lamiales; family Scrophulariaceae; genus Buddleja; species Buddleja alternifolia. The sequence continues at coordinate 1,645,855 of CM033394.1, forward strand.
AAGTCATACAACCAATGACTTCACATAACATAAATGTGCATATATAGTTTTCAACAATTACTTAGAAAATACACTTTTCAACTCAACTTAGAAACAAAATTCAATAAAACATCTTGAAACTTAGAAGAAAAATAAGATTATTACTTAGAATGGAATTCAAATGGATTATTGTTTTGTTATTGAAAATTACTTTTACTGTAGTTAGCAGTAAAATTATGGTTAGTAACTCATTATCAACACAGAAAAATAACTTTAAAAAAAGTCATGCAATTAGGAGCATTCAGGTATGCCTAATGCCTTCATTTTTCTGCATCTTCATTCTCACATACATATTTTAATTTCCTCATCATTTCATCATATCAATGCATGAAAAAAAAAAAGGTTTCAAGAAATAAACATGCATAAATCATATTTTTTTAATTGTTTATTTTATTTATTTTGAATTGTTAGAGTGAAGATGGAGATATGATTGATTGCATAGATATCTACAAGCAGCCAGCTTTTGATCATCCTGCCTTAAGAGATCATAAAATTCAGGTAACACTTTTTGAATTTTTATCAAGATATATAGGTAAAATCGTCAAATAGATATCGTAACGTACTCTAGTTCCAAATTTCGTTAAAACTTAAGTAACCAAGTTGGTTCCATAACTTTTTAATTACTGTCAATCTCGACATATTACTCCCCAAATTTAAATAATAGCTCATTGACGTTGCTTGGACCAAACATAACCCAAAAAAAAAAAAAAAGACATACGTTGTATGTGTGTATATACAATTTGAAATGGAATCGAAGAAAAATGGTCCAAGAATTTGGAGATTCCCTCCCAAATTTGAAATTTAGCTATTTTCCTTCAATTTCATCTCAAATTGCCAAAGCAACTTCAATTGGCTTAGAATTCAGATTTTGGGAGTAATGAGATGAAATTTGCAACAATTGAAAAGCTTTGTGACTATATTGACCTATTAGGTTTTAACAAGACCGAAACGAAAGTAGAAGTAAGTTATGAGATCGATTTGATATTTTTGCGCATATGTGTGTGTTTCATCTCTTGGGGCAACACTGCCACTAATGAACTATTGGCTTGTTCCCACACTATATATGATATTTGAAAATACAGATTTATTTAAGTGACTGAATAAATAATAGATAAAAAAAAAATTCCACACAGTTAAACCCCAGCAACAACATGAAGATGGAAAAATCAGCTAGCAAAGAAGTGTTTGTTGGAAGAAATAAAGGCTCTCCTGTGACTATAACATCACAAATATGGCACAAAAGTGGCAATTGTCCTAAGGGCACAATTCCCATTAGGAGGATAAAGAAGAACAATATCTCCAATGTGAGGAAAAAAGCAATATCTTTGCAATTTGACAAGCAATTCAATGAAAGCAAAAAGGTGTATCTTCTACAGACAAACCACTCAGTAAGTGCACATCATTGTCCATGCATTTTGGTTCATTCAGGGTGATTCTGCGGTGGATCGGGTACAACACAATTGATCCGTTTTAACCATTGGATCGTAGGGGATTGGGTGGTTTTTAGTATCACCACCCAACCTTCCCTGATCAAACGGTAATAGATGGATAGGAATTGTTGAGTATATATATTTAAAAAATTTACTCATTCAGGGCGATTCTACAGTGGATCAAGTGCATTTAACACATGTGATCCACTACTGACCATTGACTTCTAACCGACTGATATTTTTCACCATTGTTCCCTATTCGAGTCATACTTGAAAGGTTTCAGGAGATCTCCACCCGGAATATGTGGGCCCATATGGACACCACGCTTGGTGGAGTAGATATCTGCATATGATCTTTTTGAACCTATAGTGTTTGACCCGATCCATCCAAGAATTATAAGTTCATGATAGTCTTTTCATCTTCAAATTATATTCCATCTAACGTTTAGGCCAATTTGGATGTATAGTTGGCATTCTTACACACAGAGGGATATGCTTATTTGGGGGCCAAAGGAGATATACAAGTGTGGAACCCTAAAGTTGAATCAGACGATGAGTATAGTACTTCTCAAGTGGCTCTAAAGAATGGCCTTCAAGGTGTTGAATCTGGATGGGCTGTAAGTTACAACTTTTACTACATAAATAAAAGTGGAAAAAGCATTTTCGACCACAACCTATGTTGGTCGGAGCACTTTTAATAATTTATTAACTTTTTCAACCGAGTATTCAACCTTTGTAAATTATTACAAGTAAGTCAATCGGAGGAATAATTTGGAATGATTTCCTTCGAAAAGTCTATCACGTACTTTAAGCATGACTTAGATTGTGGACCAAAGTGCATATATCATGCAATGTATAGGTAATCGGGTGCACAATCTAAGTCAAATTATTATTTTGATGGACTTACTTATCACAATTTACAAAAGTTGGGTATTCGGGTGTAAAAGTTAATAGATTGTGTACTAAAGTATTTCGGCTGATATAGGTTGGGGTCGGAAATGCTTTTTACCCTATAGAAAAGAAGATACAAAAAAAGTGTTAGCATACTTCAAACTATAAACGTCTTTAATTATTGACAAAAATCGATTTTATGTACTAGGTAAATCCCAGTGTCTACGGAGACAGGCAGACTCGATTATTCGTTTATTGGACAGTAAGTGGCTAATATATATTGCATTAAGCACAAATTTCTTGTTATTTTGGTTTATATTTATATTTTAATTAATTTTTCTTTTTTTCTTTTTGCGGGGTGGGGGTGGTTCTTTGACCAAGGGACAAACATGACATTTAATTAATTATGAAACTTTGGGCCACACATAATGTAATCATAAAATCCGTCGAGATGTTTTTGTATTTAGGCCAGACTCAGGAATTATATACGTAATAATTGAGAAAATTATACGTACAAAATCCAACTCAGCTATAGTCTATAGGCTATAGGCAGGGACGGAGCCAAGAATCATGGTGAGGGGGGCGAGATTTTTGTGAGTTTCATTTACCAGGTAGTGAAGGATTGTATGGGGGTGCGGGGGGCTTGCCCCCAGCGGTACAGTACGCTATATATATGCGAAAAATTGAGGATTAGGTTTAGTAAGAACACTTTTGACATACTTTGTACTCTATATCTCTTTTTGTTAATAGTGAAATTCTCTTATCCTCTCTCGTGGACGTAGGCAATTGCCGAACCACATAGAAATAATATTTGATACATTTTTCGTAACTAATTAAATAAAATATAGTTTTAAAACTAAAATAGAAAATTGTCCTAATATTAAATAAAACAAAATATAAAAAGCCTAAGAAGTATGTTTGGAGGGGAAAGTTAAAGGAAAAAATTTAAAGTCATAACTCGTAACTCAAATTTGGACTGTTGTGAATGATGGATATATACAAAAGTGAAACTACAATTTAGCTTGATAGTTAGATATATGGGTCGTATATAGTTGTAGTCCATTTGAGTTTAAAAGTAGACTAACTACTTTACAAATTACCATATATATAGGTTATTCTTTAGTGTATTAGGGATATAAATTAAGTTTGCAATTTTTGAGGAGGGGGGGGGCGAAATCAAATTTTTCAAATTTTTTACATGTGCAAATTGGATAAAATAAAAATTGAAAGTCCCTGATTATGCAAGAATGTGATTAGTAATTTATCATTTCTAGAGCTAATCTGGAAAGATCCACTTGTTCTTATTCACTGATCAATAATAGTATTATAATATCATAGAAAAATAACTTCATTTTCACTACTACTCGTTTATATGATGTTTGGTTAAATCAATTGATAGAAAATTTATTTATCATTTTCGAGGGGGCCAAAATTACAAATGTTAATATTATAGGTAAAAGTGAAAGTTAAAATTTTAAGGGGGAGCAAAATCACAAAACTTCATATGCAAAAGTTGAAGATTTTAAAATTTTAGGGGGGGGGGGGGGGCATCCACCAGCCCCCCCTCCCCCGTCCCTGGCTATAGGTCATTTTTAGAAAACGTGAGGCCCACGCAAGTAGTTTTATTTTGTACGGGGTTTCTCTCAATTGTGTATGGGGTTCTCTCCATCGTACACAGATAATTGTGATTATATCGAGATTTGAAATCTCACACTCTATGACAAATATCAATGCTAATCTTAGTTAGATCGGCAATGTTTGCTACATAGCACGTTGTGTTTATGACTAAGATTTGCACTTATAATTTCAGGCTGATGGTTCAGAGAAAACAGGCTGTTTTGACCTAACTTGTCCAGGATTTGTCCAAACAAGCAATGAGATAGCTCTTGGTGCTGCAATATATCCTATTTCAAATCCCACTGGACTCCCATATCAAATTATTATGTACATCCACAAGGTTAGAACTCCTCACAAGAAATTTATGACTTCTATCTTTTGATACGATGAGAAGGGTGATACCCTATAAACGTGCCCCAACAAACACGGGTGCATAGTTATAACTCTTTGCCGAGTAGTGCCGGTTCTATCTTATTCGGGCATCCCTTTGGTCCGACTATCCAGTTTATTGGTCGCTCCCAACATATGGTTTAAACCTTGCTTCTCACTTCTATTTTGTTATATTTCAAAATAAGACTATTTCTTAAAATGAAGCTCTTTCGGAAAATTAACTTGTTCTCTTGAATTGAAGTATGCTCTCTACCTTTTTATAACAATGTCACACCAATGACTATTAACCACAACATTTTAGGATTGCGGTGTAAAAATACACAAAATTTGCACTTTTTTAACTCTCACATAAAATTTAGGGACAAAGGGATTATGAATAAATGGTCATGGTTAGGAGCTCTCGGGATTTGAATCATCCATATTGTAAACTTACGTGGATCTGTCACACACAAACACTTGTGACTATATGGAAATCCGAAATCCTTAGAGCTCCAAGTAGTCGCAAAATGCACTTTTGCTTAAAGTCTTGCGTTTCTTCCATTTGCCTTTCGTGAAATTTTACCCCACACATCTGAGTACTACTATAGTAAAGTTGTGAGCAGATAGAGAAGTGAACCGATGACATCACCACAAGTAATCCAAAGGCTCACAATCTTACTTAGATAGTACTCAGGTGGATATGATGAAATCTCATGAAAGGTAATTGGAAAAAACACAAAATTTTAAGTAACAGTGCTCATTTTATCTTTAAATAATCCTTAATTAGGAGCGTTGGGAACTCTAAGTCTCACTACGTGTATTCAAATGGCTCACAACTTTACTTAAGTACTATCCAAGATTCCAAGTGGATCAAATCTCACGAGCCCTTAAATTTGACGAATTTCAGGATCCAAACACAGGCAACTGGTGGGTACAATATGGTGAAAGAATCAACATAGGATATTGGCCACAAGATCTGTTTGGTATGTTAAGAGCTCATGCTAATATTGTTCAATGGGGTGGTGAAGTATATAGCTCTAGAGTTGGAACTAATCCTCATACCTCTACCGAGATGGGCAGCGGGCAGTTTCCCGATTGGGTATCGGGCGAATCGGGCAGCGTAAAACGTATGAGAGTACTGGGAAACAATCTGGTTTTAAAGTTTCCAGAATGGGTCAATGGGTACTCGGATGAGTATAATTGTTATAATGTTTATTACATTCATGATTATGTGGAAGATCCTGAGTTCTTCTATGGAGGACCCGGTAAAAATCCAATGTGCCCTTAGTTATATTATATGCCATATCTGATCGGACATCCACTGACTGACTAGACATACGATAGTTTTTATTTTGTATCCGTTTGATTGCAAAATATGAGACATTTGTTATACATTCATGTACCAAGTCGTATGTTAAGAAGATGTAACATCTAAGAGACTCTTACAAGTTTATGTATTCTGAAAAATGGGTGTAGGCTAGAATAAGTTGCTCGTTTACTAAGCCGCATTTGACTTTTAACCTACTTTTCGATGAAAATTTGTAAGTTTTGACTTGAAATTTGACAAAGATTGTGTCCTATGAGTCATTGGTACTTTATGTCATATCTGATGAACATATACTGAGTGCCTAAATGTACAATAAGTTTCTGAGTCTGCGTTTTATTATGCGTCCTTTAATGACAAAATATGAGACACATGTCATACATTCACCTATTCATTGTATGTCAATTAGATATAGCATTCAACAAATCCTAAAAAACTTCTGTATTTTGTAAAAGTATTCTGAAAAATGGGGTGTAGGCTAATAAGTGGCTCGTTTCCTAAGCCGCATTTGACAATTAACCTATTTTTCGATGAAAGTTTGTGAGTTTTGGCTCTAGTATTCAGCTCTTGGGGAGAACGTAAGAATCATGTATGCCGAACATGGATAAGGGATGGAACGAGTCGAGTGGTTGGACCCGATGGTTCCCCTCTCTTCATCCACACCCATATCCACATTTGTCTATAATCTTGAGTCATTTTTGTGAGCTAATGAAACAATCAACGCACAAATAATTATAATTATATTGAGACATAAACATTCTCCAATAAAAATTCATGTGACGCATGCCCAGCCCACGTGAATGGACTTTTGGAAGGAATGGGCTTTGCTTAATCTGCCAAACAATCGCTAATCAAAAACAAAAAGCAAAAAAAAAAAAAAAAATTTGCCAAACAATCCACCAAATTTCGTTGGAAGATGTAGGGAAATCATTTGGGGGAAATGTTACTAATAGTCCCTGAAATATTAAATTTGTATCACTTTGGTCCCTAAAGAATTTTTTGTTACGCTACCGTCCCTAATGTTATAATTTAGCCTCACTTTGGTCCTTAGAGTATTTTATGTCTCACATTGGTCCCTTTTTCGATTTTTACGTCTCACTTTGGTTTTTTTTTTTTTTTAATTTTTCCCCCCAAAACACTTTTATTTTTTCCAATGTAATTTCAAGACAATTCAAATTTAATTGCTACTTGATCAAATTATATATAATTAAATTTATCATGTAATTAGTTGAGTTCAACTAAAAAAAATTTAAAAAAATTCTATCTAAAATGTATGGAATATATATTTAAAAATATGTTATATCAATGGGTAAAAATATGTTATATAATTGCACCGTTTTATAACTGAATTTCGATAAAAAATATTTAATACTTTTTTCATGATAAATATTCATTTCCTAAATCTAATCAATTGCATTTAGTGTATTGATTTTTTGTGGTTTTATTGGTCCTATTTGTCCTTTGCTTTTTATAAAGAAATTAATATATTAATTAAATGCAATTGGTTAGATTTATGTAATAAATATTTATCATAAAAATTGTTTAATTTATTCCATCAAAACTCGGTTATAAAGCGGTGCAGTTAGCCATTGATATAATATATTTTTTTAAATTTAAATTCCATATATTTCACATAGAGATTTTTTTTTAAAATTTATTTGAACTCAACTAACTACACAATAAATTTTTTTAGTTGGACTCAACTAATTACACGATAAATTTAATTATATGCAATTTGATCAAGTATCAATTAAATTTGAATTGTCTTGATGTGGCATTGGAAATAATAAAAGTTACTTGGGGGGGGGGGGATTTAAAAAATTGAAAAAAGGACCAAAGTGAGACATAAAAATCGAAAAAGGGACCAAAGTGAGACAGAAAAATACTTAATGACCAAAGTGAGACAAAATTATAATATTGGGGGCGACAGCATAACAAAAATATTTTAGGGATCAAAGTGATACAAATTTAATACTTCAAAGACTGGGACATTTTTCCAATCATTTGTTACTACTTTGTCGCATTGGACAATCTACCAAATGAGATCAAATGTTTGGTCCCACTACTTTGTTTCATTTTAATTTTGATTTCATTTGTTACGAAATCTCGCAGTAGTTCATAAATTTCAGAATATCTCGCATTCAGTCTCAACGAAAATGTTCATCCAAAAATTTAACGGTCAAAATCATATACTCTATTAGTCAACAATTTTGACCAGTTATTCAAGTGAAATTGGATATGAACACCGTGATTTGAATACCGTGTAATTGTCAGTAATGCACGAATTCTCCCAAAAAAAAGGGTCATAATGTTGACTAATAGAGCATATGAGTTTGGCCGTTAAAATTTGAATTGAATTTTTGATTGAGACTAAATAATAAATAGATTGAAAATTATGGCACTAAATTTGAGATTTTGTGATAAATGAGATAACAATTAAAATGCAACAAAGTTATGAGATCAAAAATGTGATTTTCCAGAAGATGCCCAAGGGTGTATTACACCTAGGGAGAAAATTATTTTTTTAGTCCGTTAACTTGGCCTCCTTTGCGTTTTATCCGTTAGCTTGACACCTTACAAAATTAGTCCGTTATCTTGGCACTTTTTTTAATTTTGGTCCTTTCCGCTGATTTGGGGATAAATTGCATCTTAATTTGGGGATAAATTGCAAATGGAGGGAAAATTGGGGGAAATTGCTTATTTGGGGGGAAATTCATTAAAAAATTGAAAAAATTCACTAAAAATTTTAAAAAATTGAAAAAATTCATTAAAAATTTTGAAAAATTGAAAAAGCCGAAAAAATCATTAAAATTTTGAAAAAACAGAAAAATTCATTAAAAATTGAGAAAATTTATTAAAAAATTGAAAAAATTCATTAAAAAATTGAATTTGTTCAATTTTTTCAGATTTCAATTTTTTTAATTTTTTCAAAAAAATCCGAAAAAATTTAAAGAAAAAATTCATTAAATATTGTCGGGGAAAAATTATTTTAATGAATTTTTTGAATTTTTTTTAAATGAAATTTAAAGAAAAATAATTTTCCCCGACAATATTTAATGAAATTTTTTCTTTAAATGTTTTCGGATTTTTTTGAAAAAATTGAAATCCGAAAAAAATCCAATTTTATTTTTCGGATTTTTATTTTTTCAAATTTTTAATGAATTTTTTCGATTTTTTCAATTCTTTAATGAATTTCCCCCCAATGCTCCCTCCTTTTGCAATTTATCCCCAAATTAAAATGCAATTTATCCCCAAATCAGCGGAAATGGCCAAAATTAAAAAAAGTGTCAAGATAACGGACTAATTTTGTAGGGTGTCAAATTAACAGACTAAAACGCAAAGGAGGCCAAGTTAACGGACTAAAAAAATAATTTTTCCTACACCTAGGTATAGCAATGGGTTAGTTCTCGCGGAATCGGAACCGTATAGTCTAAGCGGTTCCTTGAACCGAAACCAGAACCACACAATGAAGGAATCAAACCGCCAGGAACTGAAATCGTGATACCCCCATGGACCCCATAGGAACCATAACCATGATACCCGCAAAGACGAGATCCCTTCTATTTATAAATGGTTCATGGTTCATTCTGGCAAAATACCCTAATTCAAGGGTGAAAATACAATTTCTCTATTCTTATTCACCTTTGGTCAATCAAGAGCAGTCGCTTTTCACTTGTCCAATAAGGTCAACATCTTGTTTGATTAGTTTACACAAACTAGATATCCAACAACATGAATCAATTACCCCACCATAGTTTGAACTTATTCAAACCCATTATTTTATGTGAATGTAGTATATGGGTAGACTATGTTCGATCGCCAACACATGTTGGTTCAGTTGGTAAGAAACGAGTCAATATAATGCCAAAAGTTTGTGGATTTGATTTCTTTTGTCGATGTGAGGGCGAAGTTAGTAAACGATGTGTAAGTATCTCTGTAAGCAATTTTTGGTATGAAAGGCAATGCCTTGACCCGTAGTAAGTGACCGGAGTCAACTATACCCAAAGTTTTCGGTGCTTAAAGAAAAAAAAGGACTATGTTCGACTTATACCGTGTGATTTAGGGATGAATGACTAATTAAACTAGTCCATACACGTTTCAATATCTATCACTAAAAGTCCATTTGAAATGTATTCATTTAAACTCGGCTTTATAAGCAAACAAATAATAAAATAAGTGCTCGATTCGTTTTCGACTCAATTAAAACTTGTTCAAGTATTAATCTAACCAAACGCAAACATAAATTTTGAAACTCTGTAATAATTCAAATAAACTTGAATAATACGTTGTTCAACTTGGCTCGATTCGTTTACAACTCTAGCTCGATCCTCTGAAGAACTACAACTTATTTCTTAGCATGAAGATATAACTATGCAAATCAAAAGACTATGGCTATGTTTGGTTATGTTTTCAAATCATATTTGGTCCAAAACTCCCGCCAAACAATGTTTGTTTCACATAATATTTCATCAAAAATACACAATTTTTTTCATCCAAAAAAACATAATCATTATTTTTCATCTTTCTCTCACTTTGTCCCCTATCCCATTCTCTCTCCTCTATTTTTTGTACAACAAATTTCTCTCTCCTCTTAATATCCACTATCTCTCTCTCCTCTCTCTATCCCACTCTCCTCTTTCTCTCTCTCTCCTCACTCTCTATCTTCTCTCTCCTCACTCTTTCTCTTCTCTTTGACTGTGTCTCTTCTCTTTTTTTTTGTAATGTTTTGTCATATCTTTAACCGTGTACCATTAAACTTTAAAATAGAAAAAAATTCAAAATATTTTTAATACAATGCATGTGGAGACAAGAAGCAATCTTCTATCAACAGATTGGTATGAATTTAAGGTGCATATTTTCCTGCATTGAGAATCCAAATGGGCAAAAAGAGTTCGTGTAAAGTGTACCTCATAGATTAACAATTTGTGGGGAAGTGCTTTCTAAAGTGGGAAGACAAAAATGCTTTCAGAATTAGTTGTTTCTATACAAATTCCTCCAAAGCTTCATAGTGAAAGCATTTGGAATAATCACTTATAAATTTATATATATCTATATTCCTTTATATACATATATATGTTATAAAGAACTTGAGTTTCTATCTACCTTATGAAAAGGTTTTCTAACTATTTTTGATCTGTCACAAATAGAATACCTTTCATCATTTGATTTAATATTACTATGAATTAATTCTAAATTCATTATGCATTTCATACTTCTAGAATTAACATGACCTAGTTGATATGCCATAAATCAAAAGAATCAACAATATAAGCGGAAGAATTAATATTATTACTCAAGCTCAGTTTGAACAATTCATTGGTTACATAGTCTTTTCCAACGTATTGTCCATTCTTAGTTACATTGATGCTATCAAACTCAAACAACACTTTAAAACCAAATTTGTTCAACAAACTCACTGACACTAGATTTTTCCTAATGTCCGAGACATGACGTACATCATTAAGAGTGAGTTTCTTTCCAGAAGATAAGTTAAGCACCACTTTTCCTTTCCCCGCAACCTTGGCTGATGAGGAATTTCCCCTATGAAGGCTTTGACTGTCTTCAATTTTCTCATCGGTTTGGAACAAACTTTTGTTTCTTGCTATGTGCCTCATTGCACCCGAGTCGATCCACCACTCAGTATCATCATCAACCATGTTCACTTTGAACACCACAGCAGCAAAGTCTTCGTCATTTACGACGTTGGCTTGTACATGTTGTTGTGTTTTTGCTTAGATTTCTCTTTGCAATCTTTCTTGAGATGACCAGGTTTACCGGAACCCCAAAAATTACTTTTGATAATTTTGGGTTTCTTGCCATTACCGGAGTTGTTATTTCCATCACGTTTTCGTTTCTTTCCATTATTCTGAGATTTATTTTCAACAACCATAACCTTTAGAATTTTCTTATCAATTTCAATTTTCTCCATATTTCGGGTATTCTCCTCAATTTGGAGAAACTTGATCAACTCTTGTAAATCCAATGGCTCTTTCTTTTGTGTAAACTCTTTATGAGTATTCTTCCAAGTCGAATTTAACTTAGCAATAATGCTAGAGACTTGGAAAGCCTCGTCAAGAGTATGACCCTCGAAAATAATTTGATGAAGAAGTACTTGAAAATCATGAATTTGAACAAGAACAGATTGAGTATCTACCATTCGGAAATCATAAAGTTTACTAACCAGAAAGCGCTTATTTTCAGCATCTTCTGTTTTGTACTTGTTCTCCAATTCTGTCCAAAGTTCCCTTGCCGTTTTGTTTGCCGAAGTTGGTTCGTACACATCATAAAGTGAATTCGACATTGCATTTAGAATGTGACCCTTGCACATAAAATCGTCTTGTTCCCACTTTTGGCGTTCTCTCATTTGTGCCACTGTTTCTCCCTCGACTTCTACAGGAGCATCCCGTTCGAGAACGTAGCCTATCTTCAACGTCATCATATAGAAGAACATTTTTGCCTTCCAACGCCTAAAGCTGAAACTATCAAATTTCTCCAATTTTGAAATTTTAGACACAACATCCCTCACAGATCTCTCGGCCATTGCAAAAATAAAGTCTTAAAATTGTAGAAGAAATAGTAAAATCGAGATTCTGCCCAAGTTGAGAATCACTCTTTCTTTAAGACTTTATTTGCACCCTTTAATGCTAGGTATCAACATATAAGCCTCCTAAGATAAATCAGGCAAAACAATTTTCAAATAGCAGTATATGAATATACTTGAATATAGAAGATTTGAAAAAAAAATGAAAATTGTATATTTCAATGTAATGAAGTAATTATTTCGGATGGAGGGGTCATATATTTATAGGAAACATAGTCACCACTTAGGAGTTGCATTGATTTGGATAAGTCTTGTTGAACGAAAAGGTTGCACCTTTTCGTTCAAGCTAAAGTGTCATGGAGCCAAATTAAACCATTTCAATTTAACGTTCAAAAAATTAATTTTTGTACTCAAATTGAATCATAATGGTGATTTTTAATACTTAAATTAAAATTCGCAACAAAAAGATAAGCCACAACCACTGACGGCACGCGATCACATGGTGCGCGACATGTGGTGCATCACATCACACCAGACGTGGGTGATCCCTCCAGTCCCTTTTTGCTTATCAATTTAAGTATTCAAGAAAGTACATTAATTATATACTTTTCCTATGTGGGATAAAGAATTTCCTCATAAATGTTCCAAATAATTTTTTTTAGTTTCTCATTAAACAATTGTTCCACACAAATATTCCAACAGTAGACATTGTGAATTAATTGTTCTCAACCAATACAACTAATTGAGCTGTCGTGAATCGTGAATCTTATATTTATTTATATTTCTTCAGGGTCTTTATTATTTGAGAGTAGGGGTGTTCATGATTTTCTGAAACCGTACCATACCGACCGTACCGCACCGTACTGTACCGAAATAATGGTTTTTTCACTTAAAATTATCGATTTTGGTACGAGCCGTTACCGTATCGAATATTTTGGTATGGTTTAGGTTTTAGAAATTTAATACCGGTAAAAAACCATACCCGACCGTATGTATATATATATATAACTATTCATTATATATTATTTGTAATGTTTTAGGATTTATAGATACGAATATATAGGAAATTGATTTCTTACCAAAACTTGTGGGAATGAGTGATATTTTAGAAATATGAAAAATTAAGTAAATTTTATTAAAGTTGACAAGTAGTTAAAAGATAGATTAAAATTATTTTCTAGAATTATTTCAAACCTAGACTCCAAATCATAATATTAACATCAAGAATGTGAATTAGACTATAACACTTACTCGAGGAAACAGACGAGGCTGAGGTACAAAGCACAAGAATTTGAATCTCCATGATGTTTATAGTAGTTAGGTTAAAGAACGATTATAAAAGAATACATGAAACATATTTGAGTACTCAACTAGTGTAGCTTCAACCAATTTACAAGACCTTAATTATAGTAAATTAACAATAACTCTTCATTCATCAATAATTGGCTGCTGCAATATTGTTAATATGTCTTATATCAGTTCTCTCAAATAGGGGTGCACACGGTTCGGTTTTTGCGGTATTTTTATAAAATTTATACCGTACCAATAATTGCAGTATTTTTACTATATAGATCACATGATTTATCTATGTGTTATCATTTCCACTTTTTATGCTAAAAAATCTCAAGAAAACTTATCTATACAATACACTAAAAGAGAACAAATCTCATCTCTCATCTCAATGCGTGTTTCTTTTGCACTTTTGTTCGTAGAGAAAAAAAGGGAAAAAAACTAGACTTTGCAATAGAAGAATTTTTTTGAATAAGAACCGATAAACTTATGCTTAGAATTAATATGTTCTCTTTTCCTTCAGAAATGTGGTTGTAAGTTGGTTGTTAACTATAACTATTAGGTAATAAAATTAAAAACAATTGTCAAACTAAATAATGATTAAAATGATAAGAATGTAAACTTTTATAATAATAGTTGGAATTATTATAATTGAGCGACTATTTGTGTTCCCTGTGTACTTTTATAATCGTTCTTTACTTCTACATTCTTTCTGTTTGAGGAAATAGAAGTGTTAAGCAGTGAGAATTCAAATATTATTTGTTATTAAAAAAAAAAAGAACCGTATGAAATGGAATCGGATCCAGTTAGAACTGGGGGAACCGAAACCGTCGGGGGCGGTTACGGGTCCAACCTAGATCCATTGCCATCACCAATGAAAAGTCAATCAATGTTGCATTCTATAAATTTTTCGGTTTCATGATTCATTCTGGCAAAATACCCTAATTCAAGGGTGAAAATGCAATTTCTCTGTTCTTATTAACCTTTGGTCAATCAAAACTCAAGAGCAGTCGCTTTTCAATTGTCCAATAAGGTCAACATCTTGTTTGATTAGTTTACACAAACTGGATATCCAACAACATTAATCAATTACCCAACCATAGTTTGAACTTATTCAAACTCATTATTTTATGTGAATGTAGTACATGGGTAGACTATGCTCGATCGCCAACACATTTTGGTTCAGTTGGTAAAAAATGAGTAACATAATACCAAAAGTTTGTGGATTTGATTTCCTCTGTCGATGTGAAGGCGAAGTTAGTGAACGATGTGTAGCGATTTTTGGTATCAGAGGCAATGCCCTGACCCGTAATAAGTGACCAAAGTCAACTATACCCAAACTTTTCGGTACCCAAAGAAAAAAAAGACTGTGTTCGACTTATACCGTGTGATTTAGGGATGAATGACTAATTAAATTAGTCGATACAAGTTTCAATATCTATCACTAAAAGTCCATTTGAAATGTATTCATTTACATAACAAACCAAACTTAAACACGTTTTGTTTTATTTGATAACTTTTACATTCGGATTGAACTCGACTTTACAAGCAAACAAATAATAAAATAAGCGCTCAATTCGTTTTCGACTCAATTAAAATTTGTTCAAGTATTAATCTAACCAAACACAAACATAAATTTTGAAACTCGGTAATAATTCAAATAAACTTGAACAATATGTTATTCAACTTGGCTCGATTCGTTTACAACTCTAGCTCGATCCTCTGAAGAACTACAACTTATTTCTTAGCATGAAGATATAACTATGCAAATCAAAAGACTATATATCACAAGTCTTAACAACTTTTGGCAAAAATAACATTTGGTGACCCACGATAATTAACTAATTATTTAAAGATCTGCTCTTTTCCAGTCAAGTCCATAGAAAATAAATAAACTAATCCCCAATTGCGCTGGATATTATTAATAAATTTTGCCAACCTGTCAATGTAATTAAACTAATGTCACCATTCTTAAACTGTTGCAATTGTCCTAAAATTATTCCATTTTTTTAATTCAGACCGTACTAGGTTATACTTCTATCCAAATATTGGGTCCACAAACCCTTGTAATTTTGCACTTTTCCTTTTCAAGCACCTATTTTTTCGTCTCTCCGCACAATCCATTACCTCAATTTCTCCGAAAAAAAAATACTCTAATCCCATTTTGATTTTGCTGCTATTCCATTATATATATATATACACACACTAGCGGTCCTGGCACACGGTCCTCGCGCGCATATATAGGTTGGGTGTAATGAAAGGAGTTGTTAAGTTTTTACATTGAGAGTTTGAATAATAAACTTTTTATAAGTATTGAATTAAAACATCTCAAAATATTTAATACAATGCATAAGATGGAGAGAAGAAGCAGTTCCATACAGGAACTCAACAGATTAGTACACGAATAAATTGTATCCAAGTATCTACTATTTCTTATAAATTTGTGCTTCTATGTTTTTCACAACTTGCAAGCAATTTCCTTGTTTCCTTTTTAAG
Source organism: Buddleja alternifolia (assembly GCA_019426215.1). NCBI lineage: Eukaryota > Viridiplantae > Streptophyta > Magnoliopsida > Lamiales > Scrophulariaceae > Buddleja > Buddleja alternifolia. Next base: position 1,661,852 of record CM033394.1, read on the forward strand.
GCTACTCCTTTAAGCTGCATGACATTTTCCTGTATTGAGAATCCAAATGGACAAAAAGAAGTTCGTGTCAATATAGTGTACCTCAATAACAGGCCTAATTACATTTTTCGTCCTGTATCTTTTTAACTTTTGGATTTTGGTCCTGTTTTTTTTTATTTGCAAAGTCGTCCTGTAACTATCCAACCTTTGGCAATTTTAGTCTGATTTTGATCAGAGCTGACCAATTTGGCCAGAATTTGTCACATGTGAAGTTGACCGGACAAAATTGATGTGGTGGCATGCCAAATAGACGCTGACTAGGATAAAATTTTATCCTAGTCAACGTCCATTTTGGCGGAAAAATTGGAAAATTCCCAATTTTTTGTCCATGTCAGCACTACGTGTTCGACAAGTGGCAAATCCGGCCAAATTGGTCGGCTCCTATCAAAATTGGACTAAAATTGTCAAAGGTTGGATAGTTATTGGACGACTTTGCAAATCGAAAATAAAAAACAGGATCAAAATCTAAAAGAAGTAAAAATAGCGGACGGAAAATGCAATTAGCCCCTCAATAACATAACAATTAGAAGTGTGGGGAAAAAGTGCTTAACAGACTCAATTGTAATAGATTTGGGAAGACAAAAATGCCAGGGTAAGAAAAGAGTAGTACTTCAACAAAATCACTAAAACTCAATCAAACAATTGGTAGCTAGACAAATCAATATAGTTGAAACACATTGAACCCATTAGAAGGAAAACGAAAAAAAAATCACGAAACTTTGCAAAACAACCCGAATCGAGTACACTTTGCTAAAAATTGTCTGAATGGATATGCAACTATCATTGTGATAAAACTCAAAGAATGCAAGTATGCAACTATAACTACCAGAAAAGGAGTAATCAGTCTCAATTCTCCTATAAATCTATACTGAGGATGAAAGTCATATGCAACACATTAGCCCATGTTAGAATTTGTAGAAGAACTTGTTCCATGTAATCCAATTCTGATACATTTAATGTACGGAAAATTTTAGCTCGCTCACGGCTCGGCCGCACACATGTGTATTTTATAAAATAACTTACCCAGTAGCGGATCTACATTAGAGGAGGAGGGGGGGCAGTACCCCCACTCAGATTTTTTTTTTAATATATACGTATTTTTTAGTTTTAATTTATAAATTACATTAATGCCCCACTCAAAATTTTAAAGGCCACCCTCAATTCCAATTTTCATCTCACTCTCGGCCTCTTTCAGAAGCTCGTAGACTACAGTTGTAAAATGTAGTTTACTAATTATTATTGATCATTTTGTGTTAAAACCATTATTTATATTTATTTTTTATTTTGTTCGGTAAATTATGCTTCCACTGATCCAAATTTCTAGATCCTCCACTGAACTTACCAATTATATGACAAGTGTAATATACTCTTCTTGTGAAATACACTTGGGTGCTGCCCAGTCGAATCTAGATTGAAATTTTCCCATACATGAACTTTTTTTTAATTGGTAAAATAAAACATCATGATGATAGTGCCAAATTAAGTTCTTCAGTAGAATGTACGAGTATGTGCAAATGTAAAGAGGAAACAAACGTCAATTTAGCATCAACCTTATACCTCCTCCAATTGGGACACTTATACAAAGCAAAAAAGATTAGCACTTACAAATTCCAGAGCAAGACCACAACTAAAAACTCAAAATTTAATGGTCTAATGGTATCCATCTCCCATTTTACGTGAAAGATTCTGAATTCGAATCCAACCTCTCAAAAGTTGTGGTTTTCCCTTCCTTTATGGAGTTAGATAGAGTCTTTATAGCTCATGATTATAACTATCAATCTTGATTTGTCGGGCTAGATATTTAGGGTATTCTCCTCCGTTTTGAATTAAAAAAAAGACCACAACTGAAAGGAAATTCATCTATCAATATTTGTGTTTCTTTAACTAAAATTTTAGGAGAAAAATGTGAATTGAATTTCAAACTCAACTGCTTTTTATCTACGCAACTCTTTGCAACTATATACTATTTCTAAAGATCAAATCCCATCCTTCATAAAGGTTGCACATGTACAGTAATATTTTTTTTTTGATAGAAAAACGATAATCATATATATTAAGACAAAGCAAGATCCATCGACATGGCCTCAGACATTAAAAAAGGAAGATCAAGAACAACCTCTTGGTCATCCAAGGCACATGTACAGTAATTGTATCTGACACAATGTAAGTGTCAACAACGGACGTGGATAAATCGATTTGCTTTCGACTCGATTAAAACTCGTTCAATTATTAATTAATCTAAACGCAAATTTATACTTTGAAACTCGATAATAATTCAGATAAACTTGAATAATATGTTGTCCGGCTTGACTCAATTCATTTACAACCTTGGTCCGATGCCCTGAAAAACTATGACTTATTTCTTAGCATAAAAAATATAACTATGCTAATCGATAGACTATATAATCATAAATGTTAAATAAGATATCATATATATGATATCTTGTTATAGTTTTCCATGGATATCTCTTTCTGGTTATAGCTCAGAATTTACTTGTATTCAATTTTTCTTATAACTATATATATATATATATATATATATATATTACTTTTTTCCCACAAATTTTCACACTCTAACAATAAGTCTTTAACCAGTTTTGGCAAAAATAACAATAAGTAACCCATAATAATTAACTAATTATTTAAAGATCTGCTCTTTTTCAGCCAAATCCACAGAAAACAAATAAACTAACACTCAATTGCGCTGGATATTATAAATAAATCTTGCCAGCCTGTCAATGTAATTAAACTAATACCGCCATTCTTAAACTATTGCAATTGTCCTAAAATTGTTCCATTTTTTTTAATTCAGACCGTCTCTTTAGGAGTTATTATTATTACTAGGTTCTGTTCTATCCAAATATTGGGTCCACAAACCCTCGTAATTTTGCACTTTTCCTTTTCAGGCACCTATTTTTTCGTCTCTCCACACAATCCATAACCTCAATTTCTCCGAAAAAATACTCTAATCCATTTTTATTTTGCTGCTATTCCATTATATATATATATATATATATTGTATTTTTTTGCCCCTGCTGAAGAAGGTACTCTGCTTCCTATATGCTTTCTTGTTAAGAAATTTTTGTGGGTTGTTTAATTAATTTTGCTTTATTATAAATGGGTTTGCTTTGTTTTGGAAGTATTGTAATCAAGAGAACTGTAATTCTAAATTTTTGAGTATCAGTAAGTGGATTTTCACCAAAAACTGCAGTTTATTGAACATTCCCCTGTTTTTATTTTTTATTTTCAGAAAAAAAGATTTGATCTTGATATATGTGACATGGGATTTTCCGGTGATTTTATGTGAAATCATTAGAGATACTCAATAAATGAAAACTTAATTATCTTGGGTTTAGAAAATTAGATTTTTATGAGTAATGATTTTCACCAAAAAATTCCCCTGTTTTTTTTTTCCGAAAAAATTTTTAATCCTGGTATATGAGACATGGGAATTTCCAGTGATTTATGTGAAATAATTAGTGATTCTCAACAAATGGAAACTTGATTATTTGGGATTCAGAAGATTAGATTTTTATCAGTAATAATTTTCACAAAAAAACTGCAGCTTGTTGAAAATTCCCCTGTTTTTTGTTTTCAGAAAAAAAAAAGTTGATCTTGATATATGTGACATGGGATTTTCCAGTGATTTATGTGGAATAATTAGAGAAACTCAATATATGAAAATTAAATAATTTGGGATTCGGAAGATTAGATTTTTACTAGTAATGATTTTCACAAAAAACTGCAGCTTGTTGAACATTCCCCTGTTTTATTTGTTTCAGAAAAAAAAGATTTGATCTTGATATCTGGAAATTGGATTTTCCGGTAATTTATACGAAATCATTTGAGATTCTCAATAAATGAAAATTTAGTTATTTGGGGTTCAGAAGATTACATTTTTTCAGTGACAAATTTAACAACTGAGTGTAAGTAGATTTTCACCAAAACCTGCAGCTTATTGAACATTTTCGCCATTTTTATTTTTTTTCTAGAAAAGAATATTTGATCTTGATGTCTACGACATGGGATTGTCCGGTGATTTATGTAAAATCGTTGGAGATTCTCAACAAATGAAAACTTAATTATTTGGGTTTCAGAAGATTAGATTTTTCCAGTGATCGGTTTAACACCCGAGTATCAGTAAGTGAATTTTCACCAAAAATTGCTGGTTCTTAGACATTCATTCCCCTGTTCCTTGTAGAAAAACAACTTGATCTTGATATCTGGGAAATGGGATTTTTTGATTATTTATCTGAAATCATTAGATATTCTCAACAAATAAAGATTTAATTATTTGGGTTTCAGAAGATTATATTTTTCAGAGATAAATAACGCCCGAGTTTCAGTGAATTTTCACCAAAAATTGCAGCTTATTGATTATCCCCCTGTTTTTTTTTTCCCAGAAAAAAGAATTGATCTTGATATCTCTGACTTGGGATTTTCCGGTGATTTATCAGAAATCATTAGAGATTCTCAACAAATGAAGAATCGATTATTTGAGGTTTAGAAAAAAGTGAGAAAAAACTACAAAAGAGTGAGAATGAAGAGACTGAAAGACGATAAAAGAATAATGGGGCCGATGTTTCCTAGGCTTCATGTGAATGATACTGAGAAAGGAGGGCCAAAAGCACCTCCAAGAAACAAAATGGCCCTTTATGAGCAACTAAGTATTCCTTCTCAAAGGTTTAGCCATGCCCCGAATAATATCGCTGCGAGTTTGCGATCGCCTTCGAGCCAGGTGAATTTTCAAGAATTTTAACCTTTTGCATATTATTTGTGCTTCTTGATAATAGATAGTTGCAGTTGTTGTTTGACTTGGTTGGTGTAGTTTCTGTATATGATTGCATTAGCAAAATTCTCCGATTTCTTTTAAAAAATAACTCGATACTTTTGTATGGCGTTGGTATCCTGCGTATATCTTTTATGAATTTATGTGTCAGAATTCTTCTAAATCATTAACTAATAGAGCAGATATTCATGAATTTTATTCCGATTTCGATAAGGTTAAGGTAATTGAAGATAAACACATTATGCTAACTTAATTTTTAATTTATTTAGATAGATGTCTGTTTACTAGATAAGATGATTTCTTATTGACGTTTTTGCATTATCTTTATAAAATAAATAAGTATTTTGTCATCTAGATATTCCCGATTAGTAGAGAATTAAATGAAAAATTTTGTTATGTGAACGAGATTTTGTCTGAGTTTTTCCCAAACTGCCAACGGATAATACCTGAACCACTTATTTTGATATCTAACATATGATTCTCAAATTCTAAATTTGTTACTGTTGTACTATGTATGTGATGATTTTCAATTTCAGTAAAGATTAGATGCTCTTAAAATTAGAAGCTGTGCTAGAACATTTCATTTTTTCTTCTGTGAGACGAGCTGAAACTAATTTTTCCCGGGATCGCTCTTAACAACTTGTATTTCTCTCATCAGCAGCCTTCTAGACATCAATCTGACAAGCGATACAGCCAATATTCTGAGATGAGCACTCCATTGACACAAGTTGAGCTGAGAAAGAAATTGGACGATGATGACTTTACGGTTCCTATTTTCTCACATCCTGTTCCAAGTCAAGAATGTGCTAAATATACCAATAACGTCCACATGGAAAAATTCTCCCCATCGTTCCCCTCTTATTTGAATCACATAATGAAATTTCAAGAAGCCACAAAGACCGGCATTCTTAATATGAGGCCAGAAGGCAAAAGCCAGAATGAAGAGAATATGGCAGCATTGGACGAAAGAAATTCTCCTGCTTTACGGGGTTTTCAGTCAGAAGATCGAAATGTTGTCAATGATCTCAGTAATAACACAGAATCTCGTGAAGAGGAGTCCTGTAGAACGCTGGAGATGAAAAAATTGGAGAGGGGTGATAGTGTAACTTCTGTTTTGGACTGCATATCGGTGCAGGATATAACACCTGATGATGTTGTGGGAATAATTGGTCAGAAACGGTTTTGGAAAGCAAGAAGAGCTATTGCTAAGTAGGTTATTATGCTCGCTTTTTTAATCCAATTTCACATTTTTCCATGCACAAATGGATATTTATATTTCTTCTTCCATAAGGTTGTGTTTGGATTGAAGGATCAGATAGCCATGAATTTCAAATCCATCGACAAATTTATTGAGCCTGTTTTGATGCTTTCAAGTTATAATGGATTTTAAATCTCTAAAACTCATTTTGAGCTATTTTTCCAATCTGGTGGATTTTTGGATTTGAAATCCACATAATTTGGACTCATTTGAAATCTTTCCTCCAAAATCATTCCTAAAGCCGAATCCATCAATCCAAACACAACCTAAAGTTAATCGGTAATGAAGTGGTAGTTGAAAGTGTTGGAATGTCCAAATAAAATGTATCGGACAGACAAAAACTGGCTTTTGTCCAATCAATTAATGTTATAAGTAGCTGATTTCACTTGCTCATTTGATATTTGGGTTTTGCCAGTAGTTGTAATTATGATTCCACTAATTTATTATAATAGGCCTCTTAAATCATGCTTTAAATCAGTGAAGTTAACTGACAATGTTTCAAACATGAAGTTCTTGAATTATCTTACTCAAGACATATTTCTACTGTGTATTTTGGTAATTGACTTGTAAGTTCTCGTGTGACGTAATTTTTTCTTGTTCTTTGCAGTCAACAAAGAGTTTTTGCAGTTCAGCTATTCGAGTTGCATAAATTGATAAAGGTGAGGAGCCGTCGTTTGGTTTAAGCGCGTTTAATTTAATAAACTAATAATTGAGTTTAATCTTTTATCAGGTTCAGAGAATACTTGCTGCTTCACCACATCTTTTGCTCGAGGACTCCGCTTATCTAAGCGAAACAATAAAGCCTTTGCCTCGGAAAAAATCCTCATTAAGTGATCCTCTTAAACCGATTCCAAACATATCCAAGCAAAAAGTCGACCCGGAGAAACCGAGCCGCAAGCAAGAATGCTCTGCCGAAAATACCCTTGCGAAACCATCTTTCTCATCCATTCAAAAAGATGTGGACAACAATTCTCCAGCACCGTCCGATCAAAACGCTCGACCGTGGAGTTTCAATCAACCGAACGGGCACCATTGGTTGATCCCCGTGATGTCTCCATCCGAAGGACTCATATATAAGCCATATCCCGGGCCTGGCTTCGTTGACCCGGCTCACAGAGGTGGTGGGCACCACGTATTAAATCCCATGGTGGGTAATTTTCCAACTTCAACATATGGTGTTCCGGCCCCACATCCTCAGTATCAATTCCCGTCTTTTATTCCGACCGGGCCCCACAGCTACTTCCCGCCATTTGGCATGCCAGTTATGAATCCAGCAACATTCCAAATGAACAGCCCAGATTTTCCCAGTCGTGTGGAAGGTTTTCCACAAGAAACCGAGGGTACTGAGGTACAAGCCAGCACTGCAAGTAGCCCGAGCGAGAGAATACAAGTTAGTAAAGCAAGCAGTGGTCAGGAAGGAAGAAACATGCTTCCACTTTTTCCCGAGGCGGCTCCAGCTATCGGCCAGTCCAATCCTAGCCCTCAGCCTCCGGAGCCTGAGTTAGTGGTTTCAACTCGAGTGATCAAGGTTGTACCTCATAATGCTAGAACTGCAACTGAATCTGCGGCTAGAATCTTTCGATCTATACAAGAAGAAAGAAAACGGTACGATTTGGCGTAGAACTTTCCTATCTTGTGTGATTTTTTGCTTGTGATCTTTTGTAAGTGGACTTCATTTTGTAACGGTTGCAAGTTCTGTACATATATATTGCATGAGATCAATTATCTATGATAGTGATTATCAATTTATCATAGGTGGTGTAATTTTTTTTCCTTTCTAAAGTTGATGTTGAGGCTCAAATTTGTCTTCTAATTTATTTCTTGACAAAATTAAGTGGAGTGCGGTGCATAACAAATCGAATCTATATAAAGTATAGTTCAAAATTTGCTTAGATTCTTATCTAGTTTGTAGAGTTACACTTGAGGTTGGTTCCTTTGTTAATCGAACGAACTTTAATCAAGAGAAGAACGCTTGTTCCATCGTTAATCGAACGAACTTTAATCAAGAGAAGCACGCTTGTTCCATCGTTAATCGAACGAACTTTAATCAAGAGAATCAAGCTAGCTTGATGTACATCCACATATTTTATTTTTGACAAATAAAGATGAGCTCGATGCGAGCATCAAATCATATCCACAAAAAAGTATGTGTTAAATGATTTGTGATATTAAGTGAACCGAGGTCAATCAAACTTTTAGCAGTTAATGTCAAGTATCGAATAAGTTGATTTATTTTCCATCATCCTGCTTTGTTTTGATGATGGATCCTGATAAGCAGTTGAAAAAGCAAAAATATCAAAAGATGTTGGCCTAAATGGACTGATATATGACCTGAGTAAGCAAGATGTTTTGAGTTTGAACACTTCCATGAGTAGAAAACAGTTGTGGAAGGAGGTCTCACAATCGCGATTACGCCTGAGAATGTCTCAAAAGATTAATCTTGAACTTTCGGACATTGTGGATAGATTGAGAAACCAGAAAACCATAAAAAGTAAGGCACAAAATCCTATTTTTCCTTTTTTTATTCCTCACCACAATTGGACCACTCAAAATAGCCTTCATATTCTACTACTATTTGCAAATAGAGCAAGCCCAGGTATTACAAATAGAGGCGATTATCAACACAATGTACAAAAAACATCCCTCCTACAGTATACAAGTTTCATATAGTGCTTAAAACAAATATTCTAGCTGAACTTCAAAGGTCAAAATTGCAAAAATAACGAGAAAAATTTACTCATTTCTGAAAGCTTCCGAATTGGTATTGTTGCTGATTGCTTAGGCTTGCGAAAAAGTCGTCGCTCATTGATGTCGATGTGGATCCACTACCCATAGCCCTACCCATGTAAGATGAAGGCAAAGGTCCGTTTTCTATTTCGTCTGATCCATCATTTAACCCACCAAGAATACCGATGTTTGCTAAGTTGACCTTCTTCGCTGTCATGATCGAACACAAAAAAGTTATCAGCCTAAACAAGTGATTGTTATGGTGTCACGGGGTCCACAAGTTTCTGACCCTACTTGTGGACCCCACACGGGTCCACGTGAATGATTTGTGACAGTGTTGGGACTCAGAGTCTAGATAGCTCCTATGAGAAACCCAGCCTTAAATCATACCATTAATCTCCCAAAATTCCAAATTTTAATTTTTTTTTTCCAAATATTTAGGTTTCGTAAATTAAACATTGACTATATCATATTGTTGTGAAATATTACAAGGAGAAATATAGCGTGATGTTTCACATATAAAAAGTCACTATGTGCCCACAAGAAGCGATTAAAAGTTAAAACTAATGCCTTGAATTAGTCATCACAACAATCACTAGATCTTAACCAAAACGGACTAATTCCAAAACGCGCGAGCGGCGCGCGGAGGGAGCTAAATCGATTTTTTTTATTATTATTATTATTTTATGGGGAGGTAAATTGCCTCTTTATGTTTCACAGGTTTTTTTGGCACTAATGACATTTCACAGGGAGCTAAATTGCAAGTAGCCCTAGCCAAAACTAAAAAAACCCAGTAAAAATTTGGCACCGAGCTCTCACCATATGCAATGGGTATCTTAGGTTGGAACTAATTTCTATACACCACGAAACTTTGTGTATACGGCAATACATAACTTATATTTTGTACTGAGAAGCCTTGTCAAAGTGTTTAGACTACAATGACAGGCTAAACTCTAGGAGATACAACTCCTGGAAGAATTTTGCTTTGCTCTATAGCTCTTGGTATTATGAAAAAAGGGGACGGGTTTCACTGGTCTAATATACTCTTTCAAGTGATACGAACATAAATCGGTCATAATTCCACAACTTCAGGAATATACCTATTATCCTTTGTGCATCCCTCACTCTTTAGGTTTAGAATATGCAAAACGAATTTGCTCAATTAAACCCACAGCCGTTCAGTTATATTACAGTTTCTATAGATCAAACTTGTCACCAAGTACATATTCTCTCAACTACGTTAATCAAAGCATACCATCCAACTAATATGCAGATCAACTAGAAAGAGCTTGTCTCAACTAAAAGAGTATAATAGACCAGTGAAGAAATACTTACATGCTGTTATATTTAGATCAATCAATCCACGGCTTAAAGAGTCGGCCCATATTCCAGATTTGACTTGAAATTCTTCCTTCTTGGGTTGAAGCTTGACTTCAATCGAAGATTCATTCACGTTCCCATGGAGTTCGTCATTGGAAGAATTTTTATAAGATACACTTGATAAAGGATCTTTATGAGAAGTGAAGGCACCAAAAGGGTCGGACCCCTCGAAATTGTTAAGTGGAACTGCAGCAAATGGATCGACTATATCACTAGGTGTATCAGATTTAGAAGCCATGTTGTCAGGTTGGGAAGGTGGATCGGGTGCAGCAAAGAAATCCATTGTTGTAGAAACAGCGGGTTGGGAGGCAAATAGATCAACATTTGTCTGCAGAAACACCCGAATTATAAACCTTGAGAAAATTATAAGTAACAAGTAGTTTTTCAAGAATCTGAGTATTTGAGGAAAGATCAGTTCGAAATTAAAAACCAGCATCACAAACAAGGGTGCAGCTCCCAAAACTGGATAAATTATCACCCTTTCTTTAACTCAATTCCTCATCAAAAATGCACTCAAAAGCACATGTGGACGGGAACACCCTCCCACTCATGCACTCAACACCCCCCCCCCCCCCCCCCAAATTTTAGTCTCGTTGTTTCCGAAGTAGCAGAAATAGTCCCGTAGCATTTTCTTTTTCTTTTTTTTCAATTTTGGTCCCATCCATTTGAAAACAAATGGAATTTCACGTGCGGCATGCACGCGCCATTAAGGGTCATTTGAAATTTATGCAAATTAAGTAATGGTCATGTTCAAGGCACGTGACCAAACTAACGGTTCCAATCCATATTTTAACGGTTGGGACTAGAAATGCAAAAAGGGATGTCCTACAAGGATTAATACTGTAATTATCCCTATATATACATCACAGAGACACACATTCAAAACACATAAATATATATATATATATATAGAGAGAGAGAGAGAGGTCTACTCGAGTCATGTAATGGAGAGAAGCTATGTGATCATTATTTTTTTCCAACTCAGATAACATATGGATGGAAGCCTTACCTGAGATGCTGGACTTTTCCCTGCTTCTGGTTCAGGTACTGCCGATACAAAAGCGGCATCAGCAAATAAATCAACCTCTGAAGGATCATTGTCCAAAGAAGTAAACTTGTCCAATGGAACAGATACTGGTGCATCCAGAAGATCACCAACATGATTTTGTCCAAAAAGATCCACTTGGTTACTTCCAGCAGAAGGTTCTGATTCAACAGCAAAAAAACGGTTAATAAATTAAAAAATTCAAATTTCTGGTCAAAATAGCATCTCTTCTGCAATTAACAAGATCATCAGGTCAATTATAGCTTGAAAATTAGAGCACAATTGACCGATAAAAACTATGTCGTCCAGATTATACGAAGTTGTCTCTAAACTTTTTTAAGTATTTTATTCTCTTAACCCGGGATTACAGGAATATGGACATAACCATCTTTTCTCCCATTTCCATGGAGCAGCCTCCAAATTCAATTTAATTTCTCTGTAATTGCTTTTAAATTTCGGTTGCATAGAGCTTAATGAAAGACACGTGAAAGATAGGTGATGTGCAGCAGTTTTTTCCATCCTCTTTGTTAGCAAAACACATGTTCAGACCCCGCAGAATGATAAAACACACACCACTAAGAAACTTGTAACTTACTAGCACTTGAAGTCCCCCGTGGATCGAAATCATCAAACTCTTCATCATATTTTTCTAACGATGCATTTTGTGAGCGATTTGAAGCAAACTTATCTGGCTTGCTAGCTTTTGTTGAACCACTGACGGGAAAGTCTTGTTTCTTGCTGCAAAACATTCTTGGGATTTAGAGAGAATAAAGCAAAGACATTATCAGACAAAAAGCAATGACTAAATTACGAACTCAATAAAATCTCTCTCACGGAACTTTTGCCAAATCTCACCCTAGATGAATCAATTTTGGACTCTTATAAGTTCACAGGAGTTGAAATTACACTTGCTGATGTACCATGCAATTAATGCCAGGCCTTAAAATTATAGGGAAAAAGTCTTGGGTATGTACTTTCCAAGAATAAGTACTATTTTTAGTATAATTTCCAGCTTCACTGAAAATGTGCGAAAAAGTGACTAATAAGTGCATTCACACAGGGAAAAAGAGTTTGAAAAAGTAAAAAAGTATCCACCCAGTCATGCACCAACAAAAATTGAGTACGTAGCAATGTTTGAATCATTTGTAAGCTCAAACGAGATCATAACATAGTTAAAAATGTTCTCAGAAAATAAAGGGAACTTTGTCAGCCACACTGCATAGAGACAGATGTAGCAATTTACAGACCTTCCATAGCGAGAAGACTCTTTCTTTGATTTCGTAGTCTTCTCATATTTATCTTCACCAAATTGATCCTTGCCCTTATAACTATCCTTAAATGTGTCATTATCTCCTGTACTACCAGAACCTCCATATCGATCACTATTCTTAAAGCTGCTGCTACTGAATGAGGCTGCACCTGACTTGTATGTTATGCCAGATGATGAAAGTCCAAAATACCTGTCAAGTAATAGCAAAACCCATAAACCCACCTTTAGTGAAACAACAGAATGAAAGGACTTACTCAATAAACATAATATAGACATCATAGCATGGCTTACTTTTCACGATTGGCGGCAGCTTTATTCCTTACTTCTTGTATTTTGTCTCCGTCATTTAGAAGAGCCACTATGGTTTCTGCCCTTTTCCTCACATTAATTCCCACATCCTTCCCACTTGGCTCAACATACTCAAAACTTGCCAGAGACTAAAGAAATTGAAAATGGGAGGAAAAGAAATCAGTAGGAATAAAACAAAGACACCATAATGAGTTATATCTAACAAAGTTTCAGCATATTCATATCGAGATAAGCAAAATAAATGAAGGAGAGTTACAAGGGTGAAAATACATACAGATATCTGAAAAGTATGTTCTACTATATCATCAAGTGCACGTTCGGATCCATGTGCCACCAGATACTCTATAACAGCCAATGCCTAGCGAAGAAAAATTGTTAGATTCTTTTTTTCCCTGTGTATAAAAGGTCATTCGATAGAAAATAAAAAGAAGACGATAGAAGTAAAAAAATAAAGTACGTGATCAGATGTTCAGTTTTTACTCATTCAACCGTGAAAAAGACAGGAAATAAATATACTAGAGAGAAAATTTCCAGTCGCTACCTTGTAGACAAAACGCCAGCTCTTGCCAGTCTCTGTCAATCTTGTCCAGAGAACATTCATAACCATCTGACATTCAGTGCTATATAATGTCTCAACAGATCAAGCATGTTACAGGAAAGCAAATCAGGTCACTTTAAGCAAACATATAGCAAAGAAGAAGATAACGAAATCCAAACAAATTTGTCAATGACAAGTGTGGAAAGTACAATTTCTTTGTGGCTTGTGCTATATCTGCCAATGCTGTGCCATGAGGACCCCAAGGTTCATCATCTGTCGCATCCAAAACCTAACCCAAAAAGAAAAGTAAAAAAATGAGTTCAAGTAAAGTGTTGCTTCGAGTCACAAGCAAAGTGACTCCAGTATCTAATAGTTTAGTATATTATATTCATTGATTTTCCAATTGCAACATGAACTTCTGAAGAAAAATATAAATTGGAAATTCTACTTGAACACATGCTTGTAACAGAGTTTGAAAATTTTCTACAACTCAATATTAATTACAGCAAAGACGTACTATTCCGAATCATATACTAGTGAACTTAGCATGTGTCTTTATCATCTTGGCTACTGTATCCCTTTCTAGGAAATGTTTGTACCAGAATATCTCAAGTATACTTATTTTTTTCTCTATTGATCGTTTCAGTTGTCGGAGTAAATACAGATGCGCATAATGTCTGAGGAAACAGCTGAACTAAGCACCATTATCTCACCTAGGATTCGAAATCTTTGAAGAGAATAATGCCCAATCACTTCTAAATAAAGCAACTAGAAATTAGATCAACCCAGGTGCAGGATAATGTCAGTATTCATGATGGAGGTGGAGGGGTGAGCTCTATCAAGTATATGATATAGATTTTGCAAAATTCATAGCGTTTCATGTGATGAAGCTTATTCTTGTAATATAATCATCCATTACCACATCAAAATGTATCCGAATATATGGAAAGGCATGCTGCTATGAGTATAGAAGTTAGCTAGTTATTGAAACGTTTGATCTATTTCCAGAATGAAGTCTTAGCTATGTAGACTTAAACTCTCAACTTTATCTCTCTATTTGAAAATACTGCCTATGATATAATCAAAAATTGCATGAAGTGGCGCGATGCCGAGCTGTGGAACAAGTTTATTGTTTTTTGTGTGGAGGCATTTATTTGTTTTCTATGCTAAATTTTGCAATTCTTTGCAAAAGACTTCGGAAAGTGGGGTGTGGAAGTGGACCAGAAACTTCGCTGTTGAAGACAGCGGGAACTTTTCATTGAGTTTGATCCCTTTTCATTGTGTTTTCAGAATAAATTTCTATATCAAAACTTTTTTTAATGTAGTTGAATAGTATGAAAAACAAACAGAGTAATGAGTCTATGTTCATACACACACGAAGCAATAACAAAGAACAAGATATTATTAAATACCGTGCATAATTACAATTGTAATTGACTAATTTCCCTCGTGTTTTCCTTTAAAGCAAAACGAATAAAAAAGCCGAAACAGTGATGGCAAAAAACCTTCTGCCTGCTCAAATATCAGCATTTCATCACATTCACATGAGGAAATCCTTTCTAGTTAATCTGATTAGTAAAATAGCATGTTTACATCACTAATAAACTGATAACACTAAATTATCAACGTAAGTAGCTGAATTGAACAACTTAATTCATAATTAAGATACCCGTGATGTCTTAGTCTAATGGTAAGACTGAGGCCCCATGACTTAGAGGTCATGGGTTCGATCCCACCAGATATTATAGTTCTTTGTTTCTAGTTTGTAGCTCACTGTTGCTAGTTTGCAATAGGAAATTGTTGATTACGATTTGATATCCGGTGAAATGATGGTTGTTTCATTCAAAAATAATAATAATTCATAATTAAGATCATAAAGCATAAATAAATTAGAAAATTGACCTAAATAATCCAATAAATTCAAATTTACCTTTTGTTCGATCTCCGGAACCTGCAAGACCTTCAAATTAACCTCCCTCTTTCTGCATGTACATAGTAAAAAATAGAAAAATAAAAAAATCATGCGAATGAAATCTAAAACAAAAGATGAATAAGTAATACAATCTGAACATATAGATATAAAATACATACATTTCTCGGACTGCTTGATCAAAGACCTTCATAAAATCCATGGCAAATAACCGATTAATATAAGAAAATTCAGACAAATCACAACACGAACTCGAAGAATTGAACGGAATTGAATAGAATTGTCAAAAAATTTACGAATTGAATATTGAAATAGGATAGAAAGCGATCACAAGAAATGAAAAGAGTTTGATATTGTGTTGTGTGCGATGACGGTTTGTATTTGGTTGAAATATATATAGTATGGTATCATACGTAGAGGAATATTTTAGGCTATGTTTGGTTATGTTTTGGGACGTTATTTTGGTGAGAATTATTGGTGAGAAATTTTTGGGGATCCGTGCGTGTTTGATAAGATTGTGTTTTGTTTTATTTTGGGAGTTGGTTTTTGGGCTTGTTTTTTTGGTGAGATAATGTATGATTTTGTTTCTAGAAGGAACAAAAGTTACTGTAGCAGTCAAATTATGAAGCTTTTGTCTGTTAGAGAGGAGAGAGAAAAGAGAAAATATTATGAGAGGAGTGTAGGGACAAAGTAGGTGTAGAAAGATGAAAAATAATTATTGTGTTTTTTTTTTACCAAAAAGTAGTGTATTTTTTACCAAATATTGTGTGAGCCAAACATTGTTTGGTGGGAATTTTGGACCAAATATGAGTTGAAAACATAACCAAACATAATGTTTGGTAAAAAGACGGACAAATTGCAATTTGCAAATAAGCCCCCGTGAAAAAAATATAGTCTAAAAATTCTGTATGTAATTTTGAAATTACTCGTTTCTCATTTTTATCTGCTCACTTTGACACCGTTAGTTTTTTACCTCATCCGACCGTTATGTCCATACCTAAAAGGATAAAATGCAAATAACTCCCCCGTGAAAATTTTTAAGGTATGGAAACCACTCCGGAATAAAATAGTCTAAACATCCTATGTGTAATTAAGCGAATTACTTTTTGCCCTTTTTCATCATTTCGTATTAGCTTAATCTGTATTTTGTAGAAGGTGTGGATTTCTTGAAAGATTACATATGTTTTGATACCTTTATAAGTTAAAGAAATTTGAAATTCTGTAGACCTAATGTGTACTATTTTATAGTCAAAGTTTGAAATATATTTATAAAATTAAATGTGAAGGATCATTGACTTTAAATCTAACAACTAATTGTCAACAATTTAAATTGTGACTTGAGAATTGCTATAAGTGGATTGAAAGGTCAAACAATGGAGGTTTTTAGAATTATATATATAATATATAAATAAAGAGAGTTTTATATAGATACATACAAATATATATAATATATCTTTATTTATTTAAATTTTAAGGAACTAGATATTCAAATGAAAAGATGGTTTGCACGCCATATGGAATCGAACACTGGATGCGGAGATTTTTAGGCTATCTTTTTTTCCGACTATATTTGTAATCAATTACGCGGGTTTTAGGGTTTTTGCAGGGGTTTGCAGCAAATAAAATTTTTCACAGTGGGCTATTTGCATTTTACCCTACTTTATGGTCAAAAAGCAAGAAAAAAATACAAAAATATTGCACAAGAGGCGCGTATATGACACCCTCCATCAATTTGTGACGGGGGAGTTTGTGCAACATCAAGATATCACAGGGGGTTTCGAGTTATTTTTTTTTTTTCCAGGGTTTTTCAATCAATTTTATATTTCACAGGGGATATTATAGATTTTACCCTTAGAAGACAAATTCTATTACATTTTTTTGCCCCCTAAATTTACATCTATCATTGAACTTTGCCCATTTAATGGCATTTTTCAAATTAATTTTTTTACGAAAACACTCCTCGTCAATTGTTGTTGTGGGCCGTTCCCCATATTTGTCTCCCAAATGTCCGGAGGACGAAAATGAATCAAAAATTAAATTTTGGAGATGGTAGCATAACAGTTAATACATAAAGGACTAAAATGCTACAAAGTTAATTAATACACAATACAAATTCAAAATTATTATTTTAATTTACTCCATTTGCCTCGTGTGATTTCTTTGGTCATTAATACACACCAAAAATTCACCACAAATTCAAATAATATATGGGCACTTTAGTCATTTAGTTAAATAAAGTTAATTGGGAGTGTGATTATCAATCACTTTTGGTAGTGCTAATATCAGCTTCCTATCGAATAAAAATAATATTTATCATGAATTGTGAACTCTAAAATATTAATAAAATTAAATTATTTTATAAGTTTATCATTAAAATATACATATACATATAAAAATTTCGTTCAAATCAAGTATAAATAAATATTCAAATGAACCAATTTGTTTGCATAAGTTAAAAATAAAACGTGTTACATAAATACGAATAAAATTACTCTTATTAGAGTTTATATATAGATATGTGTGTGTGTGTATTTACCAAAAATGAGTTTATATATATACATATATAGTTTCAAAAGTTTAGGGATAATCTTTAACTATATATATACTTATAACATATACAATTAGAGGTCGGGTTACGGATTAGGTGGACTACCATTATTAAACCCACCATCCCACGCGAAAGTGGCGGGTTGCAACAATTTCAACCTGCCACAATTATTTAATTATTTTAAACCGATGGTTTTTGAGCGAATCGGGTTGGTTTGAGCTGGTGATATATGTTATTTTTACACTAGTTTTCCCCCGTTTATCGACTTAGTTTTGATTGTTTTCTTGATAATTTGATCACATATGATACTTTGACCCTTGTTTTCTCATATTTTATAGAATAACATAACATTTGGAGGAAAAGAACAAGGATTGAAGGTAAATCATGCATCAAGATACAAACTGTCAGCGCAGTGTTAGAGTTTATGGAATAGATTTCTCTATCCATGTCCAAATTACACACTTCATATACCAATGGAAAGATAAGAGGCAAAGGTACATTTCTTATGTTGAAGACAAAGATCAGATATGTAGGGAAGGAGGTGAAAACGTCATCGGAAGAGACGTCTTACGATGGAGTTTTCTCATTCAGTGACTTGTGAGACAATTTTATCATCTTTAACGTTTGATTTGGGATTTGGTGTCTTCTTTAAAGTTGTAGAGCTTTGTTTTAGGATTCTATATCAACTTGAATCAGCTTATTCCAACATCGGTAGAGAAAGTTATACATATTTTACCAAAACTGGCCGGAGCAGCAGGGGATGAACGCCGAGACGTTCATTCACGAACGCCGCGGCGTTCACATGCAGTATCCAACGCCGTGGCGTTCAACCACCAACTCCGCGGTGTTCAAGGCGGCGGACTTGGCCTATAAATAGACCATCAGGTCATTTGGACGAAAATAAGCCCTAAAGACACTTGAGAGCAGCCAAACACCAAAAGGGAGGAGAGAAACACTTTGGAAAGAAAATTGAAAGTCATAACGTCTCTTTGAAGCCCCGGATTAGCAAGACGACGGAGAATTCAACGAGGGATCAAAATCATCACGATTATTCGGGAGTTTTTACATCTTTATTTCTTAACTGTGTCCAACTCTCTAATATGATTTGTATGATTCAGATCCGTACTTATGACATGAATATGAGCTAAACTTATTTGATTAAGGCCGTGGCTAGGCCGTTTATGTTATTTTGATTGTTCTTGCTTTGGTTTTTATTGGATTAATGTTGGTTTTAGTTATGTATTCAATAGTTGATCTCAATGCTTCACTTGTTTGATCACCAAGTGTTCGATAAAATGCCTAAGTTAGAGATCGAGAGATAATAACCTAGAGAAGATATAAACATTGAATACCCTATAGTTAAACCGACTAGAGATAGACTCGGTTTCTTTAGGTGGCTTTCCATTCACGTGGGGAATTCCTAGACCTTAAATGCATCTTTGTTAAGACGGGTTTTCATATAGAGATATATAGGAAATCGTTAATTAAGGTAGGGTTGCTATGCCAAGAGATTGGGTAGTACGTACGTTAGGGAATTTCGCCTTGGCTAAATCCATCTAATAATCCATTAGAACCTTAATCACAATCGAAATACATAAATGGTTGAACCATGTGCCTTAATCGCTTCTCTCCATTACTTTCCCCCTTTGTTTGGTTTGAAGTTGCCTTAGTTTATTTTCTTGTTTTGATAATTAGTTAAATCAACCTCTTATCGACCAATCTAACTTAGAAAAGAATAATACAGTAGTCTCAATACTTAGATAGTAGTTGTCCCTGTGGAGACGATAAACCCGGACTTAACGTCCACTTTATTACTACACACGACCAGTACACTTGTTGTGCATACACGTAAGATTCTGTCGTGTCAGCTGGTCGGGCAGGATAAGCGGGTTTATGTATACCCCTAATTGGCACAATGCACCCTTAAATTGCCCAGTCTTGACACAATGCATATTTAATTTTGATATTTGGCACTTTGCATTATCTAATTGCATATAGCTGGGGATTTTGCACCCTAAAATGAATTTACACCATCAAACTCACCAAAAAACAAGTTCACTCAGATTTTAGAGGGTAAAATTGTAAACACAAAAGGACAAAATTGCATTAAAAAATGTGAAATTTGTAAAAGTTCGACGGTAAAATTGTACCAAAATAACGTGGAATTTTGTAGAAGTTCTTTCAATTATAGAATTAGCCAATCAACTAAAATCTCTTAAGTAATTTGTTTAACCCTTGAAAAAAATCCTTCGAGAATCTCTATGTCAACCTCAAGCTCAACAGCCCCATCATTTTTATCTCTATCCGGAAGGGTTTCTTCAAGGCTTGATGAGAGAATCTTTGAGACTCTAGTTTTTATTGGTTAAACCAATTATTTAGAGGACTTCTATAGATTTTCACGTTTTCTTATCGTGCATTTTTATTTGTACTTGATAGATTTTCATTTTTTTCTCTGGGCTCAATTTTTCATTCTTTGTATTTACAATTTTACCATCCAAAAAAGAGGGAACTCATTTCTCCAGTAAGTTAAATGGTGTAAATTCATTTTAGGGTGCAAAACACAAGCTCTATGCAATTCCAGAACGCAAAGTGCTAGAAATCAAATTTGAGGGTGCATTGTGCCAAAAAAATGGTAACTTGAAGGTGCAATTGGCCAATTACCTAAAAGATGTGAAGAATATACGACGGACAAAGGAGTGAAAGATGAACAAAACTACTCTATACTCAATTTGAGATCATTCGCTAAAGGTTCGTTTGAGCTCAATTCGTTAACATATCAAACCAAATTTGAACTACCTTTTATGCGTTCGATAAGTTTGAGACTCGGCACAAGGTCAACTCAATTAGTAAAAAATAATAAAATATGTGTAAAAGAGTCAAGCTACTTGAGCTCGACTCATGTTCGCCTCGATGAATCTCGTTTGAGCTCGTCTCAATTGATGATCAAATCAAGCTTAAACACAAATTTCAAAACTCGATAATAATACAAACGAGCTTTAACAACAACTTGTTCGGCTCGACTCGATTCGATTAGCAAAAAATTAAAAAAAAAATGTGTAAAAGAGTCAAGCTAGTTGAGGTCGGCTCGCGTTTAACTCAATGAAAGCTCGTTTGAGCTCGGCTCAATTGATGATCAAATCAAGCTCAAACACAAATTCTGAAGTTCAATAATAATCACAAAATAAACTTAGATAACATCTTGTTCAACTCGACTCAGTTCAAACGAGCTAAGGAACATTTTTCTATTAACATTTACACTTCATTCCATTAATTTCTAGAATTTAATTACTATGCCCGTTCACCGCCACATACTCCCGCCCCATGCCCCAAGGCCCAAGCGATCTAAATATACTAGCGTGTAACCCGTGCTACGCACGACCTAAGTTAATTTGTATATAGTCTACAAAAAGTGATATAATGTTGTTTAGATTTGAGTTGAATATTTCTTTTTTTAGCACAAAATGAAAGATTCTTTTCAAAAATATCTTTGTGCATCATAAATACATAGATAGTGAAAAAGAACATTATCATTGCATTGTGCATCAAGAATGTTTATAAACTCACTAAAATAACAAATACAACATTATCATGATTTACAGAAATTGCTAAGAGAAAGTTTAAATATCTATAAAGTTTTTAAGTAACTAATATATTGTATTATGATATAAAAGACCAACTTTATGAAGTGCTACATAATATACTCCTCCTCCTTGAAATTAAAACTACCAAATGCGGAGAAAAAAATTATGATTACATATATAAATCAAATGACTGTGTAAATGATTGAGTTAAATTTCAAACAATTTAATCCAGAAAAATTATAATAATAAGATAAGATAAGAAAATTTACAGCGATAAACCTTGCTCCATCATAACAACATTCTAACTTGTGTGACCTTATTGATTGCCTGCTACGAACTCTATTTTGTAATAGCATGTGAAAGTAATATACTCTCCACTAACATGCACTTGGTCTTATGAATTGGTGATAGATGTCAGTTGCTCACTTCGTCACCAACTTAAGTAAAACAAAATTAGAACATTGCAAAGAAAATAGCATTTTAAGAATATTATTAGGAGACCACCGGGCCTTGATTGAATGTTTGTAAAACGAAAGGAAAATGTTCAGCTTGTAAAAAAAAATAGGTAAATGAAAGTATTTGAGCTGCATTCACCCATTGCCAAAGACCCGGAAAACTCTTTGGTGCATCGACTCCCAATGCACCAAAGAATTTTTCCGCCAAAGCCCCGTCATTCTTTCTTCTTTCCCGGAAAGCAATAACCATTCATAGGTGCTGGACTACTTTCTTGTCGGCTAGGTCTGTGTCAATAAATCAAATGTCCATTAGCAAGTTTAATCAGAAAAAATAAAAAATTGCACTCATCAATCATGCATGAATAATGTGTACAATTATTTTGAAAAATAAAATATAGATAAATTATCACACAAAAAGAAAACTTGTTAATATTTTTGTTTTTCCTTCTCTACAATCTATCATGCTCAGATATTGCAAAAAAAAAAAAAAAGCTTTGCAGGAAAAGAAATTTTCAGGAAAAAGAATGATAAATTGTCAATTGATGCTCTCCATAACAAATCTATATAAAAAAAAATAACAGGACTGCAAAAAGGAAAAGGAATTTATAAAAAGAGTAACCGTGAATTTCAGTCAAGACTTTCCCTTAAAATACCTGTAAAAATAATAAATTGATAGGAAAACTAAAAATTTAAACATTAAAAAGGAATTCAAAAAGGAAGAGTTACAATACCTGCTGCCGACAATTGAGAAAATATCAAATAAAAATCTGTTTTCAAGTAGAGTGCTTCGCAATTGTTGGATCTATCTTTATACAATCATCCCGTTATAATTCTGGCATGAATTAGTTTGAGGAGAGTCACGGTCCATTTTGGAAATTCCTTTTGGTTTTGACTTTTGAGTGAAGAAATGGTCGAAAGCAGAAATGTAATGAAGAAACTAAAAATATGAGGAGGGTACATGTACTGTTTTATTGTCGTATCTTGTAATTACAATTAAAGCACTTGAGAAAGATTCTAATTTGCATATGCAATAGGAACATGGATTGGGTTTTTTGCCTGCAATAATGAAGTTTTTTAGAAATTTCTTATCAATGTGTTTCTCTCTTCATTTATGCAATAAAAACATGAATCAAACACTGATCACTTTCTCAGTGTATAGATATAGTGAGAAACTCATTACCAAATTGAAAACATAAATTGAATGAAAAATGTCAATCTAGAGAACCACAACTGAAGTCAAATATTTAAAAAAATTATAATTCATTAAGCAGAAAAACTAAAAAAGGAAAGGAAATGAGAATAACTTGAATCATTTGATGTGTGCTTGGAGCAAAAAGAAATCCAGCAGAATGCATGTCATGACCTATGAAACGAAGTTATGAAATAAAGAATAACATTAAATGACATTCACAAATCAATTAAGCATAACTAACTAAGCAATCATCACAGAACATATCTATACCACTTTTTTTTTCAGATGTAAGTCGATGAAATTGATGTGTCCGACCAATAACTTTTGTTGTACACTTCAAAAAGATTTCCTGCAAATAAAAAAGAATTGTTAACAAAGATTTAAAAATTTCTGCAAACATCTTCACTACTATTAATATTTTAAAAAAACAGTGGCAAAAAGATGAATAGATGAGACAATGAAGAAAAGAAAAAATAGTTCACCAAGAATATTCAGTTGCATCAATAATATATTCATATGTGCTATAAAAATATAAGTTTAAACTTTAATAGAGGAAGATCACATAACCACTGTCAAAAGGTTTATTTCCTCCCTTTCAACTTCCAAGTCTGAAGAACCGAGAAGTGATAAATTAATTATATTTTTAGGAGGATTTTTATAAGTAAAGGCTTCCTTGGCTCCTTCTCTGCCTACCTTCAATGGCAATGAATCTCGCAAGCAAGAATCCATAAAACTCATAATTTTTTTTCTTTTTCAGTATAAATAGATGCAGAAATAAGCTTTTAGTAAATGAATTTCATGACATATACTTCAAGTATAACCCATATAAGCATTTCGGTAGCGTAACATTAAAATTTAAAATAAAACCATACCATAATGCAAATTAGAAATCAGGAGCTTTGCCAGTTTCAATTGCCGAAACCCCAGTTCCTCCGCCGCCACAGGGGCTCCTCCCGAAAGTGCCGTCTTGGTCCTACTGATCAGTCAACAAAATATTCTGCAAATATTAAAAAGAATTGTTTAGAAAAAATCATCAGGGAAACATGAATAGAAGAAACATGTTGAATTGAAAGCTTAATCGTTGAATAAGTGAGAAGATATTAGCGGAGGAGATATGGAGAGGTTAGGGAATTACGGA
Source organism: Buddleja alternifolia (assembly GCA_019426215.1). Taxonomy (NCBI): domain Eukaryota; kingdom Viridiplantae; phylum Streptophyta; class Magnoliopsida; order Lamiales; family Scrophulariaceae; genus Buddleja; species Buddleja alternifolia. The sequence continues at coordinate 1,686,051 of CM033394.1, forward strand.
GAGATAAGAGGAGTTAGGGAGGAAAGCAGTTATTGGAAGTGGGAAGTTTTCATGAGATCACGATTCACGAAATCTAACTGCAATTTTGAATTTGAAGTGGAAGTTAATTGTGGGGAAGTAATTAATCAAAAATTTTAACAATAAAATTAATTCAAAATTACCAGAAATTAGAATTAAGTTTTTTGAGGGTCAAAATTGGTCAACTACATCCTTCCTATATTAATATTACTAGCGTGTAACCCGTGCTATGCACGGAAGTTAATTAAACTATTTATTTTTAAATATAAATTTTCTATCTCGACATAGAATAACTCAATAAATGATTCAAGAACATTATTTATGAGTTCAAACTTCTCTATTAGCATATTAAATGATTTCAAGTAATTATGGTGAAAAAAATGGTTGTAAATTTTTTGTAGCCTCTGATTCATGCGGGTGGTCGGTATATTTAGCAAATTAATGTAAATTAATATAAAAGTAACATTAAGAAAAAATAAAAGGTTGTTAATTACCTAGAGATAAGAGATAACACTTCCACCCATAATGCATAACTTCTTTTCCTCTTTATGAAGAAAATTACATGAACAAAAAATTTTAAAAAAAAATTAAAAGAAAAATTGATAGTGAATCATACCATAAAAATAAATTTGAGAACATTTATACATAATCTTAGCATAATAAGAAGCCAATAGAAAAAGAAGTAAATATTATATTTCCCTTCCGCTTATCAAAGGTGTTTAAAAGAAGAACAATTATAGAAAGTTCAAAAAGCAAGTTGTGTAAATAAACATCTTTGACATCAAAAATGGAAATTTATATAAAATGAAATATAATTTGTCATCTTTAACACACCAAAAGTCTAGCTAACCACTTATACATATCCTAATATATTCTCCATTCCCAAAAAATTACATCAATAATTTTTGCCCATAAAAATGCATGAGCAACAACACTATCAAAGTTTGATATATAATGGCTTCATCCTTCGCACAGACCGCCTAAAGCCGCCCATCATGAATATGCCATGTTGCTTTAGAATGCGTCATATATTTATACATTCAAACTCTTTTCTTCGCGTGACATGCGCTCAAAGTATAATTTCATTAAATGACTTATTGTAATCTGAACCTAAAATTGATATAAAAATGGGATAATGAAAATTTTCAATGTAAGTCCAAACAAATTATACCATCACCAAAAAAGAAAGAAAGAATTAACATAGTTCGAATAAATTATCAACCGATATGTACTTGTGCTATCAGCTAAAGAAAATTAAATCATCAAAGAGATATAAAGAACCTCATTCAGTCTGCACCAAAGAAAATCCCCATTACATTGTCTTAAAAAAAAGAAGCTATGTTTAGAAAAATATGGGAAAAAATAACCTGTAGTCCAAAATGCAAAATAGTGAGAAACTTATTATCAGATTGAGATATAAAATTGAAGTCACCAATTATATACGGTAAAATACGACTGAAACCAACCTATGGCCAAAAACATAAAATAGTGAAAAATTAATTATTAAATTAAAAATGTTCATTAAATGAAAAAAATTGAATATGGGGTACCACAACCATAATTCGAATTTTCCAAAAAATTATGATACATTTAAGTAAATCAACCAAAAGAATAAAAAAGAAATGAGAATAACCTGAATGTTTGATGTGTGCTTACTGCAAAAAGAAATCCAAAAAAACTACAATCATCAATTGTGAAATACCATCAACAATAAACAATAATGAAAAATGTCATTCACAGTTAAGACAAAAACTAAAAGCGTAAATTAATCGATAAAGGTAAATTGCTTCTGCAAAATTTTCTTACCTCAGCGTCCTTGCCCATCAAAAGTATTAAAACTTCCTACGTCGAACTCTGCCCATCATCTCCATGGTCAACTATGCACTTACTTATCTTCTCAATTGGGAGACCTATTGCATGAAATTGTGAAAATTGAGAGTTGAGATGGCATTTTTACATGAACAAAACTTACAGATTGATTTCATGACTTCCTTTTGCACATTCAAATTACATAAAATAGTCTTTTCCCTGACAAATGTAGTAGCATGGAAAGATGTTACCTCAATAATATGTGCATGTACCATGCTTCAAAACAATAATCCATAGTCATTAGGTCTCCACTGGCTTCTATAGGAATCTCCAAATAAAATCCTTAAATAATTACAACTAAGCTCAAGAGTCTCAATCTAATAGGAAATGTCAACTTTGATTGATAATGTGATTTTTAGTGTTTTAATAAAGTCGTTCAAAGAATATGTTTCCATCCAATGTGTCAGCTATTGTAATATGTTTCACTAAAATACATCTACTTAATTAACCCGACTCCTCTCCCCTCTACTCCACCACCCACAAAAAAATAAAATCCTTAGTAAAGCATATTCAACAACATCAAGAGTAAAACTTCTTCAACTCGACCACTGATACATAAACTTAGATGAAGCTAGTATTAAAAAAAAAAAAAAAAACTTTAACTTGAAAATCAGGAACCATAGCACCTTCCCCCAAACTCGTAATCTGAAAAACAACCATTTCAATGTTGCTATCGTTTGTAGTGTTCAATTAATTAAACGTTTAAGAAAGAAAAAAAATATGTAGAAGAACTTGGCAAAACCTCAAGTTAACTCCATAATCGATTCCTATGTTGGATACAATAGAAGAAACACTAAACACCCATTGAAATGCTAAAATTGAAGAATTGAAAGAGCAAATCTAGTGCCCTTTTACCTTAAAACAACTCTTGTAGTCTATGCATATATAAGTAAATTAATAAATAAACCTGCACCACCAAACAAAAAATATATTTGTCATAAACATGATACACGTCTAGAATATATGAAAGTTACTAACTAACTTAGAATAACAATAGTATATAAAGTAATGCCATAAAAAATATCCATGGAAAACAAATAGGCAAAAATTGACATATATACAAACCCAACATTCTTGAATTATATTTGGATGCCATCCCATGGTGTTTTCCATTCAACTTTAAGTCCTTCCTCTGTGTATAGACATCACGACGGCTGCCCACGCCACTTTGTAAATAAAGTAATGCAACATGTATTTCAGTAGCATAATTTTTAGATCTTTACCTATATTTGCACTGCTAATGACTTCATGCAATACTTCCATTCCTTTAATTTCCATGAAATTCGTAGTCAAAAGTTCAAATAGGGCAAGCAATTAAAAAAAGAAAAGTACAGCAAAATGAGAAAATTTGCAACTTAAAGATGTTGATTATTGCACCCATTGTCCTTGAACTCGGTGATTTCGGAATAAACTTCAACTCATATACATATAATTTCTTTTCGAAGGCTTTAACAAAATTTCCTGCAAATAATAAAGAACTGTTAATTTACTGACAAAAAAAAAAGAATATATTAAACTTTTACATATGCGTTTCTACCTTCTACTTGTCATACGCATACCAGTCAACTTTAAGTATCTAAATTACAATTAAGAAAAATAATTATAGCCATCAAAATTGCACTATTTTAAGCACAAAGCGAATTAATTCAACAATAGAGAATTACAATACCTTGAAACTGGAGGCTGCAACCGAAGGCTCATTCACAACACTGCCTAGACAGAAATCTGGATATCAACATTTTGCTTTGGGTAGGAATTCTGCATGAGGTAGAAGATGGGACCTTTTGTCGACCGTCGTTTAAGATCGTGGGGAGTTGGAAGGTGGGAGGTTTCCACTTATCTCCACTTAGATTTGGGAACAGTTTTTTTAATTAAATTTGAAATTTGATAACATAACTACTCACGTTATGGATGATATTGTGGCGGTGAAAGTTATTTGCGGGAGAAGTGGGAAGTTGATTTTTGAGATCAGCGTAATGTGGGAAAGTTATTTGTGAGAAAAGTTAATAATATTATAAATAATAAAATTAATTCAAAATTACCAAAAATTAGAATTGAGTTTTTAAATGGTCAAAATCGGTCAAACACTTCCTTCCTATATATATATTAATAGATTATAATAATAATTATTATAATGGGAGGGAGTCTCCTAAACAGCGACCTTTAACTTCTCGTATAAATTCATTGACATTCACAATAATATTCCCAAAAATTGAATCCGTAAAATATTCACCGCGAAAATCAAGGCTGGATTCTCATCGGTCGAACCCATAGGTAAGCAAGAATATGTAGGAAAATATGTATTGTATACATACATATTTATGTAAAAATTATTTAATATAAATCATTAATTTGCGTCGAGTTTTGAGTAGTACCGTTGATAATTTTCACGGATTATTTCATTGACTTTTGCTGCAGGGTTCGAGGATTTAAATTGTTTTTTTTGTTTTCCTTGAATAATAATTAATAGTTTTGAGTAATAAATCATTCTCAAAATACAATGTTTACGAAAATATTCGGAAAGCCGAAGCAAGAGACGAGTGCTCTGGCAACGCTGGACAAATTAAATGAGGTATTTTAATTTTGATCGGTTATTCACCTTTTGATTTGTCTTGTATGTATATATATATGTATATTTTTTTTTTTGAGTTTTTTGTAATACGTAATGCGATAATTTATTTTTTGACTTCTTTGTATGATTTTTGGGTTGAAAAAGTGGAGTAGTTAACAGTGTATCATAGTCTTAAGTGGTGGGTTTAGGCATTTTAAAAGGTTGTATATAGCTTACAATTTAGATTAAAACTTGTTCTATGACGAGGGCGGTAAACGAGTAGAGTCGAAGTCGTTGATGTTTAGGCTTGTTTGAGTTATTATTGAGCTTTAACAATTGGGTTTGGGCTTGGTTTATTGATAAGCTCAAACGTGGTTTAATCGAGCGGCACACTAGTCGAGCTCGAGTAGCTTGATTTTTTCCACATATTTTATCATTTTTTACTAATCTTCAAACTTATCGAACACACACAGAGTTGTTCAATCTTGGTTTGAGATGGTAACAAACCGAGCTCAAACGAGTTTTTAGTGAACGATCTCGAGTCGAGTATAGAGTCGTTTGATTCGTTTTTCAGCCCTATTCATGGCTATTTTCAGTTAAAACAATAGGTGAATGTGATGTTCATGATCGATAGGGGAAATTTTGTAATGCACACATTATTAGTATTATTGTTTCAAATTATATATTCAAACTTATAGTTGGAATATATCTGACTTCATTCCCAGTGATTTTCGTATTAGCACATTGCCAGTTGAACAGCATGTGCTATTCGAACTTCACATATGATTCGCTCTACGTGCGTCTTCTATTGAGATATGATTGATTATAAAGGGTTGATTATAGGAATCCTTTATATCCAAGTTAATGATCTTTGTGTTCTACTTTCTTAGTTCTATCACTGTGGTGAAGAAAATGGTGGTTGAAGATGATCCAACTGGTAGACCTTATCGTTGCCATACATTTCTGAGTTATATATACTTATTGCTTCTGTTATTCATGTGTTGGCCATCTTATAACTTGTATGACTCTTTATCAATGACGTTGATTAGTTTCATTATTATTTTGTTATGATTTGCTGAATAATTGCTTGGGTATGGATGCAGACTCTTCAGATGCTAGAGAAAAAAGAGAAAGTTCTCTTGAAGAAGGCTGCTGCAGAAGTTGAAAAGGCAAAGGAGTTTACGAGAGCTAAAAATAAAAGGGGTATGATCTAGTGATGTGTCTCTTTTAATGTCTGGCTTCGCATTAATTAGCTAAAACCCAATTTGATTACTGTCATTTGCGTTTTAACTTTATAATTTATTTTCGATCTTCAATCATATTACGTCAGTTCTTAGTGCAATTCTTGCCTTTGCCATAATAATATTAAGATGGATTTTTGTTTGCTCTTGTTTGCTCAATGTAATTGTTTCATGTCTACGTTATGTTCGTTCTCTGAGAATCACAATACAGAGATTGTCCTGTTGTAATGATTAGACCCGCAAAATATGTAAAATGGCTATCGTGCTAATTAAATATTTGTACGCTGATCTTATGCAGACCCCTTGCGTTCTGCCTTGTCTTGCAGACCAGCCCAACATTTTATTACGTTCCTCTTTGTGCTATTGTATTTTAATGATTCCCACTGTTGACTACCTTGTGATCTTGAAAATCCACTGATTGTGGGCAGTTCCATTCGTTCAACTCAGCCAACCTTATGTTTTTAGTTGGAAGGGTGCATTTCTAGCAAATGTGATATAAGGATTAGGATAATAACTAAGGCATGATATGAATGATTAGATAATCAAAGTTCTGTAACAATTAGAGTTTCCAAAGGTCGTTATGTGTTGAATTTTCAACTGCTCATATGAAATTAAATTTGAGCATCACACTTTATTGTAAAGTGGAGGGGTTATCTACCTGTGACGACTGTCAGGTGGTTAATAGTTATAAAGGAGACTATTTCTTTTAATGTTTGCTGAAGTATCAAACTCATTCATTCATATTATATATATATATATATATATATATATATAAATATAAATACACTTTATATATATATAGCGTTTATATAGTGCTCTATGATATATTGATCAGACTAAAACCAAGTTCATATGCACACAATCAACACGCAAGGGATTTGTTTCTATGAGGCACAGTCCTACTTATTGCTTCAGAGTATTTCTTAATCTCAATCCTGGCTGCAGTAGTCCCACCCCTCACAAGATCTTAAAATGTTTTTAAATTACCGTGGCACCTTACTCTGTATGACATTGCGCTTTCAGCGTATTCGAATTTCTTCTGTAATACAGTGCTACGGCACAGTATGGTTGGGTGTCGTACAAAAATTATGTTGCCATGTCCTTTTAATATTTAAGCCAATCTTTTGTTTCTAAAAAGGTTTAAAATTAAAATTGATGCCTTTATGAGCTTTTTCGTGTAAATTTGTTTATAGCTGCAATACAATGTTTGAAGAGGAAAAGACTTTATGAACAGCAAGTTGAACAGCTTGGAAATTTCCAGTTGCGTATTCATGATCAGGTGCTCTTGATAGATCTATAATCACGTAATTTTCCTTCTGCCAATAGCTTCTACTGCCCATATGGCTCGGTTGTTAAATTACACCATTGTTGCAGATGATAATGCTAGAGGGGGCAAAAGCTACAACAGAAACTGTTGATGCTTTGAGAACTGGAGCATCTGCGATGAAAGCTATGCAGAAGGCCACGTAAGTTGTACTGATTTAATTATGTCGATGGAAGTTAGAAAGTTGTGAGCAGCTTCGTCACAATGAAATCAAAGAAAAAAGAAAAGTAATCAACAAAAATAAGAAGATAATAATTCTTCCGTTCTTTCTTTGTATTTTGGGGGGTGGGGGTTGGAATTAAAGAAATGCTTTGAAGGGCGAATAACATAACTTGAAACTGCTTCGCACAATTCATATTAGTAATATTTATCCAAATACTTAATCAGGACGGACTTTTGAGGACAACACCATCGTCAAGCATTTCAACTTTACTTTAATTATGCAAGTATGGTTCAATTCAATGTTAGCATCTTTTTTAAATAAGAGAAATGTAGTTTGTCACATTGATACGAAGGAATAAGATAAATGACAACCAAATGTCACCTTGCGACTACATTTTCAATTATGTTTACTCATATTCTCTACTCGATTTTGTTGATGTAGTAATATTGATGACGTGGACAAAACAATGGACGAGATCAATGAGCAGACCGAGAATATGAAACAAATTCAAGAAGCACTATCAGCGCCAATAGGTGCAGCAGCTGATTTTGACGAGGTATACAGTAGTTTCTGATAGCTTCTTGTTCTATTAAGTTGTGTTTGGACAGAAGGATTTAGAGTTAAAGATTTCAATTCACTCCAACATTGAATGTAATGCAAATATAAACTTATTCAGAAAAATGCAATGGATTTGGATAAATGTGAAATACTTTGCTCAGGAATACTTCAATCCAAACACAACCTTACTCTATCTGAAGACACTATATCTTACTCGTTGGCATTTTGCAGGATGAATTGGAGGCTGAACTTGAAGAACTTGAAGGAGCTGAGCTGGAGGAAGAGCTTCTACAACCTGCAACAACAGCTCCTGCTCCTCCTGTTAGAGTGCCGGCTGGAAGGCAACCACTTAAGAGGGTTGAAGATGATGACGATGAACTTGCCGAATTGCAAAGGGAGATGGCTCTTTAACAAGGTCTATTTTTCCCCCCAACCTATACTATTTGTTGCTTAACATGCTGGAATTTCTCTTGAAGATATCTATTGATTTTTTATTGCTTTTGGTGATTCATTTTTTTTTTCGTTTTCTTAAACCGCAACGATAGCTCCCACGAGGCACTTGATATAGTTCCCCTTCGGAAAATCTCATCTTTTCTTTTTTTCCTCTTCAAAAAATCGATTCTTTTGATTGTTTCTTGATTTGGGTTTCCATTACTCATAAGCAAGCGGAAAAAATAAAAAGAAAAAAAAATCATCGTTATGTAGGTGTAAATGTAGCATGTTTTACAGGAGGTTAGGCCTTTTTTTAAAAAAAAAAACGGAACCACCCTATCGTGAAAGGGTGTTTTTGGGCCCCTTATCCCTTCTATATTTCCAAATAAAATAAAGCAGTAAACAAGGAGATTTAACTCCCTCACAAAAATTCTAGAAAGGCAATGAAAATAAGGAGTACTCACTCCCTTACAAGAAAAATCAAAACTAGAGAAAGCATAAAAAAGGAGTACTACTCCCTTACAAAAATAAATATAAACCAACATCTATCAATCTATCTGAATTTGAAACTTGGAAAAAGTATATCCATTTTCAAGTAAGCTTTTAAAGATTGAGGAGCCTCGTTTGTTCTTATGAAATTGAAAGACTTCTCATCACACTCTGCAACCATGTTCCCTTCACGGTATATATGTGAAAACTGAACATCCATTTTGCCTTGCATATTCCTTATTCGTTTGAGAAGGTTTTGCAAATTCCAACAACCCAGAGAAGCACTTGTCATCAAATGAAGCACCACCATCTAATTCGGCCCACACTTTATTGTAACTGTTCGTATAGCAAAGTTCCAACCCCTTACAAACACCAAAGAGCTCAGCATAAGTATTAGTAGCTATCTCAATATAATCAGCAAAAGCAAAAACTAGTAATCCCATATGATCCTGAACAAGACCACCCACACCGGCTTCACGAGGATTTCTTCTCGAGGCCCCGTCTGTATACAACTTAACCCATCCTATCGTCGGTGGTAACCAATGGACCCGAACCAAAGCTAGCTCTACGGACCTTCTCCTTTTTATATTCAAGTAATCGGCCAACCTTTCATCACCCTTAAAAGTGTTGTGACGTGAGTAACCTGGTTTTATAAGGTAGACAGATATATTGTTCCACTCTCATACGAACTCTAAGCTCACTAAATCGTGAGTTATCATGCTTAGCCTTATTCCTTTCTATCCAAATGAACCAAGTGACCAATATTGGCAATATGGTCCTTGTTTAGGCCTTGTTTGTTTATGTTTTCAAATCCTATTTTCAGTATTTAGGATCACAAAAGCTTAAGCTCTGTTTGTATGTGTTTTCATTTCATTTTCAACCGTCATTTTCTAAAATATATGGGGGAATGAGTGTTTTAATTTTGTGTGAGAAAAGGGAAAAAAAAAGGAGGTGTGTTTGGCTGTGTATTTGAAAATGATTGAAATTGGGGAGTGTGATGTGTAAATGATTAATGAGTAATGATTAGATAAATAGTGTTGTATTTGATGGTGAATGTTGATGATGTAAAAATATAAAGGAAATGAGAGAGAGGAGAGAGAAATGCTTTAAAAATTTAAAGGAGAGGAGTGAAGAAAAAACGCCGGTGAAAAGAGAGAGAAGAGAGAAATGTTTAAAAAATTTAAAGTAGATGGGAGAGATGTTTAAAAATTAAAAGGAGATGAGAGAGAAGTAATAAAAATAAAATGTGAGATAAGTGATGTGAAATGTAATTTTAAAAAAATGATTGAAATTTATTGGGAACGTACAAACAAGAATGAAATGAGAATATTTTCAGTTAAAAACAGTGTAAAGTGTGTATTTTTATTTTTAAATAAAAATGAAAAAAGGAGATTGAAAACACAAACAAACAGGCCCTTAAAAATCCACACTACAAACATGCCTTTAAAAATCCACATTACAAACAGGTCTCACATCAACTAATCATTATTGATTTAACACATTTTACAAATTTCAATTATACTCTAAAACTATAAACAAATACACCAACACATTACATCAAATTCACACGAATACCAGGTCTTGTTTGTTTATGTTTTTGTGTTCAAATCGTGAAAATTTCTCACAAATTGTGTACTACGGGTATTTGTGTGAGTTTGATGTGATTTGTATTGTGTTTGTTTATGTTTCTAAAGATGGTTGAGATTTGTAAATTACGAAAGAAAAAAATATATGTTGGAATAATTGATTATTGATTGATGATTATGTGAAAAGATTGATAGGTAGTTAGTTATATGGGGAAAAAAGAAAGTGAAGTTAAGAAAAGATGAATTTGGATGAAAATAGTTTATAGTGGTCTTTTAGGATTTTGTGGTTTAGGATATAGAAAATGAAATTTAAAATCATAACCAAACAAGGCCTTAATGACTGCTATTTTGATGGCCTATTTCAGTTATCAATTCCAAAGTCCCAAGAAACTGTTAAAAGATTGGCTGGACCGCGCATGATGAAGATGGAAAATTCTAAGTTAAGTCCACCTCAATAATTCTAACTCCTTTAACACCATATATTTGTGTTAGGGTGGGTGGTTTTTATCACCAACTACCTATGTAAATACCACCCACTCAAATAAAAATGTGTAGTGTTAAAAATATCAGAATTATTGAGATGGGTGTGACATATAATTGCCCTGATGAAAATCATAGCTTGAAGTGCTGCCCCTATTTTATAGGTACAGAGAGCTGTATAGATAATATCAAATAATTTATTTTCAACTTTGGCTTTAGTGGGGATTTCATGCATATATAATGTGACCCTTCGACAGTATACGGAATATGACCACAGATTTTGGTGTATACGGGTGGTTGGGATCAGGGACGGAGTGGGGGGGTGGGTTTGGGGGTTGGAGAGGGCCCTCGCCCCCTCTCAATTTTTAAAAAATTATTTTTTTTATTTTACAAAATTTTTGATATTTAAATTTTGCTTCCATCAAAATTGAAAAATATTCATTATTTTTCCCTTTTCTTTGAATTTGGCCCCCCAAGTCAAAATTATGACTATAACGAAAGAGATATAAGAGTATAAAATGTGTCAAAAGTTGTAATTGAATCTAATTCCTTATTATATTTTTCTCATAAATATAGTGTATCGTACCCCCTTGAATTCTTCGTCTATCTGGGAAAAAAATGTATAACTATATCACAACATTCTGCACCCCCCCACCCCTCGCAGTAAAATTTTTAGCTCCGTCCCTGGTTAAGATGGTAAAAAGGAATTTTCATTTTTTATTTGGCTTCTCACTTTTTTCTTCACATTCTAACTAATTGTATAACACGTACGCGTTACAAGCATGTTACACGGTTATATAGGAGGATTTGAATGATTGCATAATACAGGGTGTGGAAGAAACTATCTTAACAAATGGAAAAATCGTTGTCCTTATAGGTCTTCTACTCTTTTGGTAATGGTCATAGCGTAACACATACACAAAGGACAATTGTAGGCTATAAACACATGATAATCCTCATTTCTTGCAGAAAACATTCCTTTTCTTTAAACTAAGGAAGGAGGGAAGAGATGAGATTTTAGCTTGGATCGAGTTTGGTCAAATGTAAATATTGTAAGTGAGTGAATAAAACCTTATGATTCATGTCACTCATTTATATTCTAATGCGAGTGATAAAATTGTAAAATAAACACCTTAAAAAGTACTATGAGGTTAGTTGAGCTTGTTCAAATTTGATCGGGACGAGGGTACATGTCGAATGATTGGTAAATAAATGTTGAGACAATTTGTACACATTCCATTTGATAATAATTTGCGATAAACTCGTATAATGATAAGGTTCTGTAATTACGGGTTACTATTGATGTATGGGTTAATAAGAATATGGTTGCAGGACAAGTCATTATACATTAGACTGGTTACAACAAAATCAATCTAATTTTTACTTTAAATTATAATGACTGGATAGTTTTGATTATCCAAATCCTATTATATTAATGAGGTAAATTTATATTTGATCGAGTTTAATAGTTTGAATGTCTCTTTTATATAAGTATATGTGAGGATCACAAGCAATAAATTTTATTTTGTGAAAAATATAAATATTAAAATTATTAAACTCGTTCTAACCTAAATTTTTCCATATCAATGGTTACGACATAAATATAATATGGGGAAGATATTATAGTGTAGGACAGGACACTATAATCATTTATTATAGTGTGTTTGTGAAGTGATAATATATTTTTATATTTCAATCAAGTAAAGGATAAGAACTGATAAGGACAAGCTTGTCAGTTCAAGATCTACATCTCATATCTAATCTTGAATAGATGCACCTTTCATTACTTAGTCCAACTTAGATAAGTTAAGGATCATGAAGAAAAGACATCGATTTCATAAGCTTATTGGCCCTTTCTACATTTGATACTTACACTAACAGTTGTACCGCAGTTGAAAACTATGATTCTTATCATTGTATCTTGCACTTATGTTGGATATTACTTGAAGCTCTTTAAGTAGGGTCGTTGGTGGAGCTATAGAGAGTTGGGCTTCGTGAATATATGTAATGGTGGATATCGCTTCCAAATATATAAATATATATGGTAGAGATTATCCGTAACTCCAGAAAGTCCCCAAATTATCAACCCTTTAAGCTAACTATGTGTTGTGCCCACCATGGGCTTAACTCTTTTTTTATTAGGGAAAATTGCCTTTTTGATACCATACTATATGGCTTTTACCAATTTTGGTACCATGGTTTTCAAAAAAATGCAAATTTAATATCACAGTTCTACTTTTTATTGTAAGAGTGATACCGACGTTAAAAATAGACAAAAAAGGTCAGGTGCTTCACACGTGGCCGTTAACTTTACGTTTTGGAGGGATAATTTTACACTTTTTGTACCATAGTTTTCAAAAAATGCAATTTGATACCATAGTAACACTTTATTACAAAAGTAATATCAATGTTATAAAACAGGCGGAAAAAGTACGTGCATTTAACTTTACGTTTAAGAGGGTAATTGTTTATATGAGAGGCACGTGCTTTAGCATTAGCCTAAAATATCCAAAATAGGCTTCACTTATCAATTTGTCAAACTCAAAAAGTCTCCTCCCAAAACCCTAAACCCCCCATAAACAATTTCTTCACCAAATCTTAATTGATTTACCCTCCAAATCAAAATCCACATCAATAATCGACATTAAGTATTTTTATGGGATGGGTGATTTTTTGAAGAAAATGCTAAGACCTGCTCATGCCAATGCTAAACCATGTTCATGCCAATGTTTGAACCCCCGTATATGGTATAAGTTGCACATTTTTTTGGATAATATGTTTTTTTTACTGCTTAGAGTTCTTAATTCTTAATTCTTGTTTGTTTTTTTTATTTTTTTTCCTGATTTTGTGTTGGTGTTTGTGGATAAATTGTTTAGGTTTTAAATGCACTTGTTTGACTTACTTTGACAGATAAACTAGTTGTCCTGTGAAACAATTTTATTTTATTACTTTTTTGAAAAATCGGCATTCAATTCATTATCAATCAGAAGAAATGTAATCCACACAAGAAAGTGCGGGTTCCTCCCAATAATGGAAACGCAAATCAAGTTCATATCCCAGATTTGCAAGACTGTCCGCTGCCATAATCCCTGATCTAATAATATGTTGCAACTTACTATTCCTAATCTTCTTAACAATCACTCATATTTCGTCGTAGTCGGTTTAGGAATTGATTAGTACTCATTTCAAACAGAAAGAGGAGTGATAGTTAAGCGTTGTCGTGACAACAAGTCTCTTATAATCACAATTCTGCCAAAGCAAGCCAAACAAGTGCATTTAAAACCTAAAAAATTCCTCCACAAACACCAACACAAAAATAAACAAAAAAATCCAAGAATAGAGAATCCTAAATAGTAAAAAAAAAAAAACACACATTATTCAAAAAAATATGCAAGTCATACCATATAGAGGGGTCAAAACAGGGTTTGAATGAGTAATTTTTAGCATTTTCTTCACAAATTACCCCTCCCATAATATTTAATCTTGATTATTTATGTGGATTCTGATTTAGAGTGTAAATCGAAGAAGATTTGGTGAAAAAATTGTTTTTGGGGTTTAGGGTTTTTGGAAGGGGATTTTCTGAGTTTGAGAATTTGCCAAGTGAAGCACGTGTCTCTCACGTGAACAATTACCCTCCTAAACATAAAGTTGACCGCACGTGGCTTTTTTCGTCTGTTTTATAACTTAGGTATACTTTTGCAAAAGCAAGTGTTACTATGGTACCAAAAGTCAAAATTATCCCTCGAAAATGTAAAGTTAATGGCTATGTGCGAGGCACATGACTTTTTTCGTATGTTTTTTAACATTGGTATCACTTTTGCAAAAAAAGTGGTGACATGGTATCAAATTTGCATTTGCTTAAAATCATAATACCAAAAGTGCAAAAAGCTAAATAGTATGGTACCAAAAAAGCAATTGACTTTTTTTTTTGTTCAATCTAAATATAATGGTTATCCTATTTATGCAAAATTAATTTAGGGTGTGTTTGGATCGATTGATCTTGGATTTAATTAGTGAATTTGGAGAAAAGATTTTTTAATTGACTCCAAATTAGTGTTATTTAAAATTCACCATGATGGTTAAAAAAATAGCTCAAAATAAAACCCCAAGTAATTTGAAATCCATTAAAATTTGAGATCACCCAAACAAACTTAATGAATTTAGTGATGAATTTAAAATTAATAATTTTCAAAATTTTCAATTCAAACGCACTTCCACATAAATCGGGTAATCGCTTTTATTTTTAAGTTAAAGAGGGTTGCCCATAGAGTTAATTAGAAAAATCAACTAATGGTTTTTGTTCTTTTTTCTTTTGGTTAGAGGGTTGCATTAGCCATTGCATTTGGACTGTCAAGGATTTTCTATAATGGATCGGGAGTAACGTTCTTGTGTTTATCTCATTCACACTGAGGTATACTGTGTGTGGACTCCACATACAGTTGTGTGAAAAAGATAAACACAATAGTACATCTTGAAATAACACTCCTGGTGTGCCATAAAATTATTAACACTAATATCCATTGGAGTTTGAAGTTTGAACCTAATATCTTTATGATCATGATATCTCAATTTCGTCGATTGAATTAAAAGATCATTGTATAATGTGATGTTATTTTAAGAAGTGTGTGTCAACTATTAACACTAACATCCATTGGAGTTTGAAGTTTGAACCTAATATCTTTATGATCATGATATCTCAATTTCGTCGATTGAATTAAAAGATCATTGTATAATGTTGATGTTATTTTAAGAAGCTTCGAATTGAAAATTCAAATAATGATAATCATTGATTTATAGTGAACCTTATGTGAATTTTCTGCAGAACTTTTGAGGCCAGATCAAACTCAAACTAAATTCTTAATATTTGCTGTGACCAGATTTGATTGGACTTTTTTTTTTTTTTTAATAAAACGATTACATGATTATTATTTCGAATATCGAATTAATCAATTGGCAATTTTTTATTATAATTTAAAAACAATAAACTATTTTAAGTAGAAAAACAACTCTTGATAAAATCGAACTCATGACCTTATCCCGAGAGCTTAGTAACTAATAAGTTAAGACATCGTTGAGAAATTTGATTGAACTTAAATCATTCACAGAATAAGTAAATTATGCTCAGGTGATTGATCTATAAGTCAATACGAAGTTGACAAATTTGATTGAACTTGAATCATTCACAAAATAAGTAAATTATGCATGTGTAATTGAACTACAAGTCAAAAAAAATGACGACGCACTAGACAACTTTTTTTATATATATATTTTTTTTTTTGAACAAGACAAATATATTACAATTTGTGAAATAAAAGCCCAAAATTCACAAATAGTTCAATTACATAATCAACTATAGCCCATACATTGGCAGCCCCTTGTAGATATGATTTTATACTATGTACAAAAACTTACAGCCATTTTTGCAATCTATTTTTTTTACCTCATTTTACATTCAAAAACAGTGAAAATGCAAAATAACCACAACAAAATTAAGGTTGTTTACCACTCAACCCGGTTACCCGACCCGGTTACCCATATTTCCAAAGCAGCTTCAATGAGTTAGAAACGGGTAATTCTATGTATGTCCAAATTTAATAATTCGAACACACAATACCATTTTCAACGCGAAATGATCACTAGAACTATTAGACTTAAAAAATTCCCGATTCAAACCAAAAGGCTGTCCGCAAACCCAATCCGTTTCAGTTTACGAGTTCGGATACCCATTCGAAGTCGGGTACCGGACCGGCTGAGTTAACTCGGTCCAACGAGTTCTCTCTACCGAGTTTTGCGTATATTCGTTCCCGCAGTTCTCTTCCGGACTCTACTCTTTCCATCAATGGCTCCTCTTCAATGGACATTCCACACGCATCGAAAACGCTGAGTCCCGATACGGAACGAATCGGAGTCGAAGGAAGGCTAGCGAAACCGGGTCGGGTCGTAGTCGGGTTCCGGGGCGACCCGATATCAAGCCCCCACGAAGTCGCCACGCCGGACATTTTCGTCCTGTTAATCTGCAGGCGCCGAATCGACGCAGCGAGTTGACTCACTGAGTTCAGACGTGTGAACTCGGTCGGCGAAACCGGCGGCGACTCTGTCATCGGCGACGACGGCGGGGAGTAGAGAGTCGACTTCGGAGAAGAGGAAGCGGTGTGCGGCAGCACGCGGAGCTGCGGCGGCGTGTGGGCGAAGAAACACACGCGCCGCTGGCAGTGGGTGCCGTCTTTGCACGGCTGCGTACGGTAGCGAGCTGGGTGCAGCCAGCACTCGAACACGCCGTGTGCGTACTCGCACGCGTCGCCCCTCACGCACGCGCCGCCCTTGCGGAAGTCGGGGCACGCGCTGCCGGAATAATGGTACTTACGTGGGTCCCGCCTACGCGCCTTCTCGCCGGGATGAGCGTACGGACAGTCCGTCCAGTCATGTGACCTCGCACGTGCGCATTTCTTCACTTTGAACTCGAACATCCGGAAATTATCGCATGTGAACGCGTCCACCGTAACATCAGAATGTTCATCATCTTCCTCTACGACGTCGTCTTCGTTTGACGGCAGGTAACGCTGCAGCGCCGCCAAGGTGTTGTGGGTGGTGGGGGAGTGAATGTGGGCCGTCCGATCGTCTTCCATGTAGATGTAATCCCAAGATGGGATTTGGACGGTGGGATTTGACCGAGGAGGATCTCCGATCATCATCATTATTTTGTTGAGAGTTTTATTTATTGCACTCAATCTAATGGCACTGTCATGATCGCCATAGGATTCGCATGCGGGGCTTCCAATATAAACTAAGTTTTTAACTATGGTTAAAGGGTTTGTGTTAACCATGGTTGGGTTAGAAAATATCTAGTGGGCTCTCTTTCTAGTTTATCCAATTAGGTAGTAGACAAGTGGGCTAAAAAAATAAAGGCTAAAAACTAACCTAACCTTATCAATTACTTCAAATTCCCATAGGGCCTTTTAAATGCTTGTAAGATTTGGCGAATTCAAATATAATTCACAAAATCAGTGCAGTGCACTTATTAAAATGTGAGGATGCGTGGAAGTTTGTAGAGAGGCCTTTCACACATTAGAATGCTCCGGACGGTTTATTGTATGACCATTTTTAAGGTGGATCGGATTCACCTAACACTGTTGGATACAAATGATTAAAGTTTTTTTATTATTCCGTTTATGCATAGTGTGTTTGATACACCGGTTCTATTGAACTTGGTGTATCTTAGAATCACTCGTAACTTTAGTTATGTTCTGGATAATTTTATGATTTACTAGGATTAAATGCATTGCACACTATTGAATTTTATAGGGGGGAGTGGTTTTCCTCACTCGGTCTCATTCGATTTAATGGTGCTGGATGCGCTACTAGTGTAATATATATTTCCCCATATTCCCCTAGTGTTGCTAAAGATAAAATCATTTTTGTTGTGCTATGTTGCGTTGTTCTGTTGCTGCTGACCAAGTTGTGAGTGTTCATTCCATGTCACTCAAATGAATATACAATCAACTGGGTTGTAAACTTGGATGGTAGAGGATGATGTCATCATGTCACTTATAATATCATATACACATCTCATGATTCATATGCACAGTTGGATACGTACCACCAAATTAGGTGACATGAAATAAATAAATTTTGAGTTGTCACCAAATCATAAAATATTGTCGTGAAATTGTCCGACAGTGAAATTGCATATATATGTTATTAGGTTTTTATTTCATGTCACCCACTTTGGTGACACCCAATTGTGTGTATATGAACCATTATATTTGTATATAATGATGTTATAAAGTGAAATAATAATATCTTCACATATCATTCATAGGCTTGCATTTCACTATGGTTAAATGGATTAACTTAACCATGGTTGGGTTAAAATATCTACTGGTCTCGCTTTCTAGTTTATCCAATCAAGTTGACATGTGGGCTAAAATAACAAAGCCTAAAAACTAACCTTACCTTAGCATTTACTTCAAATTCCCATTTGGGCATTTTAAAAGCTTGTAAGATTTGTCGAATTCAAATATAATTCACAATATAAGTGTCATATACTTATTGAAATGTGAGGACATGTGGAATTTTGTAGAGAGCCTTTACGCAGTAGAATGCTCTAGATGGTTTGATGTATGACCATTGGGTGTGTGTAACTTTAGGGAAACATTTAAAGTTATTGAGTCCAATTACCACTGTTGGATGGAAGTAATTAAGGTATTTTTATCACTCTGTTCATGTATATAGTGTGTTTGATGCACTGAGTCTATTAAACTCCGTGTGTCTTAAAATCACCCGTAACTTTAGTCATGTTCTGGATAATTTGATGATCTACCAGGACTAAATGCATTCCATACTAATAAATTTCCCCATATTCCCCTTGTGTTGCTAAAGGCAAAATCCTCTTTGTTGTGCTAAGTTGCGATGTTCTATTGCTATGGACCGAGTTTTGAGTGTTCATTCTATGTCACCTAAGTGCGTATATACTCAATTGAGTTGCAAATCATGCAAGTTATATGATGATGTCATACTTTTAATTTATGGCATCATCATAAACACATCCAATAATTCATATATACAGTTAGTGTTTACACCATAAAATAATTTGGGCTCTCGAATTACAGAGCCCAAATAAACCCAAACTGTAGAAATTCGAAAAGAAGAAAATTGGGTCCACCTGTAGGTAAGGTAAGACCCAATAAACTCAGAAAAATGGCAAAAAACATGGACTGAATTGACAAAAACCCAAGAATCGAATTTAAAGAAATAAAATGAAGTCTAAATAGTCAATCATCTGCAAAGACGAGTTAATTTGAAAAGATTTGAAAGAGCAGTTGAGGACAATTGAAGACGGTTCCCGAAGACAAGGAACGTGGGTTGAGAACGGTTTCCGAAGATAAGATATATAGGAACCGCGGAGAAAGGAAAAAAGACATCACAAGATCATCAGAATCAAGAACTTCTACATTTTCGTTCTCTTAGAATTAGCTCTAGCCTTAGGAGTAGTTTATAGCATAATGTAGGAGTAGATCGTAGCGTAAATTAGGAGTAGCCGTAGAATAAACGTAATAGTTGCTTATCGAGAACCGCTGGGATGCGGCTGCGAAGCATGTATCTGTAGTTATCTGTAATCTTTTCAGAATTGAAGACTTTCACGGAGGTGTAAATTGTTTTTTATCCAGATTTAAGTATCAGAGAGATAATTTGTACACTTGACTTGAGTTTTCAATCGTCACTTTTGAACTCGAAAACATTAAATTAATTTAAGACTTAAACCACCACTAGCTCATATAGGCAGAGGTTATTAGATAATTTTAGGTTGTGAATTATCAGGGGGCTTGGATAGAACGTTCGAAATCCTCCCCTAGGCTAGTTTGTTCGAAAACACGAAATAGTTAGGTACAACCAAATTGAGTGACACGAAATAAATTGATTTTGAGTTGTCCCCAAATCATAAAATGTTGCGTGGTGGCACCCAATAGTGTATGTAAACCATTGCGTTTGTATAAAATGATGTCATGAAGTGAAATAATGCTATCATTATATATCATCTAAAGACTTGCAATTCACTTGGGTGCATACCCACTTGAGTGACATGTAATGAGTCACGTTACTATGCTACAATCTTATGTATGATGTTTTGATTTTCGGCTCATTCCATGTCACCTAAATGAGTATACACCCAAGTGGACAGCAAGTCGTCGTATGATATATAATGATGACATCATTTCATCTCATGACGTTATCATACAAATCTAATAATTTACATACACAATTGAATGCCACCTAAATGAATAATACAAAATAAACCCTAAAACCTATGTAATCATGGGATATAAAAAATAGGAATTATTAAACATTTGTCATACGTTCAGCCGCATAATTCATATCCACTAGTGTGAACAAACTTATTCATAACACCAACAATAATTTATTTGACTTATAATTAATCACATGAGCGATGAGACGTGTAATTATCTCGTTACCGCTCATCTTGCTAGAAACGTCCAAAGTTCAATGTGATATGCCATAAAGGACGAATGAATGCTATTAGATAAATTTTTATTCCTAGCTCCAACGACTATGAAATAATTAACATAAATGCCCTTTACTTATTTGCTTAATTTACCACTTTATTTATGGCCCACGCCACAGTGCACATATACTACTAAATTAAACCATTCCTGTCTGGTATTTGGACATCCATTGTTTTATAATGTTTATTGGCCTTGTTTTGTCCGACAATGACCAAATATAAATTATACAAAATAAAATACATACATAAGGTGTCAATATTTATAATTTGATTATCAAAATCTGTGAGTTTAGTGGTATTCACTTTTTATTTTATATAAGAGGTCCTGAGTTCGAATCCAGGCTGTCACAAATTATGGCTCTCTCCTCTTTTATGGAGCTAGATAGAGCCTTTATAGATTAAGATTATAATTATCAATCCGAATTTGTCGAGCTAGATAATCAAGGTATCCCCTTCATCTTGAATTAAAAAAAAAATTTAATTTGATTTCTAAATAATTTGTATCGGATTTGTTGTCAATTTTCCACTGTTTCTTTGTATATTTTAGTGCTAAACTATGTTTTGACAATGTAATTTAATATATATACACATACACATGTAGGGGCTGTTCTATGCTGGGTTGGATCCCTCAATATGGGGTCATTTAGCAATTTAACCCCCCCTATGGAGAATCCAAAGACTGTCGCTGGGCCGAGACCATTCCAGCATAGAATTTCCCCACATGTAAGGTTAAATACAAAATGCATCTCCGAATTATTTTCTCTGCCTCATATACTTTCGAAGCTTTCTAAGGTTACAAAATAGTGTCGCTATCAAAATGTCATTTTGCCTCCTCTTCCAGGGATTATTTTATTATTTTTGAAAGCTCAACAGTGTATATACGTCTCTAAAAATAACTTTGTATTTAACCACCACCTCTATCGACTATGTAAAATTAGTTGGAAAGAGAGCCTAACCATAATAAAATTGCATGTCCATTACCTGAAACAAATTCAATTTTTAATCAGTCTGAACCATTATGAGTCTAGTTTTTCGCCTACAACCATGTGGCTCATTTCTGAGTTGTTGCATAGCATTATGTCTTGATCAAGAAATTCAGTAAAAAACGCTAAAATAAAGAAAATATGAAAAGGTTCTGGATTTCAAGTTTCGAGTTGATCTCCATTATATGTGACGTATATATATGCGTGTCTCATGTGAACGAAAATATGGAGAAATGTGGAGATGGGACGTGAGGTTTATTACATCTTATATTGCATATCATGCCTCCCGACAAGTGCATGTAATTCATATTAAATTTATATTTAAAAAAATATTTTATACACATATCATTTATATGTAAAGTGCAATAAAAGATTGCAACAATATTTGTAATATAAGATCCGAATTGCTTACAAATGATACAAATATAAACTACTATTTTAGATGAGACCAAAAATTCTTTGAACTTTGATATTCTCAAAATCCAAGATGAAAATATATCAACGGTTGAGATTGCTCCTGTCGTAAAATCTTGGAACAGTTTAAGTCACTAGAGCATCCGACAAAGTGAGAGAAAGCTTCGCAGTCCAGGTTGGTAACGTGTCCGGTGGTTAGAAAACGAAAACGACACGTTAAGGCGTCGTATTTGGGTATTGGATATGGATTAAGTGTATGTAGCCTTCGAGCTTCATATCCCCACGTGATTTTGACTATTCTTATTTCTTACACATCCTCAAATCTTATCCACAAGAAATAAAAAGTGGAAAAATATAATTATTAGATGCTGACTTCGGTCACAAGGGTTCCTTGTTTGGGGTATTAGATTGTGTTTCTTATTTTATAATTTTAGTATCACAATTCAAATATTATTATATTATAGATTTTATTTTTCTTTCATATATTCTATTAGGTCCTCAAAAATTATGAGGACCAACAACGTTCGATAAATGAGTGTTTTTCAGAAATTTTCAAAACTTAAAAGAATTACAATCATCTATTAACGAGATTTTCTCAAATTTGTCGTACAAAAAATATTGACGTGACTTCCTCAAATATACTAAATAAATATGATTTTGCTTATACTTGAAATGAAAGTTTTTGAAACTTCTGAGATGAGTAGTTGTCACTACTCTACACGGGTACTAAACATGACTTTGTATAACATCCTACATGCAAGACCCACCAGTCGAGCAAGGACAATTTGGAGTATCATACATGACTTTATATAACATCCTTCATGCAAGACTCACCCTTCTAGCAAGGACGACAACCTCTTTCTTTTATTTTTTTGGTTACACCCTACATGCTTCGTTCGCATAAATTGTTAGGTCCTCAAAACAACGTTTGATAAATGAGTTTTTTTTAGAAATTGTCAGAATTTAAAATAATTACAATAATTTAATATTGAGACTCTCTCAAATTTATCATGCAATAAATATTGGCGAGACTTCCTCAAATATACTAAACAAATATGATTTTGCTTATATTTGGAATGAAAGATTTTGAAATTTTTGAGATGGGTAGTTGACACTACTCCACACGAGTAGCAACTATGACTTTGTATAGCATCCTACATGCAAGACCCACCCGTCGAGCAAGGACGGTTTGGAGTACCATATATGACTTTGTATAACATCCTACATGCAAGACTCACCCGTCTAGCAAGGACGACAACCTCTTTCTTTTGTTTTGTTGGTTACACCCTACATGCTTCGTTAGCATAAATTGTTCGAATTATCAACTAGTTATTTTTAGAAGTCACATGATTTTTGAAACAATCATAATCATTTGATAAAACTACCTAAAATCCATGAGACAACGGCGGTTGTGCTTATAATTGGACTGGTCTCGGAAACTTATAAGATAGATCGATACCGCTACCTCTTATGGATACTAAACATGAATTAGGTGATCTCATCATATAAATTGTTACAACAATCACATGACTCCAAACCCCTAATAAAATGGTCCACTTTCACATAAAAAGATGCTTATAAAAGCCCAATTATAGTCTCCCAGAAAAAGTCCCTAACTGGGTGCAGTGCATTATTCACAAACCTGCATTTGGCTTTAGTGTAATTGAAAAGCTAATAGCTTGGAAAATTGCAAAATTGTTACATTAGAGGATCCTACACTTTTTTTTCAACTAAAAAAGTGGTACGTTGGTAATTTGAGTACACTCTAGTAAGAAATATGTCAATTTCAATACAAATTTCACTGAAAAACTCAACGATGGTCGGAAAACGTCATTTGGTGGAAAAATTGACTTAAATTTGCGTACGTAGGCAGTTTTTCCTCCACGTGCCAAAATCCCCAAATTTGGTACCATGTAGATATTCCGACAATTTTGAATTTTCCAACGAAAAGTGTACTGAAATTGTCAAATTTCCCGTCATTGTGTACCCCAAAATTCCAATGTACCACTTTTTTTGTTATAAAAAACGTGCAAGACCCTTTAGTATGCCAATTTTGAATTTCTCCGCTAGAAACTTCATGAAAAAAGATGCTTGTAGACTGGTTGATTCATTCACACATACATCCATATATATATATAAAATCACACTTTTTATCTTCACATGATGGTTCCCCCAAAAAAAAGTTGAAAATTCCCAACGCAAATCATACGTTCAATTTTTCAATTTCTAGTAGAAATTTATCCGAATCTTGAAAAAAAATTAATAGTTAGTGTACTTAATTTGCAATTATCACAATTCACACGATCAAATTTGCCAATTCCTATATTATTATTTTTTTGAATGAAACGGTTACATCATTACATCGGATATCGAATCAACAATCATAATCAACAATTTTCTATTACAAATTAGTAACAACAAGCTACAAACTAGAAACAAAGAACCACTATATAAGGAGAGAAATAACTCACACATCTGGAGTGATCGAACCCATGACCTCCCTCTAAGTCATGGAGCTTCAATTTTACCACTAAGCTAAGACATCATGGGCGCTCGCCAATTCGTATAATTACAACTTTGCCTTTTCTATTTCCTATTATCACCTCAGGGCGTATTGGGCCTTCTCTAGGCATATATGGGCCTTATTACCTTAAACGGACTTAAATCCCAGGCCCCAATATTTATTCAATTAATATATGCATACATATAGATATATAATATGACCGTTGGAACATTAAGCCAATAAAGACCCAAAAAAACGCCTAATTTTAATCATTGCATTTCAAATCAGATCACAGCATTCGAGAGTGCGCATCACACAGTTTTCTCTCATCCAGAGTGTGTGTATTTTCAGAAATGGCGATCGCAACGGAATCTCCAGATGAACGCAAGGTAAGAGATACTTTTCTCTACTATTTTTTGAGGAATTTGAGGCTTATTTTCCTGATTTTGGTGCTGAAATTTGAAGAATTACGCGGTGTTCGTATCTTTATTACGATTATTGGAATAGAAATTCGATTTGTTCGGTTAATTTGCATTTTCTTTGTGTTTTGATTGTCCTTCTCCTTCGTTATATAATTTGAGGCTTATTTTGGTAATTTTGGTGCTGAAATTTGAAGAATTACGCGGTGTTCGTATCTTTATTACGATTATTGGAATTGAAATTCGATTTGCTCGGTTAATTTGCATTTTCTTTGTGTTTTGATTGTCCTTCTCCTTCGTTATATAATTTGAGGCTTATTTTGGTAATTTTG
The DNA here is from genome assembly GCA_019426215.1 of Buddleja alternifolia. NCBI lineage: Eukaryota > Viridiplantae > Streptophyta > Magnoliopsida > Lamiales > Scrophulariaceae > Buddleja > Buddleja alternifolia. The sequence continues at coordinate 1,711,434 of CM033394.1, forward strand.
GTGCTGAAATTTGAAGAATTTCGCGATGTTCGTATCTTATTATGATTATTGGAATAGAAATTCGATTTGTTCGGTTAGTATGCATTTTCTTTGTTTTTTGTTGTTTCTCACTTGATTGTCCTTCGCTATAGGTTTTTTTTTCCTTTAATGTGTTTTTTTCTTCAACGCGATTTCTTTTTGTGCATCTTTAGAAACTAAGGCTTGATTCGATGGACAAGTATTGAAAATTTTGATCTGTTTTAGGGTTTAGGGTTGTTAGATTAAGGAAATGTGGTATAAGGTTTAGCACCAGCTCATAGAATGTTGTATTTGTTATTACGCAAGTATAAATCAATGAATGTTGTAAAAGAATTTTGGTGGATCACATTCTTGTGATGTGGTTGGAGACATCAAAGGTGCTTCGAGCTCGGGTTCGGAGGAATTCGTTGTTCTAGCTTTACAACTTGTAGATACTCATCTTATGCTTTCAAATGTAGCATTAGTTCCTTCCAAACAGATGTATATTTCACACTTTTGTTCATGCACTTGGTACAGTGAGAAAGGTCCAGTAGCCCATAGAGTCGCTACACTATTAGTTCGGTTCCCCTAATATAGTACTTATAGATTTTGATTGTATGAAAAACTATACAGACTTCATTATTGTGCTATTTTTGGATATTATTTCAATATATATTATAGTTTTTACAATATTCTGCAGGCTACTTCAGAGAGCACAGCAGCAGATAAAAAGAGATGGACTCTCAATGACTTCGACATAGGAAAGCCTCTCGGCAGAGGAAAGTTCGGACATGTATATCTTGCTAGGGAAAAGAGGGTCAGTACTGCTAAAGTTAGTCCTCCTCTTATCGATTGAACATTGATCAAGAACAATAATTTAGTTATCTCCTTTGAATGGCATTGTGCATCGAAATTATGGCATATAAACATGGACTTAGCTACTGTTTGACATACAGCTTGTAAAATTAAAAGTGATTAGTCTTTTGATGTTTTAGCTGACAAGTAGCTAAAAACTGAATGTAGTATTTGGGTATGGAATAAAATGATGAAATGGAAACTTAATTGTTCAGATCAGTGTTTGCTGAGTGGATGAAGAAAGCATTTTTGGTTGTGAGGATTATTTGTGAAATATTTCTTGTTAAATGAAAGTAAAACCTATTTTTCTCTTGCAATCAGAGCAATCACATTGTGGCACTAAAGGTATTGTTCAAGACCCAGCTGAAACAGTCTCAAGTTGAGCACCAGCTTCGCCGTGAAGTGGAAATACAGAGCCATCTTCGACATCCTAACATATTACGGCTCTATGGTTACTTTTATGATCAGGTATGAAGGTTTTTCTTTAATTCATGCGTAAATTGAAACATTATCTTAGACTTACTTTTCTTCTTTTAAACAAATTAACTACAGAAACGAGTTTATTTGATTCTCGAATATGCCGCCAAGGGAGAACTCTACAAAGAGCTACAGAGATGCATGTATTTCAGCGAAAGACGTGCTGCTACGGTGAGTTGTCTTTGTTCCTTGTCTCCAACCTTTGAATTTCCTCTTTCCTCTAAGTGTTACTTATGTCTTAGTGTTTGGTAGGTCCCATAGATAATTGTTATTAATATTAAATTTCACACAAGATACTTAAGTTTTTCTGTTGCAATCAGCTAATGTATCTAATTCATATTGAGTCCCAAATGTGCCCATGGTTTGGTATAATGTGGTTAACTTTGTGCACAATTTTAAGTACTGGCTGACAATATGCTATGTTTTCTGTGTGTGTCTTTGGGAACGGAACAGTATGTTGCATCATTAGCCCGAGCTCTCATATATTGTCATGGAAAGCACGTAATACATCGAGATATTAAACCAGAGAATCTTTTGGTTGGAGCGCAGGTAAATTGTAGGCTCTCTCGTGTTTAGTTTCATATGTTGGTAAGAAAGTGGTGAAGCGTTTCCTCATTGTGCTAGTGTTTCCAATTTGCCAGGGTGAACTGAAAATCGCGGATTTTGGTTGGTCGGTGCACACTTTTAATCGCAGGAAGACTTTGTGTGGCACTCTTGATTATCTTCCACCTGAGATGGGTATGCCTATTTTACTAAAGAACTATATTGGTACATGATTTCGACTTCGTATAGACCGCAAGTATTTCCTGCATAACCTTGTATCTTATAATTGCTTCCTTCCAAAAAAAATAAATATATCATCTATTATACAGTTCCTAAAGCCTTACTAATAAATGAAAAATATTAGAGTACTGATATGTTTAGCTCACCTCTAGATATAGTACTCTTTAGCCCTATTGTGGTATAGTATTGCTACAACTCAATATGCACGAATGTTAGTGGAGAATTGCCTATAGAAATTTTTTAGTATTCAGGTTATTGTGAGGGTGAGAATTTCTTTTCTATAGATAACATACTTTTTCCTCCCTTTTCTCTACATCAACCTTTACTTTTATTAATTCTAACAGTGGAGAGTGTGGAGCATGATGCAAATGTAGACATATGGAGCCTCGGTGTTCTTTGCTATGAATTTCTTTATGGGGTGCCCCCTTTTGAAGCAAAAGAGCATTCAGACACGTATAAAAGGTATACTAACCTCTCTATTAACTTCCTTCCTAAATTTTTTTTATCTCATAAGAGGAAAAGAAAAGGTACGATTAATCGGTTTGGAGTTATATTATCCAAACAGCAATGCTATATATCATTGGGGTAGGCCTTCTCCCATTTTTCTGCTTCATTATAATTGAAAAGTATCGGCTTATAAATTCATCCAATTGAATTTATCGCAATTTTTGTACCAAGATGAGGACAGGTGAAGAAACAGTAATGGGTAGCAAGTTATGTATAGCATTGCCCTTTTCTGAATTCTCACTGATGAAAAGATGTACGGAAATTTCAAATTATAACATAGAATATCGCATTTAAGTGAATTTATTATGTTGTTTTTGAACTAGAATTAGGAGAGATTTTAAGAAAACATTGACGAATAGAAAGAAGTTATAAGAAAATTTGAAGTTACACCATTGAATATCGCGTATTAAGGTACGATCTGGTTGTCTTCTGTGCAGGATTGTCCAGGTAGATTTAAAATTCCCTGCCAAACCTATTGTATCTTCAGCTGCAAAAGATCTCATAAGTCAGGTAATTTTAGTTTACATATGAGATTTTACCTTAAGAAGCTATTCTTGAGTATGCAACTTCTCTAAGGGGATGTGTTTGGATTGAACAAATTGAAAATCATGGATTCAAATCCAGTTTATGTCTATTCACAAATTCATTGAATTTGTTTGGATGATTTCAAGTTACAATGGATCCAAATCCCTTGAAAATCATTTTTGAGTTATTTCAAATTACTCCAGTTTATAGTCATTTAAAATTCTTCCTCCAAAGTGATTAATCAAATCCAAAATCCAATATTTTTAACAGGAACACAATGTAATAAGTTCGTTTATTCTTATATGTCGAATTTTTAACAGATGCTTGTCAAGGATTCTTCTCAGCGTCTTCCTCTACACAAACTGCTTGAGCATCCATGGATCGTGCAATATGCCGATCCCTCGGGCGTGTACAGAGGTTGATTGATAGCTTTGTATAACTAGTTTTATGTTCATCAACCAAACATTAAGTCCTATGCTTCCCATTAATAGGTTACCTTGATGTAATATATCAGTTTATCTTTGCGTTGAATAGATGAGAATATTATGTTATGCTCTCAGACCATATCGCAAAATCTAGGAATCGGAGGCCAAGATGATTGCCAGTCTTAACTCTATGTACTGTTCTTGATATAAAAGAAAACTAGAAGTCCGCAAGCACAAAAATATCACAGTTACAATCCATTAAGTCTCTCTGGTACTGGGAATTGAAATAAAAAATCACATTAATAAGGTTCAAAATTTATGATGCACGGATACGGGGATATAGATATGAGATACGAAAAATTACAAAATTATAGGGTACGATACGTTGGGGATACGGATATATATATAATACTTGAAAATAAATTTGAGTCAATATATTTATTAACATAAATAAAACTGCAATACTGACACCATTTTATTGTTTATTGTTTATAAATTGAAAAATCTTTGAAGGTAACCAAAAAACTTCATCATTTTTAGTGTACGAATGTTATTCTATCAGTACCAACAACTACATTTTTATCCAAAATCTTTGGTAATAAAGTATAAATGATAAATATCACGTGAGGTAAGAGAAGAAAAAACATATATTTAAGAGGTGAAACCAAAGTGGTTTTTCTCTTTTAAGTTTCTTTTATTTATTTAACTCTTTAACATACGATAAAAATCATTATTATATTCCTATTTTAACATAATATGAACGTCAATGGCATTATTCATAATTAAACCCCTTGCAGAAAGGGTCAAAAATAAAACCTACCCTGCAAATTCTTAGCTAGTCCAGGGACATCGAGCGAGTAGCTGATGTCTCACTACGAAAGACTCGAATAACTCAAAGCGAACTATACCAGCACAAAACTAGCTAACGAACATTCAAAGACCTTAAATTACATCAAATTTTGTCGCAGAAGACAAGACTCAGATTCCATTACTCCTCCCAGTACAAATCAGCAACACAATAAATACTTTCAGGTCGCGTTATCTCTAATTCAAAAAACTTCAATATTTAAACTCACTGCCGAAGCTGAGGCATCCTAATAGATCAGTGACCTTGAAATTTGTTCCTACACGACCCGAGTAATCCAATATTATAGTACATATTGAGCTCATCTCAGTTTTAGGTGCCAACTCATGCAAACTCAACTATTTCAAGTGCTTTTTATTTCATTGGTGGTGGTATCTGTATTAGGGGTCTCACCTTCTTTTCTTGCTTCATCCATGCATTTCGGTCCGAGGAAGCTCGGTTGGTTGGTTGAAGAGAGGAGCCTTGCCCACATCCTGTCTGTTATGACAACCTTGTTTTGCTTTTCAATTATACGCTGCACGGGGAAACATTTTTCGTAGATTTATACCCAGCACAGAGCATAAAAACCGAATTATATTCGCAAAAGAAATGAAAACACCAAAAATGGAAATAAATGATAATTTTATATGAAATGCTCAAACAATCCACAAATGCTGATAGAAGGAGTATGAAGTAGGGATGCATACTAGGTCAGCCGAGCTTGACCAAATTGCTTGGCTGAAGCTCAAAATTAACGGCTATGTTTGCTTTTGTTTTGGGGTTTTTTTTTTGGTGAAAAGGTTTATTAGAAGTTGTGTATGTTGATGAAAATGTGTTTGATTTTGTATTTGATTTTATTTTCAAAAGAGACAAAGTTACTGTATCAGTCAAACCATGTAAGTTTTTATCTGAAAAGTTGTGTTTATAATTAGTTAATTATTGAAAAATATAATATAATATAAAATAAATTTTAAATGATTATATTGTAGTTGATGTAATTAGTAGGCACCCTAAAGTAGAGACAAATAGGGGGACAATAGCTGGCAATTTTTTTGACCAAAAAAATCCTTTTTGGTAAAAAAAAAACATAAAGCAAACAAGTTCTGGCCAAAATTGGTTTGAAAACAAAAGCAAACACAGCCAACATGTGTGAGTGTATATATTGAATATATCATGATGAATATTAAATACATTATTATATAAATCTATATGTATACATATAATTGTATAAATTAATAAATAATTAAAGGACTTTTTTCATTTACAGCCTCACAAGTCTGAGAACAAGTATAATTGGAGTCGAGTTCGGCTTGAACTCGAAAAAAAGTGCGCGCGAGTCAAACTCTAATCGGTATGAAGAGATGTAAATTCCCTGCCAACCCCATTCATACACGTGTTGGCAAGGGGTGACTATGGAGTTGATGCACAATAGTAACGGATCAAAGACGAACAAATACAATGGAATTATAACAGGAATATTGGAGAAATACAAGTCAGGTCAAAGATAATTACGGTAAAATATTCTTCAGTCAAGTCAAGTGATGAATTCCAGTCTATCTTTGAAATTTCCAGAATTGCAGATTTTTCTGTAATCATAAATTTAACACTTTCTACGAAGTCATTTTATATTGTAAAATAGTATAAGGAGTTATAAGTTGAGTTGTGGTATCTTTTCACAATTAAGGTTCAATCCAAGTTGGAGTAGAACTTAGCCGTATTTGAGTATTTGCATGAAATCTTAATTGTTGGGATATTTTAACTAATTGAACTTAGCATCGATTTATATTTTAATCATGACGGGAGCAAGAGCAAAAGCTAGAGCATTAATTGAAAATTTACTGGGAGTAGAGCGCCTTTCAGAAATCTCCATTATTCATTAACGCATAATATTTATAGAAGAACCAAAGTATGATATGAAACATCATGAAACCTGATAAATCTGAAACCTACTTTATGACAAATGAATACTTACATTGAAGGGAACACATGTATGGCGGCCATTAACAAGCCCACTTGTGAACCCCGTGAACCCAGCCATTGCTCCATGAACAGCACTTTGAGCAAGGAGTGTGCAGTATACATTGTCGGCCGCATTGCCAGGAATAGCACGGATCATGTAAGTTGGATCTGCATAAATCGTTAAAGTTAATTTCCTTATTTGCAAGAAATAGGATAAATAATTTCAGAACAAGTGTACTGACCTATGTATTTTAGGGTAATTGGAATTTTATTTGGCTTCAAAAAATGTTCCTGTCAAAAGAGAGAATTAGCATAACAAAAAAAAAAGAGTCAAAATATTGTTGCCTTTGACAAAATTCGAGTTTGTAACTTTTGATGAAATGCATTGGACTGCAAATCCTGGAATGATGGTCATGATGCAGGACAATTATATTCACAGCTCAGAAAAAAAGCATAATCCCTTTTTTTTTTTTTTTTTTGGTGAACACAAAAAGAAAAAAAGAATAATCCCAATAACTTAACATAGTGACTTCAAGAGGTTCTCTCATAAAATACCCTCAATTTGTTCTGCTTGTGCTTGTTGCTTATTCCTCTCTTCCTAAGTTATCCACAAACATAACTTTAACATTTTAATTTAATTACATTTGATAAATTTCTAAATTGAGAGATGAACATGTTTCTTTTACATCTGCAGGAACAGTTATAGTGTTCACAAGCATTTTTCTTGTTCCCAAGACAATGCAAAACAATTGTTTAATGTTTTATTCTTTCAATCAAAAGTTATCTATATGTTTTTCTCTCTATTTATTGAACATCTCTATTCCATATGATTTTACCAAAAAACATATAGAAAAGAAAGGACGTTAATTAACAACTCTTATTTACATGATACCTTTATTTTTTGAGAAAGCCATAACCCGACATCTTGAAGTAGCTTATTGCCTGAAGCATCTTGTTCATTTTTTGCTGCAAGAAGCTCCTGTGCTGCTCCTTCAGCCATAACAATGACCATATGTCCATTTTCTTTGAGTTTTTTATCTATATACTCAAATAGTCCACCTTTTCCTTCAAGATAAAAGTGTGACTCCGGAATCAAACAGCAGTCCACATCTCGGCTAGCCAGAGTAGCATACATTGCAATAAAACCTGCACCAATATTACAATATGTTATCAGGCAATTATTAATTATGATCACACGAAAGGAACTGCATCTCAACAGCAATTGTAAAGCTAAAAGAGAGGTAGCTCATCATTCTTAGATCGGTATTTGAACAATTATACTTTCTAAACAGATCGGTATTTGAACAATTATACTTACCTCATTTGTTTTGTTGTTTTGTATGATGTATAAATAGAGAAAATACATGTACACCCCATCAGTTATTGGATAAATATTACAAGCCCTTGAAGTTTTGCATATTACTAAGACACACCCTATCAAATTCTGGCAACTTGACAAATGGGTGAAATTGTAATCTGCTTTTATTGTCGGAGATGGAAATTTAATCAGTTTTTAGGGTCTCAAAACTTTTGGTAATTTCTCAAACTTCAGAGTGTTTCGTAATTAGGGTCTCACGCAGGGGTGATGTGTGTAATTCACCCTATAAAAGAATGGGAAAACCCATCTTCTCGAACAAGGCAGAAATTATTGGTTTGTTAGATGCATTATAGCAGAAATTATTGTAAGTTTGTGTAGGTCTATCTTACCACTGTAGCGACCCATTAATTTCACAACACCTATTCCATTCTCTGCACTCGCAGCTTCAACATGTGCAGCATTTATGGCACGTTGAGCTTCTTCTACAGCAGTATCAAAACCAAATGACCTGTCAATAACCTGATACAAAACCCAAAGCAAAATTGAAAATTGTGAGATATAAAAGGAAAATGAATTCATATTCATATCTTAAACAAAAAGAGAACAAAGGCACAGTAAACTTCCATATAAAATTTGAATGAGCTAATTTTTCATGAGATAGCCGTCTAGGTTGATGTGCACGTGCATATCATACAAGATGAGGGGCAATCAATTCACCAGAAAATTTGGAAAAGACATTTTGATTTTGATGGGTATAATTTGGCTATTGGTCCTTGAAACACAGACCTTTTTACATGGCAAGAAAATAATTATCCATATTAGAGGCTCAACATTTGAGTTGAAAGTGATCCATGTGGAGAGCTATGAGGTATTTATTTCCTTTAACTTAACCATGTGATTTGATACTAAAGAAATCAATTTGAGGAACCGGTGCAAAGAAAAAGTCCATGTGATAAGAAGTGAAGGATGACAGATACCGGAATATCATTGTCAATTGTCTTTGGGATACCAGCAACAGCAACCTTTAGACCTCGCTTTCTAATTTCCTGCAGAACAAAATTAAGGTAATGGAGACAAAATAGATGCTATCAAGAACACTGTTATCTCCTCAAAAGTCGAGCATATATTATCATGATCAACATACTATCAAATACATAATTATCTATGTTGGGAAAACGGTATTGATCCAGTTACAAAGCCTGCTCTTTCAACCCATCTGATCATAACAGGAAGAAAGCCCCTTGATTAGAGGTAGTGGTCAAGCAACCAAACTGCTACCATTATATCTCCTATGTATCCAAAAAAACAGCTAGAATTTAAGAACAATGTAACCTTTTGAAAAATCTGGATAAAGCAGGTCAACAAGAGATATCATAGAGTACAATTGGCTGAAGATCATGCTGATGTCATGTGAAATACTCGGTACAATTCTCAGTGAAAACAAAATCATTAAATGAGAAACAACCTCCACTAACAGTTCCAAAGAAATTATGATCAATTACTCAATAAAGTTTCAGTCAGTTGCTCAAAAAACTAAACTGTCTACCAATCCAATGTAACAGTGGTCGTCCAAGAAAACTTGATAACCCGACTATCAAAAAGTACCTATATTCCCTAAGCAAAATACCTCATATATTACAGCTGCTCCTTTCAGGGTGCCATCTCCTCCAATTACATAAACCTGATCCAGTAATACTGTTCATCAGAGCCAAACTGCAGCTTATTACAATACAAAACATAGCAGATGCTAAAAAGGAAGTAGATTTCTAGAAACAGTGCTCTAGAAATTTCCTGCAATAGTACGTAGAATCTGATACATGCCTGATTAATTCCACGGTCCTGAATGCTGTCAACGATCTTCATCGTATCATGGCCACCTCGAGATGTACCCAGGATTGTACCACCACGCTTATGTATGTCATTCACAACCTTAGGTGTCAAACAAATGGTATTCTTTGAATAGAAACCTCTATAGCCTCCCTAGCAGAATAGATGTCACCATTAGGAGAGTATAAATAATAATAAAACAATTATGGCATTAGCCTTAATACAGAGACTTCATTGAAGATGTAAAACTGATACTTTCTTAGATCGGAATGGCCGATAGAGATAGCAGAATGCTCAACCTTAAATTTACATATAATTACAAGGTTAAATATACAAATGAAGAAATAAAGACATAGCTTGGATAAATTAGTGAAACAAGGATTTTGCAGCAATAAAAAAATACAGACATTTCCTATTAAATTCTGTTGAGGAGCAAAAAAAAACTGCCAACAGTTTACAAAATATCAGAATCTAAACTCTAAGAGGTCCAAGCTAATTACATTAAAAAATTCTGAAGATACTAATTGTCGCAATTAACATTAATGATCAGCCAACTTACCTCAATTCCAAGGACTTTGTTGACCCCATACATATAATCAAGGCTATGTACAATTTCCCTGATCACTGTGTTTAGCCCAGGACAGAGACCACCACATGTGACGATACAAGCATGTACATCATCAGACTCAAAATAGACCTGAGCAAATTGATAAAGATTTAACCAAGAGAAAATTGAAGTCCCCAAGGTTGGAACACGAAAAAAAAATCTAACCCTTTCACGCGGTCCAGCTCGCCGAAAATGTATCCCTCTTGGAGTGTCCTTGTGAACAACTATCTATAAAGTTATCAAAAAAATATAACAATAATTACTTTAAGAAGAATCTTTACCGGAGCACAGAGAATTTACTTTAGTTTTTTCGAAATTACAAGCTGGTATGTAGAAAGTGAGTATATATATCATCTAAATGGTGTGGTGAACCTGGTTTAGCACATGATTAATTAGCCTCATCAAAGGATAAGCAGCACAGGGACACCGAATTCACAAATCTCACATTTTAAATATGTATCAACATCGACTAGAACTTACTTAGACAAATAGAAGCAATTTGATACTCCAACATAAAAGAAACAAATAATGAAACCACCTTGACCTAAACTTGAAGATGTTCTCTTTTTCAACTTGGAAGTTTCGTAAAATGATCTTTATTACGATGAGTTGCCATATAATTTCATAACCCCCTTTCATCCCAAAAGCAGGATACATGCATGCATATCATTCGTTTGCCAAGATTCAGAGTTACAGCAGTATAAAGAGGAAAATAATAAAATAAATGAAATCTTCTGACACACGATGCTGATTGAACAAACAAGTTGGATAACAGAAATCACCTTTTCGGGGACACTATCATCCATGTCAACAAAGTACTGCCTGAAATAAAAAGAAAAATCATAATTCATTAATAATCATGAAGAAAAATAATAAAACATGGCAAAAAAGCAACAAGTTACGCACTGAAGCAAAAGAGAAGTAAGATCAACTCACTTAACAACTGAATATGCAGGATTGGAGCGTAGTGGATTCGGATAAGTCTGCCAAAAGGTCAAGCACCAATGCGAACAATTAAACAAATAATGGACAAAAAAATTATGAAGAGCAGAAACTAAGAAACAGTGATCAACAAGGGCATTTAGTGGGTTTCAGACTAAGTCCTATTATCTCTTGTATCTCTTAAAGAGTAAATATGATCCTTTAATCAATCTGTGGAAGTACAGAAAGTATAAATATCTGTTAAAGTTATTCTTTCTCCTTTGGTCCTGCTAAGATCTTAAGGCAACCTATTTAAAACAGGATACATAAATGTTCATGCTAAATCCTTGAGTAGATATCTAATATTAAAACATAACGGAGATGTCTGAAAATGCGATAAGTGATCACAAAATGTGACCACAACAATTAATTCATATGTAGTAGTTAGTGTGTTAAAATTATGTATAGGAACAGAATTACTTGAGGAAAACAGCCTTTTTAATTTTTCCAATTTCACCATGCAATATTGCATCTGCCCAATTAATATTCCAATATAAAAACCCACATGGAACCTGAAGTAAACAGAGATTTTGATCCCCCAGATACGTATAATATGTAAAACAGGTGTACTTATATGTAGCATATATGTTAGTGTAGGATGCATAGACTACGTAAAAGGTAGGCGCATGCAGCATATTTGGCAAATAGCGTAGATATACAACAATGCAGGTTCAGTATATCAATTCACTTTATTCCTCACCTATATACTCTACAAAAGTTCGTTTGCATTTTTTCAGGAGAATCCCTGCCAGCTTTATTACTATTGGCATTGGCAAGAAGAAAATTTCACTCTACTTGAGAAAGTTCAGTGTCATACTTATCCAGATAGGCCATTTTGTAGGATTATGGGGAAAGCTTCAGCTGAAACATTTCTTTTTTATTATTTTTAGTTAACGCCGTTTAGGTCAATCTCTTCCTTTGTGCTTGCCCTAAAACTAGATTCAGACATTTCTAACCACTACCTAAATAGATATGCTAAATCATCAGCTATCACATCATTTGTACTGGTTCATACTTTTTCATACATCCTGTTCAAATCCATCTTGCACTCCAAGCTTGCAACCGAAAAATAAAAATAAAAATAAAAAAATTGCATGGAGTTCAAAAGCCAACCAAAAGGTCCAAAACTCGAGCACCAATCTCACTCTAAATGACTATATCCAAATTCTACAGTTATATTCCACAAACTCAAACCGAACAATTTCGTCATCACGGAGCAATTCCGAAAAATAAAACCACCTAATTACAATATATCCAAACACAATCATATTCTAGTACAGGACTACATAAATCTTCAAATGAATCTTACACTCCACGAGATAAGGTATGAATGCTTAAATGCACAAAAACATTCCATGGCTTAAATTCATCAAATGACATAACATAATACAATCATGCAAGGAATATTCATAATCGCGTATCATATAGGCACCATATATACTTAAGCAAAACGCACCATATATATATATGTAGATTCATTACCGGATATTTCCGCACTATAATTCATCAAAACACAATAACATAACAACACGCATCATTAAATCACATAACAATGTGCGCAACACACTACACAACAAATCACCACAAATGATAGATACAGTTGCAAATATGCATTCATCACCGGATATTTCCACACTATAATTCATCAAAACACAACCACATAACAACACGCATCATTAAATTACATAACAATGTGCGCAACACACTACACAACAACAGATCACCGGAAACGATAGATAGATACAGTTGCAAATATGTATAGATTGAAAAACATACAGGCAGATCCGGAATGTAATCGTTGAAATGAGGTACATCTTGGAGCACGAATCCGAACTCTCCTGTGACCACCTTCATCTGATTACTGCTCGACGCCATTTTTTCTTCCAAATCTACCGTTTCTTCCTGATGAAAATCGAAACAAACAGATAATTTACGAGGTAATTGAATAATTAATGATGGAAAATTGAAATTAATTGCAAAGGATTCCGAATTTGTCGCTGAGTTTGATTATTGGTTGATTGTGAGAATTATATATATATATATATATATATATAAAAATTATGATGAATGAATTAGAAACAAGTGGCGCCACTTCACTCAGTATTATAATAGTAGCTGGTTTAGGATAGTGGTACAACAGTTGAAGCGTGAGGTACCAGCTACCCGGTACCAGGTTCTCGTGGATTTACTGCCGACTACCGTGTTATACTGTTTTGATGCGGAAGATTCTAGTCAACTTTCGTTCAAGGACTTAATGTGAGACTTTGCGCTATTTTTTTTTTTTTTTTATCGGATATATGATACATATCATGAATATATAAATTAAATAATTTATAATTAAGTAACAATCATTATAATTAACTAATAAATATATTTTTTTAATTTTTTTAGTTCTAGACGAAGAGTGATTATCTGATCCGACAAACTCGAGTCGATAGTTTTTAATTATGGGTCATACAGATCTTAAAAGATTCCAAATAGAGGGAGAAAAATCACAACTTATGACAACCAGTGATTGAATTCAGGTCGTGTGTTCAAATCCCTCAGCCTACATGAGGGATGTGTTCGTGGACGATCTGTAAATTCCCAAGTAGACACCCTGAAATGGACCGTCTATTCGTGGTATGCCCTGGCCTTGGTAGGGGACCGGAGCCGAACCTACCCAAATTTTTTTTAACAAAAGAAAAAGTGATTGAATTCAGGAACTCCTACATAAAAGTGTTCACTAGGCTAACAATTTTTTGGTCAATTAATAATTATTATGAAAGTTGAGAAAAACACTCGTAAAGGTGAGTAGTATAACTCATACTTCTAATATTTTTGGGCTTCAATTTCACCGATAGAACTAGAATGCATCGGGCAATGGAGAAATACATGATTGGATCTTTGACTCAATTTATTTAATATCAGTTTCAATATTACATTTAAATTACATAAAATATCTTAAGAGATACTTATGGATGAATGACTTTCGACCTAAACATATAAGACATACAAATAAATGCAAATTGCAATAGAGCAATCAAATTGGATAGCGACTAACTGGACAGTTTGGTACATGCATATTCAATCAATGAGATGATTACTTGTATAAACTATAAAGTACGTGTTACTAGATTTTGTTGGAAAAATTGTGTAGTAAAATGTATTTTTACACAATTTTGATTATGGGTTTAAGTAATTTATGTATCTCAAATACGGAATTTTATTGGCTTAAATTAATATACATTTCGAGTATATGAATTTAGAATTTTGAATTACTCAAACCCGATATTAGTTCAATGGGAAATGAATGATCATTGTGCATTTGTCTGCGCAGGATTATGGATCATTGTGCAAACATCTAAAAACATTGAGGACAAAACTCAAGTTCTGAAAAGCTGCAACTACGAGGATTTTCCCCAAAAGTTGCAACTTTTGGGCCTATCTACACATTCAAAAAAGTTGCATCTTTTCGGTCCACAACTTTCTTTATTAAATATAAATATATATATATATAATATTCATTTTTCAATACATCATCTTTTTTATTTTACTCTTAAAATTTTAATTTGTGGATTTAAGAGTCTCAACATTAGTCATTCATAAACGAGAGTTGTAACATAATCTTGTTCGATAGAAGACTTTAGATTTTGGAGTGATCCTATTACAAAGATGTTTAGTATTATATCTCGGGACACAATTGTCATATCTTTGTACCACGAAATGCAAAACAATATTATATTAAGGATGGGGTTAAATTTACTTGGACCATTCAATTTTCACAAACACTTACCTCACTTTTACCAACAGATCTGTCGTATAGTTAATTTGATATGATCAAACTCAAATTGAACCCAAAAGGAATATCATAATACAACGAGTTTGCTTTTCAACACAAAAAATTGGGAATCAAAATTAACATAATAGTCTTGTTTAATTCAAAAAATAAATACATTCCAATAATTACTTTTTCTTTTGTTTTGAAATTCATTTGCACTTTGCACATTATTTTTTATTTTTTTTGATAGTTAAAATCACTAGATATTATAAATGAAATACAAAGTCGAATGAAGAGTACAACCGAAATACAAGACATCTAATCTAGCACAACACCTATCAAAACTAAAATTAACATTGGGGTACATCACACGAACAAATGAAAAAAAAATAAAAACAGGTAGGAAACACACACAACCCAATTCCTGACAGAGAGGAGGATTGAGATTTTCCCGAAAAAGTTTGGCCCTCCGAAGAGGAGGGTAGTAAACCACCCACCAAGACCCATCTTGCCTCCGACGAACCAGATTCATTTGCACTTTGCACATTAATTCAGACTTATTGTTGACAATAATTTTGAGCATCATCATTTATTTCGAACAACATGATTGACCAATACTAGGGGTTTAGAGATACAACACTTCATGTCCATATTAGTTAGTACATGCTTTGCACTCTCATGCTTTAAGGAATAAAGTGCACATGCAAATAGTTAATCTTTTTTTAATCATAATTACAAGCGTTGGATCCTAACAAATGTTGTCTGTATATTATTGTTGATATTTATATCAGTACCATAATAATTGATTTAGGGTAATTATACTTATAAGATGAACCATGTCCCTTATAGCAACTAGGGTTGCAAACGAGCCGGACGACTTGTTGTTCAAGTTTGTTTAAATTATTATTGAGTATCAAAATTTATTTTTGGCCTTGGTTTTATTTCTAATGGAGTCCAACACGTGCCGAACTCAAGTAGCTTGATTTTTCACACGTAATTATCATTGTTTTTACTATTGAGGCGAGTTTCAAAACTAATCAAACACAATAAGTTGTTTAAATTTGATTTGATATGTTACTAAACGAAGCTGAAAAGAGCTTTTAACAATCTATCTCAAGTAGAATATCTAGTAATTTGATTCGTCCTTCAACCCTACTTGCAACATCTCAATTTCCATTTTAATTTTAATACTAGATTTCTTCATCTTATTAATTTATTCCTCAAACATTATACCCTAATAAGTCTAAGAAAATTGAGCTAATTTTTTTACAATTACATAAAGCCGCTATATCTGTATAATCGATGGAATGAGTTTTGTGATTTTTAATTATAATAAAAGAATTGATTTCTTTAATTTCATTTATCTTATTATAGTATTTAAAATGAATCCAAAATCATACTTCCATCTCTTTCTTATGTGGACAATGAGGTGAATGAGTTCTTTGTTCACTATTTTGCCACATTTAAATATTACATTAAATATCTTCAATGTTATAAACTTATAATTTTGAACCTTTTGATTATCATTTATGGAATATTATTTTTTCACCAATGAAGGTCAACTATATCTATACGTCAGTTATATTTCACTAAATATAACCTATTAAATTTTTGTTTTGACTTTGGCAATTATCCTTGATTCAAGCATCAAATCATTTAAGTAGTTACTTCTAAAATACATATGATCATAATATTCTTTTTTTAATTCAGTTTATGTTCTATATTTTCTTTATATAAATTAATTTAATCTAACACAATTATTAATTAGTATTAATTTCTTTGTTTAATTTTTTTTATTATGCAGGAATTTAGGGCTTAATTGGTTGGCATATCTATCTCGGAGAATTTTTTTTCACAACAAAAGTGAGAAAAACTGTTTTCAGAGATAAAAAATGTGGTGTTAAAAGTGTGTTTGAGTGAGTTTTTTTAAGAAAAAAACATGTAATGATTATGGTTGATGTGATATATTTTTTGTTGTGAAAAATTTGTTAAAATTTGTTTTAGATTTAATATTTCATATACGAATTTTAGTTAAATTCATCGATGTAGACATTAAAAAATAGACAAAATGGATCTTATTTTGCATCTTGTGTTATTTTGCATTAGAATATGTGATTAATTTTCCATTCGGAGTTGCGAAAAGCCGGATAAAACCTTTTTAATCGATGAGAAACTGTCAAATCATGAATAGTTTAAAATTATTTTTTCTTGGAATTTTTTTTTAAAAAAGTAGATAGAATTTTTTTTCAAAGAAAATTTGGTAACAAACCATCCAACCACATTTTTTGGAGTTTTTTACTATGAAGATTGATTTTTGGGGTAGAGATAGCCAACCAATTAGCCCCTTACTTATTCATTTCCGAAAATTAGTTTTGAACTTCAAAGAACAATGATCCATGGTTAATCTATTTAAAATTGAATTCGAATTCACTTAAATTAAGCCAATCAAATTTCAAACTTACCAGAGTCTAGCAATGTATAAATCAAAATTCAGTAAACTATTTGATTAACTCTCTCATTATTACTATTATTTATTATTTTTTGATATAAGCTCAATCATTAATTCCATAATTGCTTATGTTTCCTTAAACTTGAACTGCTATTGACTATTATATTTCATTAAGGTTACGTTTCCCCCTTAATAACTAGGGAATCCATAGTCATCCATTTCTTCCACATATTCATTGAGGTGCACTCTGGGTAAACTCCGCCCTCATGCAATAGCCCGCAAATTTCACATTTGAATTTTTTAGTTATCAATAAGTACGTTGGTGTAAAAGCCACACTAGGAAAAGCCGAGCTGAGCGAGCGCATAGGCTCACGCTCTCTAAACAGAGCTTGGGTTTGAACCCGGATTTGCCTTAGTACAATTGATAAAAATAAAGAAAAAAATAACCCTCAAGACCTTAAAAACATATATATCAACTCGGCCAACTCCTGGGGACATAAAGTCAAGAACACTAAATTACTATATTATTACTTGAGAAATTTCATTAAGGTTATGTTTCACCCCTTAATTTCCAACTTTCCATAGTCATCCATTTTCGTTTATAAAGTATAAGTGATATTTATATAGTATTACAGTTAGTATATTATTTTGAATATATGCATATATTATATATATATATTATTTATTTATACGAGCCCGAACTCAATTCAAGCCGAGCCTGTCTCCGCTCCATTTGAATTGAATTCTATGTCTTGAAAATATTCAATAAGTACGTTGGTTTAATTTTTGATATTATTTATTGTATTCACGTTAAAAAATTCTACACTATATTTCCATCTTCACATACTTAAGTTGCAATCTCCCCCTATAATTTCGTCATTTACATAACTGTATTATCATGTTTAAAATTTAAACCTTTGAAGAATAGAAGAAACAAAGAAGCAGAGCTTCATATTTTTATTTTTATTTTTTTGGTTTCTCACAACTATCTTAACCCTTTGGGCTAGATTAATGCTGTTCGAGTCGGGAATATTCACAGAAAGTATGGGGCTAACTCTTCCCAAGTAGAAATTTTTTTCCATACCCAGGGCTTTTTCATTTTTTTGGATCGCCAGGTATGACTTTAATGGCCTTTTAGTAATTCTAAATTTAGTTTTAACATATATGATAAATGACCATATTTGCCCACTTTGATTTATGTTTATGGTCGGTTAATATTGTTTCGAATTAGGTGAGTGGTCTTTAAAATTAACAGCTACATATTCTATCCAGTTTTTATTTATTAAATTATCTCAATAACTTTTATTCTCGCGTCCTACTTTATTGAAAATTCACATTTTATAATCACTTTTTCCCATTTAAAAAATAATAAATATTTTTCTGAATCTAAATACTATTAAATTGTTTCCACGTTCAGCACTTACATTATTTTTTTTAAATGTATTATGAATGTACTTCTTAAAAAATGTTATTTAGTTCAATATATGTATCTCCAGTATAAGTTTTGAGTTACCTTATATATTATTAATAATATGAATGTAAATGCATGCATGCTATAAACAAAACAATGGAAAATTTTAATTTGAGTATTAAAGTTCAGAATAAAGCACAAAGTCATTAAGAATTGTATTCCTTCTGTTACTATTGACAATGATGCACATGAAAAGCTAGCACACAATTTTAGGAAAAAATTGATTTAATTTAGTAACCCAAAATTATTAACAAAAAAAATAAAAATAAAAAAATCCAACCCCACAATGTGAAAATAGTTTCAAACCAATATTTAATATCCAATTACTTCTCTTCTTTCTCTCCACAAATGAATTTTTTCTCCTTGAAATCCAATATAAGATCCTCCTAATATGTATCAGAAAATATACATTTCAACTATTTTCTCTTTCTAATGCAATGTTTGATGTAACTTAATAATTTGTTCTTTAACTTTTACCCGTAATTTTTCTTTGTTGCGGGAGGTAAATGACTCGAAATCTAAAAATCAAATAATGGCGGGCTAAAAGTAGGGAATTGTAATTATATCATTATTTAAATATTCATTTTTTTTTTCTCTTCAAGTGTTATATTGCGATTGTTTTTTCTGGCCATTTAATTAATGACTATTACAGATATATCTTCATGTTTGCAAGCTGATGTTGGCCTAACTTTTTTCTGAAGATGATATCATGAAGAAAGTAATTGTGTGTAAATCGTACGAGCTCTATAAGTAACACTTTCTATTTTTTAATCCACCTCTCACAATATAAATATTTGAAAAGTTATAGTAAAAATTGTTATAAATGTGACAAATATTTATGACTTTTGGAACACCTAATTATTTATGGATATTATAAATAAATTATTCGTAAACCCAGTTATTTCTTAATGATAAATAAATTATTTGTATC
Organism: Buddleja alternifolia; assembly: GCA_019426215.1. Taxonomy (NCBI): domain Eukaryota; kingdom Viridiplantae; phylum Streptophyta; class Magnoliopsida; order Lamiales; family Scrophulariaceae; genus Buddleja; species Buddleja alternifolia. Next base: position 1,731,150 of record CM033394.1, read on the forward strand.
AAACAAATTTTGGTTATGTTAGGTTTTCTTTTTGTAATTTGGATAATTTGAGGTTGAACTGAGAAAATAATAGTAAATTATTTTGTAAATATATTTATTCTCAATTCTCAAACATGGCAACAAATGCACTCTTTTGATATTATGTAATGCATCAATATATTTGAACTTAAGACTCTAGAATGAATAAAGTAAACTTTTTGAAAGCATTTTATACTATTTAAATGAATCAAATCTCATGGTTTTTATCTCTCCCTCCCTATGAACCACAGGGTTCATAAAGTTCTTTATTCACATTTTGCCACACTTAAAAGCTACTTTATATATTACTAATGTCGGTAACATTTCAAATAAAGGCCTCATGAATATAATTACGAAGTACATGTATAGTCATGATCGGTTATATTGTCCCAAAGATGTATGCATAAAGTCATGCATGCAGTATGTTTTTATCCATCCTGATGGTTGGCGTAGTGGCTTGTCCATCACTACGCTCCTGAGTGAGAAGCGTGTTCAGTTTCCTCCAGTAACAAATCCCTTCAGTTTAGAGGCAGACTCAGTACTGCGAAGTGGGATTAGTCCATACCCAATGTGGTGTGGGGAAATATGTGGGAAACCCCAAAAAAAGAAAAGTATGTTTTTATCCAATCCCTACTATTTCAATATATGTAAATTGTAACAAGTAAATTAAAATTTGTTTCAATTCCTACTGAATCAACTTTCAGCACATAGTTTTTGAAGAAGAAATTATCCCCAACACTATTGTAAGTTTTGTGAATTTAAACTGTTTTGGTCATTTTCGTTGTTAACTTTGACGTTGTTTACTAAATCGAAACATACTTATAATTGTACAGTTCAAATATAATTTGAGGGGCATATAATAGATGGGGTAATTGCATAAAACCTCCACATGTTATTTCGAAAATGCTAAAAATTTCTTGTGTTAACGAAATAGGCTAATCACTCCTTTGTGTTTTTAAAAAGTGTGCAAAAAAGCCCAATTCCATTAAAAAACGAGCATGTTTTTCACTTTTATTGACATGTTCATTTGTCATTTGTATGCTTTTTATACTTTGTAAAAGGTAGATAGTGTTAATTCACCTAAAAACACATATTTTCTTATATCATTTTAACAAAAAAAAATTTGCACACTTTTTAGGAACACAGGGGATTAGCCTATTTCGTCAACACAGGTTTTTTTTAGCATTTTCAAAATAATACAAGGGGGTTTTATGCAATTATCCCTATAATAGATTAACTTCATATAAAAAAAATTAAATTACAAAAATCAAAATTATTTTAATTTGTATGTCACCAATAACATTGCAAGTTGATTCAATTTTTTTATTAAATTAAATTTTTTATTTGTGTAAATTTTTTTTTTATTATTATGTGATGTTAAGTGAGAATTATAAATTAACAAACTTTGCATAAAAAGTTTCTCTCCGTGCGTTGCGGAACCAATACTAGTTTTGATTGAAAAATTTGTCTCATTAAATTCATATTTATGAGGGTGGAAGAATAAATTAAACTATTTAATACTCGAATGATCGCTACAATCTCGATTCACTAACTAACAAATCAAACTTAATTAATTATGAAAAAAATGATTGAAACTCAGTTCGAACTGCGCAGTACAGTAAATTTAATGAAATATAAGAAAAGAAATCAAATTATTCGAGTTTGATCGTGTTCAGTTCAATTAAAATTTGTTTGACCTTGATTTTATTATCAATCAAATTAATCTCAAATGCCAATTTTAAAATTTCATAATATTTTTTAGAAGATCGGTTACACGTATCGGTTACATCATGAATATCAATTAACAATCAATATATTACAATTAATACTAACTTACGCCGCCTTAGAGCTCTTATATCTTGGGCTCATCTTCGTCTGTAGGACTAAACTTCATTAGCTAAAATTTCGTAATAATGCAAAAAATAATAATTGGACAACGTTTGAAGTTTGAACACTCATTTGTTTAGGGACCTAAAAGTCACGCAATTTATTTTTTTGGATCGAATATTACATTTCTAATGGGGTAATGTCACTTCTGGTCCCTCAACTTTTTATTTAGAATCACTTTAGTCTATCTATTTTCAATTGAATCGATTGAGTCCCTCAACTTAAAAATTAGTTTCAATGTAGTCAATCCTCCAATTTCCGGTCAATTTTGATCAGAAAGTTGGTCACATGGGTGACACATGACCAACTTTAAGGGCAAAATTATGGGTATTCTAAGATGTACTGTGTCCAATGGAGCCAATACACTAAACATCATTGGATCAAGGGATATGATGGTAAAATTCACCCTAATTAACTGCATTCAACGGTGTTAGATTGACCTACTACAATGGACCTAGTCCAATCCTTAAATTTTCCCAAAATTATCTATTCAATTTTTGAGTTCTAGTTGATTTTTGTTTTGTATTTCTTTAATTACAAAACCTTAAATTTGCCTTTAAAGTTAATCACATGCATGACACATGGCCAACTTTTCGATCAACATTGACCGAAATTTAGGAGGAGAGACCACATTAAAACTAACGTTTTTAAGTAAGCGACTCAATCGATACAATTGAAACTAGTTGGACTCAATCTTGCCTTTAGAGTTGGTCACATGTGTGGTACATGACTAATTTTTCAGTTAAAATTGGCTCAAATTTAGGAGGATAGACCATATTAAAATAAATTTTTAAATTGAGCGATTCAACAATTGCAATTAAAAGTAGAAAGACTAAAATGATTCAAATTGTAAAGTCGAGGGACTCCTTTTGCTTTTTTCAAACTAACATTTCCCTTTTCTAATTAAGACATTCCAAAGTAATTTCGAAGCCTTCAGTCCTCACCAGATCTCATGTCCGCCGCTCTATGCTCCGTCGCAGCCCACAAACCACCGTGTAACATCCACGCGCCGCCACTCTGCGGCTAACCCACCACCGCGGACCCCGTCTGTCTTGCCAATTAGGGTTCTTAGTCGATACCCCTAACCCTAACTTGTTTGTCAAATGCTCTCTTTGTGGAGTTAATGTAAGTACACTCAATTTTTGTCAGCTTGACTAGTAGTATTTGATGGCGTGTACAATTCAATTTTGATATTTACAGTGTCAGGTGAAATTATACCTGAATAAAACTTGTATCTATCTATATTGGATTTTACTACTCTACATGTGCTCTGTTTATTGGTTCTGGTTCATTTTATAGGATTATTGATTTGTTATGGTGTGTAATTCTTTTCTTGTAACTTTTAGAATTTTTGCCCATTTTTTCCTTTTATGGCTTCTGTTCTGTTGGATTTTAATTTTATGGAATGCGCTTATATTTCGGAAAACGGGTTTAGAGGAATGTGTATGTAGGGCTGTAAATGTGTCGAACCAGTTGTTGCTGTTCAAACTTGTTTGAATTATTATCGAGCTTCAGAACTTGTGTTTTGAGTTTGGTTTGATTATTAATTGTGTCGAATAGGAGTCGAGCTCGAGTAACTTGATTTTTTTTCAAATGTTTTATCGTTTTACTAATCGAGTCTAGCTCGAGGCAAGCTTCAAACTTAATGAACATACAAAAGGCTGTTCAAGTTTGGTTTGATATGTTAATGAACCGAGCTCAAAGGAGCTTTTAGAGAATGATTTCGAGTTGATTATTGAGTAGCTTGGTTCGTCTTTCTGCCCTATGTGTATGTCCGACCCACATCTCTGTGAAGGCCTTTGTTGATTATATGTGAAAAACCCAGGTTTCCCTGCTAACAGACTACTCTCTTTGTGTCAGTACCCTCATTCACATTTTTCCTGACGAATTTCCGAGAAAATCTGAATAACAAAAAATGGACAAAGATCTTAAAATCTCGCTTGACAAGCTTCCGATAAAACGCCTCGAAGCTATAGAGGAGCATGGCGCTGAACGCTTTCCTTCGTCAGTCTTATCCACTTCTTTTTCCAGAATATATTTAATTGAAAATTTGATGTATAGATGGATAACATGGTTTCATATATATGTGGCAGTGATGTAGGGTATGATGAGAAGAGAGTGAACCTGATAAGGAGAATAGACTTTGCATGGGCGGTGGAGAGAGAGGATCCCAGTAAGAAGAAGCAGAAGAGTGAAGGTGCAACTTCAAAGGAGGGTACAACCGCCACTCAGCAACAATGGCAGTGGCAGAGCTTAGTGGAGAATCTGCAGTTGGCCCGCCAAGAGCTCTCTGTCATTATCGATCTCATCAACACGGTAAATTACCTTAGTTCTTTATTCCAACTGCCATCTAGCTAGGACTAGCTCTTCATGAGTGGTGTATGTAATATGTATAGAATGCATCAGTGTATAATTGCAGTTCAGGAGATGATAGCTTTGATCGTGTGTTTCATGTTAATAAACTCAATGCTGCGCAAATGTTCAATCAATGTTTCATGTTAATCAACTCAATGCTACGCAAATGTTCAATTAACAATACTCCTTATAGGTGTTTAAAATGGTGATACAGCAGTATAATGAAGGTAAACATCTCCATATATGAACTTGTGAGCGCTGTGAATTTTATGGTGGGAATTAGACCTTTGCAAATATTGAGCACCTGTAGGATAAATCATTTTGTTGCTTAGTCTTCCGGTAATATCTATGTGATTGCATGATCTTCACGGTAGTCTGTGATTGCTGACCTACTAATTTAGTTTCTTAGCAAGAGAATATGAACATTTGATTGTAGTTCATATTGGTTGGGTTTAGTTATTTGATGGATGTGCGCTTTGCTCAGTTTATAGCTTGACATTTCCTCAAATACCCAGAGTTTAAGGTACTGCTAAGCATGGCATTGAGAGTTGCGCGATTTATATATTTTTTTTGAAAAAAATATTTTTTCTCAGTTTAAGCATCTTTCGGTTAGGCCTTGTCAACTTGGTGAACTGCACAGGAACAATTCCAACCTTCTAAATGCACTTTGTACTAATAAATATTTCCTGCCTGCCCACATAATATTTCTTCATCCATACTTTTATAGTGCTTATCTCCTCCCTTCTCTCTCCCCACCTCTCTGTCTCTCGATTTTTTTTTTTGGGTATGCTAAACATATACCAATCAGAAAGGAATTATGTTAAACTGAGGACTTGGATGAAAATTCAAATTTTAATTCCTTTTCTACCACTCTGATGTGCTGCAACAGGTAGAGGCAAACGATGCTGTAACAGTTGCAGGCATGACGCGGCCGAAGCAGTTACCTAATGAGCTTCTATCTGATCTTGCTGTGTCTACGGCAACCAAACTACAATGTTTCCGGGTATTCTTGAGTCTTCCTTCTGTGTCATGAATAAATAAATTTACGTTGCTGGATTGATTGGCAATATCAATTTCTTGATCTTCTTAGTGTATTCCGTAAATTTTGTCGTCATCTGTGAGTGTACTCTTTATGTCTGTTTTCTCGCATTTATATGCTACGGTGTCTAATATAAAGCTTTTGTTCCCGTTGATCTGTAGCATCTTGGAAAATATTTCAAGCAATCTGCTAAAGGATTGGAAGAGCAAATAGCTAGAGAAGCTAGATTTTATGGTGCCCTCATTAGGTAGGTTTAAGATTCCCAGGGAAGTCGTTAATTTTTGGGGACAATGCATGAATTGTATAATGCCTCTTGGACATCTCTTTTTCTCCCCTTCTCCAATGGTAATCTTATTTCCACATTCTTTTATGGATTATAGATTGCAGCAAAATTGGAAAATTAAAAGACATCGATTGGTGGCTGCTGCCTCAGGCAACGAAGGCTTCTACCTTGATTTGTTTGACAATTCATTATATGATTCGACTGTTGTATTTCGTCCATCTTCTATGTCTACAATTCCCATTGAACATGACTCAGCTGGAATGCTCGCGGTGAATTTACCTCGAAAATCATGTCATTCTCTTCAATTCGAGTTTCTTGGTTCTAGTTCTGCTTATAATATGAGAAAATCTGGGGAGGCTAAGACACATGCCTCGACTGAGAAACTGTCCAAAGAAATTGGGAGGGAACATACAAAAGATGATGAATATGTGAGGGATATACATTTAACCCTTCGTGAATTTCATCGAGCCATACATGATGAACAGGTACCATTTGCTTCTTATGCTTACCCCCCCCCCCCCCCTCCTCTCCTCTTCCTCATTATATTTATGTGGGAAATTCAAACCCGGACTTGGTTTGACCGAACTCAAGCAAAACACTTGCCATGTGATTCCTGTACACTCTAAGGAGAGTGACCAATCACATTTGTCATGTGATTAGTTGAGTCCTGTCAAACCGGGTCTCAACTAGAATTTTCTATCTAGTTTATCAATTTTTGCAAGAAAGAGATATGCTGCCAGCCTGGCTATATGTAACTTTCTATCATAATTTTTGGTGAATTGTTTCAGGTGTTCGATTTGGTAAATCGTGAAGCGTGTAATTCATCTTTAGGTGTGAACTTGACTGGAATAAAAGAAAATTATTTACGTTTAAACGTTGGTCAAGAAGCATCTGTTTCCATTTCACTTGTATCATCTGGTCAAGATGATCAAACAGTCGCTGCATCTGAAGCAAACTCTAAAGAAGCTTCAAATGTTCATTTTGGATCATTTGATGGATCAAAGTTTGGAGAAGGAATAGATAAAGGAAACGCATTGGGGATTCCGAATCCACTTGGTTTTGAGATTTATTTACGACAAATATTTCATGAATATGTCTTTGTGAAAGCAAAAAACAAAGCCATATATTCAATTAGAAGTCAAATTCCTGGCCAGACGCTTGAGGACAATTCAAACATTCTGGGTCATTTCTGCATGTCTCTTGCCCACAGAATCTACTCAAATAAAGTTCGATCCGTGCTGGAGAGTCTGGTATGGGTTTGATATCTTCCTTGACGCTTGACATCTTACATATCAAGTGGAAGAGAAGTTTTTTATTTAGGAAAATAAAACTCTCCCACTCCCTCTTCAATACTACTAAGTGACGCTCTTTAATATAAATACTCATACTAACTTATCATATTGATTTCTTGTAACTTTGACGTCACTAAACTTTCAAATCGTAATATTCATTATGTTATTCAATTAATTTTCGAAAATATTGACTGAATTATATATTATTATTATACTAAGAAAAATAGTCAATTTTACTGGTCAAGTGTAGTGAGTCATTTGGGATGGAGGGCCTAATTTATTATACTAGGGCTATTTGTTTACGCGCGGATTAATCGTAAATGTGTATTTTATAAACTTGAAGGTTTGCAGGACACCATATGTCCACTTGATTTCGCATCCCACCTGGCATTCTCGGACTTCTTCATGGACACTTTCAATGAAGATTCCTCAATCTATTCTTCATGCTGGTAGCCAAATTCAGACATCTGGCTATGGCAGCATAAAGAATGTAAGATCTCAATTTTGGACTAAAGTAGTAGTGATTGACGATTCCATTAATGTAGAAGGCGAAGGCGCTCCAAATGTTGCAGGCCTATTCAAAGGGAAGTATGAAGGTGTTCGTTCTATTAGTGGATATGAGTGTGACTTGGCAGATCTTCCTATAATACTCTTGCAGCAGGTATTTGATATAAAAAGTTTTTCGTAATCAATTTAAATTTCCACTTATTGTTGCATGTTTGAAATCTCTGTTGCTTCCCATAGTAGTTCCACTTGAATGGTTCTTGTTTTCTACATATGGGGATGCCTGAAAAGTGCAATATTCTTGACCGTGCCTTGTTGTAATGGCTGTTTTCATTTAGGTTATGTGTGGATGGGAAGGATTTGTATTTGAGAGACGAATTTAAAATGACTCTAATATTAGTTGGATTTGAAATCCACCTAGTGATTGAATAAATAGCTCAAAGTAGGTGCTATTGCTAGAGGATTAAATGAAATACATTGTAAGACGAAATTATTCAAACACGATTAAGTATATTTGTCATTACGGGATTGAAATCCTTAACAAATCCCTCGACCCATACACAACCTGACTTTCTTTATTTAGCTTTATTCAGAAATCTATGTTATTGGAATGAGTTTTTGCATCCAATGACTTTCTTCGTTAGGGTGAGTGAATTACACGCACACCCCTTCACTTATAGGGTAATTACTACAAGGCCCCAGAGGTTTTTAAAATTACCAACACAATCCTGTCAAATCCTGACAGCTCGAAGGACAAGAGGTAAAATTGTAATCTGCCTTTAGGGAATGCAATCATATATGCTTTTACTTAGAGGGGAACTTATGGTAATTTCTCAAACTTTGGCATCTTTTTCATAATTAGGAGCTTATGCGGTGGATGTCTTTGTAATTTACCCTTAACTAATGCTGCATAAATTCTTGTGTAGGTTGCTAGTCAAATTATCCAGTGGCTGCACGAGGAAGCTCTTACTGTTGGTATTAAAGCAAACAGAGATTTCTTATCCTTAGCGTTTGAGCTGGACCAGGGTGAAATAGTCAAACTGGTGGCTCATGTAGACCCCGAAGATACTCAGGGCTGCATCTCTTGGTGGTTAACGATGGATGATGGGCTCACCGAGGAACACAAATTTCGTTCGGACTTATCAGACGGTGAATCTGAAAACAGGAAATTCCTAGGCTATTTGTCTTTGGATCTGTTATACTCTACATTGTTAGACTTTTTGAACTTGTGCAGTTGTTGAGGGATCAATCTTTAATCATTTTTAGTGGAAATATTTTACTTGTGCAGTTGTTGAGGGATCAATCTTTAATAATGAACCTCGTAAGGTATCAAGTAGTTCCAATTAATTAGGTCCCATTACTTTTAATAGTCTATACATCAATCATCTTTCCTGCGGAGTTTTACTTTGGTTGGTCTTTATGGGGCTCAGTGATAATTTAGGGGGAAAATTACAAAAAACACCCTAACTTATGGACTAAGTACAGCTACCTTCATCGAATTTGAGTAATTACTTCCACCTCCCTAAAATGAGGGTGTCCAATGCAAAGTAGAAAAAATTGTTGAAATATCTGTTTTGTCCTTAAGTAAATAGTAAAAAAAAAATAGAAGAAAAAAGAAAAAATCCAAAATTTTGCAAAAGACACTTATACCCTTTGGGCAAAAATTAAAATTAAAAGCCAATACTTTATTTTTTATAAATGTACATATGTTTTTTTATATATACAAAATTATATAAATATTATATATATAAAAAAAGGAAAAATAATTTTTTTTTGTTTATCTTCTTCCTTCTTCAAACTTGCAACCCAACTCCCCTTTGACCACCTCGCGCCGCTTACCCTCACGCCGCCTTGCGCAGTACTGAAGCACACACACTAACGCGCGCGCACACACACTAAAGTGCACTCGCACCGCCACCCCCTTGCGCCGCCTCGCGCAGTACTCAAACACACACACACACACACACACTAATGCTGGTGTGTGTTATTATGTGTAGGGGGGGAGGGGTGGATTTGGGAGTCCCTGTTCATCGTCTTCACATCTGTGATGACGATGAACAATTGGGTGTATATATATATATATATTTACATATATATGTGTATATATATATAGATATATTATGTATATAAATTGAAATTTAGAAGATCCATTTCTTCTCTTCTGGTGAAGAAAATGAACAATATTTTTTTTATATATATATGCATATATGAACAATAAAATGCATATATATATATATATATCAGAAAATATATATTAGTTTGTAATTTTTGTGTTAAAAAATATATTATTTTTGTGTTAATAGAATTTTTAATTATTTTATTAAACTAATTACAAGTACCTCTTTGAATTTGAAAAAGATTGCATCTAGCTCCTCACATTTAAAGGGTAGGCTGGTCCGCAAAAATAGTCAACGATCACAAAGGTCAATCCCAGGGGCAAAATTTGATTTTTATAAAAATTTGATGATGACGTCATCAATTTCAGTACAAAAAGGACCTCAAATGTAAGTCGGATATTAAATTTAGGGAGGTGGAAGTAATTTCTCAAATTTGGTGGAGGTGGTTGTATTTAGCCCATAAGTTAAGGAGTTTTTTGTAATTATCCCTAATTTAGGCATGTCATTTGGCGGATAATATGACCGAATCTGGATTCGATAGACACACTCCAGACCTAGGCCTAATATGAGATGAGACTTGGACTCGACCCGGACCCGATAATATCTTGGTAGAATAGTGATGAGATGCTCGTCCTCTAAATAAGGGATAGTTATGACATTGTAAAACCGGAGTAACTACTATGATCTTATATGTTTTTCCAACAAGAGAAAAAACACACTGCTTTTTATGAACTTGAGGATTTGAATGTTTAAAGCTTGGATTATTAATTTATTGTTGATTTGGGAATCTAGGGCCTAATTTTCTATTCCAAGAAACAAACACATAGAGTTGGCAATAAGGTTTCTATAATTAGAAACCATATACTTGTGGGATATTCACACATGATTATTCTTGAATGTGCCAGGCAATGCATTTCTAGTGGTATATTGTTTGTCCATGTCACGTTAGTATAATCCATACAAAGAAGAAATTAGAGCTATTTCATGTTGAAAATTCGCTTTCATCCATAGAAAATAGGGAGAATTACAATAATAGTCCCTTAAGATCGGACATATTGTAATTTTAATGTCATTATTTATAATTTTGCAAAATTAATTATATAGTATACAATTGTTTTTTATTTTGGTCTCATCCATTAAAAATTAAATGAAATTTTGTGCGTTGAATTCACGCATAATTAAGTTTATTACTGATCACATGCACCGCACGTGACCAATTAACGATTTTCGTCTGTTTTCTAATGGGTGGGACTAAAAATATAAAATAATACATCATAAGAGATTAATTTTATAAATTTCTAAAGGACTATAACCACATAGATATGCTCACTTAAATGATCAATTAAAAGAGTCATAAAGTAAATTAACATGGATTGCATAATTTAGGGAAGATAATGAATTTGGGTAGTGCGCCCCTTTTGGGGTGGGTATGGGTCCAACTAAATTGGATTGGATCCGATTATCAAAATTCAAGAATCGTCCTAATCCGGGGCAGATAACGCCCCGGTTATTAATATATAATTTTTTATTTTATAAATCTAAATATTAGTTAATGTTTATAAGTATTAATCAATAGTAATCACAAAAAGTGTAATTTCAAATAACAACTTAGTTTAGCTAGTTGTTAGTTCAAAAAAAAATTTGATATAAATTTAAGTATGGAGATAACTTTATTTTTTGAAATTTGTACTTATTTTGAGTGCATTTATATGTATGTACTAGATGACTTGTATTTTTGGATATGTTTACATTAAACCATTGGTTCGAAATTATTTTATTTGTTTTGAATAAGTTTGTAGAAACAAGATAGACAAAAAAATGTCCAAAAACAAAAATCGACCTGGTATGTCAGGTACCCACCGGGGCAGGGGCAGGGGCAGGGGCAGGTTGAGTCCGAGTTTTAAGAATGCTTTACGAGGCGGGACTCGAGTCCTGCAATACCGAGCTCATTCCCGCACCTATGCCATCCAAATGCAGCACTCGCTTTAGAAAAAATAATTATACCTCAAAAAGTAGTTCAGCACTCTTTCAGAAATAGACAAAAATATTTACTATTATACTAATAAACAGAAAATTAGAACAATATTATTCAGTTTGATTAGAAAAGCCCTAGTCTAGGCCTAAATTTACCCAACTCTTCTCATTTTTCTCCTTTACCGTCGGTCACCTACTCCATTGCCGCCACCAGTAGCGCCGCCGCGACCTACAGCGGCTCCGCCGTGACCATCCTTCGCTCATGTTGTTTCATACTCCGTTATTCGCACATCCTTTTTCCATTATTGACACGAATTAAAACCTGAATAGCGATAGCTGACTGAAATGGTAGTCGTGTGTTTCAGGTACTGTTCTCTCTCTCTCTCTCTATATATATATATATATATATGTATGTATCTTCGTCCTCTGTCTGTATCTAATACGTGTGAGTGGTGTTCATTTGTGTTTGTCCCCGCATTTTACTTGCCTTTATGATGATTGTTGACCTAGGTTTTGCAACTCCGATTAGGATTGAATTTTACTTTATGTCTACCAAATAGAAGGACGTAGCAGAGATGATGATAGGCAAAATGCGGATGATGATATTTGGATATTTTACTACTTTTCATTTGGTCTATTTGTTTCAAATTGGAAGAGGTTTATTTCAGTTTTTTTAGGTATTGTTACTCTAATTTGGTCAATTGGGCATTATTGTTCATCTGAGGTGCTGCCTTTAAAGGAAAAAAGGTAGCTATATGCTTAACGCACACAGGTAGAATCGCGAAACGAAGTGGTTCAGGTAGCTCAACATGACTGAAAATAATAGCAGATATGAGAGGAATAGAGATGAAACAGCCTAATGCAGAATCCCATTTTCTGGATTTATTGCATGTGTAAGAAAGTGTAGCTACGTAGATCAATAATGTTGCTCTAGTTTCGTCCTTCCTTTCGCGCTTTATTATGCATTCGTAATTCTCTCTTAGTTTACGTTATCTCCGTGTTTTCTTAGTTTTTATATTTGTTTTTTGGTTATGTCCTGTTCCCTGTTGGGGGATGAGCGTAGGAGGAACAGAAGAAGAGAGCTCTGTATGTCTTACATGGGTATCGCTTGAACTTTGAGCCTTGTTTTATAGGCTTTTGTTATTTCTCTGTAGTGGGGCAAAAATTCATCTCTCATTGTTGCCACAGTTCTATTAGATGCCCTCTTTTGGTCAAGTTTCTGCTGTCATTTTTCATTTTAGAAATCATCATGTCATCAAACTTGTTTATCAATTGGCAAAATCATCCTTAGACATTGCTTATCATGTACAAGTGATCTAAATATAGGGATAATTACACTGACCTCCCCTAATGAATGGACTAATTACAGCTCCCTCCCCTCATCTATGTGTAATTACAAAGGCCTCCCCTGTCGTGAAGAAACCACCTTAAAACCAATCGGAATAGATGAAATGAAGTCATCTTTTATGAAATACTCAACTCCCAGATGAAGTCAATGCAAGGTAAAATAAGATTTATGAAATTTTTTGACAATGATGTCAGCTTTTCTCGTTAAAAAAATTTAACGGAGGGCGGAAATTGTAAGACGGATGTTGACGGCAGGGGAGGTGTTTGTAATTATGTATAGTTGAGGGGAGGGGGCTGTAATTAGCTCATTCATCAGGGGAGGTCATTGTAATTATCCCCTAAATAGATTTCTTCATTAGCTTTTGAAATTTTGCCTGTTTATTTGTGGTATGTTTTCAAGTGTAGGCCGTACGTGCATTCTTCAGAAGCTTTTGGTCTCTAACCTTAATAGCGTTCATAATGAAGCCAAGAACCAGTGAAGCACCTAGGAGGTCCAGAAATCTTCAGGGGGAGGGCCCGAACTGGATCCTTATTGCAGGGAGTGCTCTTCTGAGTACGTTGTCAATTCGCCTAGGTTATAAGCTTAAGCAAGCCTTTGATGCTAAACAACCAGACAATAGTAGCCAAAATTTCAAAGGTGTGCAGTGGGAGTTATAGTGACTTATTCTGTAATTCTATGTATACTATTTGAGAGTTGCTTCTAATGCAGTAAATGGAAAATCTACTGACCGGAAGAAGTCGGGGAGCTGCCATTTGCATTCAAATGCCTTTTGCTTTCCCCAAGATGAACATGGTTGCTACGATCGTTATACAGGTATAAAGTCCGAGTTCTATTTGTATACTTCTTTAGATAGTTTGACTCGCTATTCCAATTTCTCTATTTCTTTCTTTGTGGTTTTTGATAGAACTGAGATTCATTGTTAATTGTTTTATCTAATTGACTTTTCATTTTCATGATCCTACTGTTATTTTAAGATTCATTCTTAATTGTTTTATCTAATTGGCTTTTCATTTTCATGATCCTACAGTTATTTTATTGCGTCAACCATAACTCAAATGCATTGCTCACATTTATGCTTGTGTCTTTGAATAAAAGTTGGTGTTACTCTTTTCAGGCTTGCATACAATATTCAATTGCTATTCTCGTCCATTATATTTATTTTTCTCATCTTTGCGCTCATCACGTAGGACCCCAGAATGTGGTGGAAATTAAACAGAATTGCAATGGTCAAATAGTGACGGAACCTGAAATGGCTCTTCCTCTTATGACTATTCCCACTCCTGAGTTCAACAAAGAGAATGGCGTGATGTGGTCATCTTCTCCTGACCGCCTTGAGCTGCCCCAGAAACCTTTCCACCAATCAAACAGCTCTGAATCTCCATGCGTTTCAGACTCCGGTTCGGACATTTACAGCAAAAGGGAGGTCATACAAAAATTAAGACAACAGTTGAAAAGAAGAGATGATATGATTCTGGAAATGCAGGATCAAATTGCAGAATTTCAGAACACGATCAACGCTCAGAATTTACATTCTTCCCATCTCCAATCTCTTCTGGATACCTCAAACAGGGATTTATTTAATTCAGAAAGGGAAATTCAGAGATTAAGGAAAGCAATTGCAGATCATTGTGTTGGACAAGTTAACCCAAGTGAGAACCCCCCTACAGTTCCTGTTTGGCCGGGTGAGGGGCAAAATGGGTATACAAATGGGTATCCTGAAGTTGAAAGCAATTTGGGAGAAAAAATCGAAATGTTGAAGAGGGAAGTTAGTGAATTGAAGGAATTGATCGATGGAAAAGATTACTTATTGCAAAGCTACAAGGAGCAAAAATCTGAGCTCTCAGTGAAGGTCAAAGAGTTGCAGCAGAGATTGGATTCTCAACTTCCAAATATTTTGTAGGACATATTCAGCTTCTTGTGCATTATTGCGCTGGTTCCTTCTCACGTTAGTTCGTTTTATCCTTCTTTTTTTTTCACTCCCTGATTCCATTCTGTTTCTTTGTGCATATATGGAAGACGGAGGAAGATGTTCATAAGTTTAGAGCTCGACATGAGTTAGAGTGACACGATTTTGAGTGTATTGAATTTATGTCTTGTACTGTTTGGTCACGTTAAACATGCAGATTGCATTGTCTCTACAGGGTGTCGGAAGTGAGTATTAATGGTCCCTGTTCCCGTAATCTGGAAAATATGTTAAATGATGCAATTCTTTTCAAAATTTGACGTGCAATTATAATATGGATAGCTACATGAACCCCCTCATTGGCTAATTACCATGAGAAATTTTACAAATTATCAAGGCACCCCTGCCAGATGTTGACTGCTCAAAATACAGATGGTGAACTTGTGGCAATTTCTCAAATCTCAATTTTCGTAATTAGGGTCTCAAGGAGTTTGTGTAATTTTATCCTTGCAAATGTGGCTTGGGTTACATGCAATGTACTAACATTACTCATAAAAAATACTAGTATTGCCCCCGGTGGTTTAGTGGTGAATTCTATAGCATTTTACTACAGCATTTTACCTGAATGTTGTGACTTGTGAGTTCAAATTTTTATGTACACAGATCAAAGCTAGTCTTTTTATGTGCATAAATTGAAGGAAAAATTACACAAACCCCTCACTTATTATGTAATTACCAAAATTTCTCTCATTTATTTGAAAATTATCAACACACCCCCTCATGTTAAAAATTTCTTACAATTACACCCTTGTATATTTAAAAAATTCTTACAATTTTACCCCCTGTAAATTTTATAAATAGACCCCTTGAAGGTTGTGTTGATAATTTTCAATAAGTGAGGGGAGATTTTGGTAATTATACAATAAGTTAGGAGGTCTGTGTGTAATTTTTCCTAATTTGAATTCACTTTTACACTTTAAAATACTCGGTTCTCCCGGAACAAACACATATAATTAGAGTCACTGCTCATATGCAGCATTTCCTCCAACTTCCTAAGCATATATCTAAAATCGTACCAAGTGCCCAAAAATTTACAATTCAAACTACATTATCCGTCATTCTTAAATGCTCTCAGATATTGGGTATCAACTATCGACGATCACAATATGATTTGCCTCACATCGAGTTCAACATACACATATTGTTCTCCTATCAGGGGCGGACGTAGGCTTTGGGCAGGGGGGCAAGTGCCCCCACTCAATTTTTTATTATATTAATATATATACTAATTTTTTTGTTTTAATTTGTAAATTTACATTAGTGCCCCACTCAATTTTTCAAAGTGTCCCCTCAATTTCAAATTTCCTATTTCCATCTAGTTTTCATTGGTAATTGTTAATTTGTTATTAAAGTTACTAGTTAGTGTAGCCAAAGTGTTTGATTAAATGCTTGAGTGAAATTTAAAATTTGATTTAACTTACTTTTAGTCTAATTGGCTAATTAATACAATTTTGAATGTATTTGTTTGTAGTAAAAGTCTAAGTGCTTGTAGACTTGTAGTAAAATTAGTCTAAATGTATTTGTAGTATTTGAATTTCTCCCCCCCTCAAGATCGAAAAATATCACGTTTTCTCCCTTTATTTTGAGTTCGGCCGCCCCAAAACCCAAAATTTTGGCTATAACGAAAGAGATATAAAAGTATAAAGTATGTTAAAAGTTGTAATTGAACCTAATTTCTTATTATATTTTCCTCCATAAATATAACGTACCGTACCGCAGGGGGCAAGCCCCCCGCACCCCCCTTAAACCCTTCGTTTATTTGGCGAAAAATAAATTATACAATTATATTACAACAATCTCACCCCCTCGGTAAAAATTCTGGTGCCCCCATTGAACCCAAATTCTAGATCCACCACTATTCTCATTATACTTTAATGTCATTATCTGAGTTCTCGAGGCTCTTGAGTTTCTCCAATCACAAAGTGATGGAATCCACATTCAACAAAAGTAGATTGTTCTGATTATATCTGGTCTTGGAACCCCGAAATCTCAATTTTTCTTGATCCATGACCCCTCTATGTTCTATCTAGTTGCTCTAATATCACACAAGACTAGCCAAACTACTACCACTTTCATCCATCAGTTTCTTGGAATTACACCTATAGCCCCACCCCAAGTGTTTATATGGTGAAAAAAGGATCAGAAGCAACATTTCTGATCCACCGTAGAATTACCCGGGAGTTATCCCTCCAAACAAACTGCTCCTTATTTCATGCTCCACTTTCCAACTTCATGTCTCCAAACCGCTGACGCGTTACAAAAGATTCATTTACAACCATTTTTTATTCTTTCTATCAGCAGTTGATACAAAACAATCCATAGCAATTTCTCCAGGAGATAGGAGCGCCGAGGAGACGGACTATTGAAGAATATTTAATGGGAAAAAAAAGTATCTTCAGTTGCATTTTCTTGGTGTGTAATTTTCATTCTCTATCTTCACTTTCATCATAAAAACAGAATTATTAGTTAACTATTTGTGTCAAATATTTTCTATTTTGTTAAATTTTCGACTTGGATTTTTCAGGGGACTAGAGAGTAGAGACCGCCGACTAAGGCAGTAGAGAAGAACAACTAAGCAGATTTCTTATGTTTAACATTAAGAAGGCATTAATTTGTTAAGTAAGCATCACGGGGAAGGGTTGAAAGACAAACTACACTATTCGATAATCGATTCGAGCTCGATCACTAAAAGCTCGTTTGAGCTCGGTTATCAACATATCAAACCAAGCTTGAACAACATTTTGTGTTTGATAAGTTTTAAAGTTTGGCTCGAGCTCCGCTCGATTAGTAAAATTGGTAGAAACATGTATAAAAAGGTCAAGCTACTCGAGCTCGACTCGTGTTCGGCTCGATTAAAGCTCGGTTCGATTAACAATTAAACAAGCTTAAACACAAATTTTGAAGCTCGATTGTAATTCAAACAAGTTTGAACAACAACTCATTCGGTTCGACTCGACTCGACTCATTTAGAACCGGACCGGGAACAACTCTTTGAGTAATACTTTGGTAACTGATGGTCTGATGCAATTTTATTTCTTTTCAAACTTCCAACTCACTTTTACGAAATTTTAGCACACATGTTTGTATGTTTTCACTGACCTAAGCGAAAATTAGCTTTCTCAATTTCTTGGAGAAGACAACATTCACGGCGTCAATAGCATTCTTCGATACTTTTTCACATCTGGTCATTTACTATATATTTTTTTTTTCAAATGTAAAATAATATGAAAGATCACAAAAAGAAAAGAAGAAAACAGAACACTAAAGATATTTTATGTAAAATAATTTTTACGTGTAAGAGTCGTGAGGAAGTGAAAGCAGGCCAACAATTTTATTAGTTAAAAATTGTTTTTCCTTACAAATTTTCCACGCAGTGCACATGCGTCGAGTGTGCATCGGCCGCTCGTAGTTATATTATATATGAATCTTTTTGTTCTTTTTTTTGTGTTTTTGTTTTTAATTTTAAATCAATTGTTTTATTTAAGGACAAGATACATATTACATCAGTGAAATATCATATATGTTCATGAAGCACCAAACGTACCAAAATAGTCTCTGAAACACCAAACGTACCAAAATAGTCTTTGTCATTAGATTAGTGGTCAAATGGAACAACACTTACTCTGTTAAAATTTTGGCCGAATTTACGTATTTACCCAAGACACGTGGCCTAACTTGTATGATTGGGCTGAACACAATAAGTTCAAAAGGCTGAAAATGCCCTTAAATAGACGGAAGTTTTACTGCCCAACACAAACGCTTTTATATAAATATATATAAAGAAAAAAAGAATCCTAAGAAAATCTATCTTTCAAAGTTCATTTAATGCATAACAATCAGTATACACAATCAACTTTCACAATGACATTAAATGCAATCACTTATTGTGTTAAAAACGAAGGGGATAATTG
The DNA here is from genome assembly GCA_019426215.1 of Buddleja alternifolia. NCBI lineage: Eukaryota > Viridiplantae > Streptophyta > Magnoliopsida > Lamiales > Scrophulariaceae > Buddleja > Buddleja alternifolia. Next base: position 1,749,841 of record CM033394.1, read on the forward strand.
ATGTTTGAGTTGTTAAATGCACTTCAACTTTTGTTATTGACGCTCCACATTCCTTCTTATCTTTTTTTGGAAAGACAAAATTATCCTTAATGGCAAAAAAATATATATCGCAAAATGATGGGATCCACATTCAACATAAGTAAATTGTTCTGATTATATCGGGTCTTGAAACCCGAAATCTCAATTTTTCTTGATCCATGACCTCTCTATGTTCTATCTAATTGATCTAATATCACACAAGACTAGCCAAACTACTACCACTTTCATACATCAGTTTCTTAGAATTACACCTATAACTCATGTAAACTCATTCGCATCATACAATATGTAGCATTTCCTCCAACTTTCTAAAAAAGACAACTAAAATCTTGCTAAGTACCGAAAAATTTACAATTCAAACCACATTTCCGGTCCTTCTTAGGAGCTTTCGAAAGCGTTTGGAGTTCTAAATCTTGGCAATCACAATGTGATGAACCCCACATAAAGTTAAGCACACACGGATGTTCCAAGCATACTTCAGGGTCATTCATCTCTTAACACCCTGAAATCTTGCCAATCACCATGTGATGGGACCTACATGAAGTTCCATACACGGATTGTTCTGATTATATTGGTCTTGTAATCCCCGAAATCGCAATTTTGCGTGATTCATGACCTCTCTATTTTCTTCTATCTACTTGAACTAATATCACACAAGACTCATCAAACTATTACCACTTTCATCCCTCAATTTCTTCGAATTACACTTATAACTCGAAAGATACTTGCCGTCTCCAAGGAGCGGGGCGACATCATACTCCTTTCCCACCTTCTTCCCGTCGTAACCCTCGAGCGATCTACACCGTTGAAGAATTTGAGAGACCTCTTTCATGGAAGGCCTACTTGTAGGCAATAAGCTGGTGCACATGACCCCAAGCTTGAAAACATAAATCATTTCATCTAAATAACAAGCTTCTTTGATCTCATCATCTATTGCATCACCAATTGGCCTCTCTTCTCCATAGTACGTCCATGCCCATTCTGCAAGGCTCGTGTGCTCATCCCCGCAGTTGGGTTCTCTTCCGGTTACGAGTTCCAATAGTACAACTCCGAAGCTATAAACATCGATTTTCTCGTTAACTTTTGTCGTATAAGCGTACTCTGCAACAAAGTAATGTAAAGTTAGCAATCATATCTAGTGTAGGAGTAAAGAGTATGTTATATAAAGCAAAAAGGAAAATTTCGCCATCTGAACTATACACTATTTTAGACTTTGTCACCGGAACTTTTAAACCGTCAAATCATGTTCCGGTTATTACAGCTAACTCCTGGAACTTTACTTATTATATTGCCACACGAACTTTATAAGGTATGCACAAAATATGTTATAGGTGGCAAAATCGTCAATCATGTTCCGGTTATAACACTTAACCCCAGGATTTTACGTACTCCTCACTTCACCACCCGATCTTCGGAAAATGCGCACAAAACACGTATATACACACATGATTTTCATCTAGCGTTCATGCTACTCATTCTACCAAAATAAGTATGAATCAATACTTAGTCTAACAAAAAAGTAAGTTACATACTAGTAAGTCTTGTATAACATTATTACCTGGAGCAATATAGCCAAATGAGCCAGCAACCGCAGACATGGTATTAGCCTCCCCTTTCTTGATCAAAATCTTGGCTAGCCCAAAATCAGCTATTTTAGCCTTAAATTCACAATCCAACAAAATGTTGCTTGATTTAACGTCCCGATGAATGATCGGGGGCGTACAATCGTGATGCATATAGCAAAGCCCTTGTGCAGATCCAACGGCTATTCTTAACCTAGCCGGCCAATCCAAGACAATGTTACGAACAGATCTATTGATTGATAAAGCATTTCTCTTCTTCCTATGTAACCATCTATCAAGGCTATGGTTCTCCATATACTCATATACAAGAAGCTTAGAATCATCACTCGAAATGCAACACAAAAGCTTAACTATATTGGAATGGCGAACCGAGCCTAGGATTTGGACCTCGGAAAGAAATTCTTTCTCGAGGATTAAATCTGTCTTTTTGTTGTTCCAAATCCTCTTTACGGCCACATATTGACCCGTGTTATCAACCGGGATTTTATATACTTTCCCCGAGCCACCACAGCCAATCATATTGGTTTCATCCAAACTTGAGAGAATATTTACCTCAGTGAAATCTAATCTCTGAAATGAGGTTAATTTCCACGTCGCGAGATATTGTCTAAGCTTCTTTCTTCTGTAGTCTCTAAACAAAAACACGGTCGCCAAAAGGGTGATGAAGAAAAGTGCTAATGCCAGGACTAAGATCACAGCAAGAATTTTTGGTGAGATTTTCTTGGATTTTTGAAATTTTGCATAGCAACTGGGGAGATTTGATATTAAATTGGTGGAGGCACAAAGATTGGGATTGTTTAAAAAACTGCTTTCATAAGCCATGTTATCAAACTCATGCGGGATACGTCCCGTGAGTCGATTTGACGAAAGGTTAAGAGAAGTGAGCTTCAAACGGCCTAATTGAGGTGGGATTTCACCAGAAAGCTGATTCTCAGATAAGTCCAGATCGAGAAGATCAGGCAAAGAGGCGAACGCCGGTGGGATTGGACCGTATAATTTATTCCTGGCAATAGTCAAAATTGTGAGAGATTTCCAGGAAATTATTTCAGATGGAAGTTCACCAGAAAGTGAATTTCCATCAAGTTTCAAAGTGATAAGTTGATTAAGGCTAGTTAAACCTTCTGGAATTCCCCCCGAAAACATATTATTACTTGCCTCAAAAACATGTAAATTTCCCCAAGATGATATTTCGGCCGGAATTTCCCCCGAAAACTTGTTATTACTAATCTCCAACCTTGTCAAATTCCATGCTACTTTACTCGGTAGCTCACCCGAAAACGAGTTATCACTCAGCATCAACAGAGACATTTCTGGTAAAGACCAAATGCCTGATGGAATTTCACCCGAGAAATCATTGCCATAGAGCTGCAAAGTGCGTAAAGTCGAACAATTTTCCAGAGATTTTGGGATTTCTCCAGATAGATTGTTGTTAAAAGCAACCACACCAAATAAAGTCCCTCCGGAACATAGATTCTCAGGCAAGATTCCGGTGAAATGGTTATCGCAAATTTCAAACCCTTCGAGATTCGAATGAATGCCCATTTCCGGTGGCAAATTTCCACTCAAATTGTTTTTGAAAACCTTAAAAATTTTCAAGCTTGAAATTTGGCCTATTTTTGGTGGAATTTCACCAGAAAATCTATTTGAAAACAGACTCAAAAGCTCCAATTTTTCCAACTTCCCAAAATCCTCTGGAATTTCACCACTCAACATGTTCATGGCAATATCAATCTCAACCATATCCAACGAACCGACCACCGGAGGAATCGACCCCGAAAATCGATTCTTAAACAAGTAAACCTTACTCAAATTCCTCAACAACAACAATCCACTTGGAATCTCACCTTCCATATCATTTTCAGATAAATCCAAGTGTGCAAGACTCGAAAAACTCGAAAAATTCTCCGGTATTATACCGATCAAATTCGTCTTCCGCATCCAAATATACTCGATTTCCCTCAACCTCCCAAACTCCGGCGGAATAACCGCCGGGACGAAATCGTTATACGCCATTCCGAGATTCTTTAGGTTAATCAAATTCGAGATTTCAATCGGAAAAGTACCGTTAAACAAATTAGAGTATAGATACAGAGATTGGAGCTGAGTCAAATTACCGATCGCCGGAGGTATATCGCCGGTGAAATTGTTGGCGCCGAGATTGATGTATTGTAGCGATTGAAGGCGATCAATATCCGCCGGAATATTCCCTACGAATACGTTTTGTGAGAGGTCTAAAAATTGAAGCTTTGAGCAGTTTAAAATGGCGGTGGGGAAATCTCCGGTGAAAAAATTGAATGAAAGGTCGAGATTCGTTAGGTTATGGAGGGTGGAGATTGAGTCTGGTATGTTTCCGGTGAGGTTGTAGTTGGAAAGATTTATTCCGGCGACGGAGCCGTCGCCGGAGCAGTCGATTTCCGGCCAGTCGCAGGGTGAGGACGTGGCGTTCCATGATTGGAGGATTGGGGGGTCGCCCCAATTTTGTTTGAGGTTTAGTAGGGTGGCTCTTTCGGGTGGTGAGAATTGTGAATTTACTAAAAAGGGTGTGGAGGAGAGGAGGAGGAGGAGGATGGGGAGGTACATTTTGGTGTGGGGGGAGGGTAGTTTGGTCATTTTGGATGGTGGTGGTGGTGGTGGTGGTTTTGGAGGGAGATGATGAGAGAAGTGGGAGTTTTTGAGTGTAAATTGTTTTTGTTTTTGATGTTGGTCAACTTTGGAGTGTGGACATAGATGGGGTTTATATATATTTTTGTTTTGTTTGAGAATAAGAATTTTCAAATCCCAAGTTGGGGACTGACTATTTTGAGTGAGGTATATGTGGATTATCCATTATCTCATTTTTATAATTGAAAATTGAATCCTTAAAAAAAAAATTATTTGTCCAAAGACTTTATTATTTAGTTCAGAGTCTAAGTTCAAGGACCGAATCAGGATTTAAGGTTCGGATAGTGAATTAATAAAAAAAAAAAGCACACCTTAATATTTTTAAATTTTAAATGGACGAAATTTCACATATTACAAATTTATAGGCCAATATAATTTTTTCTCAAAGTCTGTATTTTTTTTCGGGGGTGGGGGGTGGTCGGTCCCTATGACTATGTTAACATTCCATTGTTCTAGAGTCTCACTCTCGTGGTTTTGGAGATGCAACAACTATAGGCACAACTTGATGAATTAATACAACTATTTGTTTATAGTATATTTTACATAACTTTTACTACACAAATAATTATAGTTATAACCAAAGTTTAGTCACAAATAATCCTAAAAGAAAGAAATGACTATTTTATGCCTAATTGTTTGTGTTCACATAACTTTTACTACACAAATATTATAATTATAATCAAAGTTTAGTGACAAATAGTCCTAAAAGAATGAAATAGTCCTAATAGTGTTTCATTGGAGCTAGAGTAAAGTTTCAACATCTTGTTAGTTTGGAAACATGATAAAACATATGATATTTAGGAGACGAGCTAAAGTCAATGTAGAGTTTTGGTTTCACACGTTTTAGTGCCTTTAGGACTAATACAAATTTAATGACTTCACGTGGACCCATTACCATATAAGACAAAACTTCGATCTAGAAGTAACACTATTTTTCTTTTGGCAAAATAGAAGTTGAGGGATTTCAATTTTACTTCCTAGTGTATAGTATAATTTGAGCTCATATTAAACAAATTGAGTCGAATTAAACAATATACTTTTCAAATTTGTTTGGATAGTTATTTAGTTTTAACATTTATTTTTTGAGCTTAATTTGATTGTTAATCAAATTTAGCCCAAACAAATTTTAATGAAATTGAACTCAAATTAAGCTCGATATTTTCTGCATTTATTTTACCATGTTTTATTAATCAAGCTGATATTCAAATCTAATTTGTTATGACAATTAAACTCAAGTCGAGTATTGAGTATTTTGATTCGTTTTTCATTCCTATGTAATATTGATAAAGGAAAAACCCATTTTCAAAGCTAATGACCAAAAGCCCTTATAAAAACAATCAATTACAAAACTCTTACATGATCCGCGTGTTTTATAATTTCGGGTCAGGTTATGACCCGGCCCGATTCACTGACCTGATGACCCGAATTTAAAAGGTCAACTAAGTAACCGACAGGTGTCCAAGCCCACATGGTCCAACTGTTACCTTAGGAATAGTGACTGACCTTCTACTATAAATAACCCCTCCAACTCATTTGTGGGGGCAATTAATTCTGTTACAATACTCTCTAAATTTAATTTGTATTCAGTATTACTTTAGTCATATTGGGTCTTGTATTTAGCTTCATATTCTACGAAGCAAATACGTATATATTCACTAATCTCTTTTATTTACGTTTAAACTTGATCCTATCCAATAAGGTACGTAGACAACTTGACTTCGTGAAGTCCAGTCTATAATCTTATTTGATAGTTATTTGATTCGGCCCATTTGGATCGTTAATTCGATTTGAGTTAGCCCAACGAAATTCTAGCTAAATCAAATACAACCATAGAAAAGGCTGAACTCTATGTTCTCAATATTTTGGAAAATTCACCACTGAACCATCGCAACAATATAAGAATAAAGTATTTGGTTTAGGCAGATAAACCAAAATTAACACCAAATCAGATCCTTCATCTAGACTTCAAAGATATGATAATTGTGGAATAGTCAAATAGATTTCTGAACTTAGAAAATTCACAATTGTCTTCCTTCCGGTGGCTGTTAAAGTATATTCTACAATTACCATTAAGGATTGGACTAACTTTTACCATAATTAATTAGTCCACAATGTGACTGATATGACATATGGATCCCGCAAACTTTAGGATTAACAAGATCACGTGTTTTTACTAATGTCATGATGGTGGTACCTAGACCAACTGGTGATTCTTGGTAGTTCTCGAGAGTTTTAATTCCGGGGAAATATCAATTACAAACAGTGTTAAAATATTTATGGGATCCATCAAAAAATATATATTTTATTGTATTAATACATTTTGTGTGGTAGATACACTCCGGGAGTCCTACTCCCCGAGCCACTAAGTATCATCCCTAGACTAATATTCCAAAATCTAACAAATATCTTCATCATCTCAAAATTTATTGAAATCAGCCATTTTACATATATGTTTAATTAGATTCTCTGTTCTTCTGATCCGATGTCTGAGTCCGAAATATTGATTTCCCACTTTTTATAAAAAAAATGCAATTGTTTGCCATCGCCCAAAAATATTTCAAACAAATTCTACAATCAATATTCTCTAATAAAATCTCAATTTTTTTTTGAAAAATAGATTTGATTGGCATTTCTCCCAAATTTTTCTTAGAAAAGTCAGATTTTGTACTATTCATGATTTGACAATTTACCCAATAACTAAGACTTTTATCCGCAAACATCTTAACATATGCATTAAAAAAATTATATATATTGATTCGAAATGTCGCAACATGTGAAATAAAATCCACTTTACATATTTTTTTTATGTTTTAATTAATAAGTTTAACTTAGATTTTCTTATAAAATAAATAGAGATAATTGCATTCACCTCCCTTGAACTATAAATATTTTGGCATCCACACCCCTCATTCAATTTTTTTGTTAAATATATTAATTAATGACTACAATACCCTTCTCATTTGAACTAAAAAGGTTGAATATCACTAAACAATGTGTTGAGAATGAAAAACTATTAAAATATCATTAAAAGACATATTATAAATAAAAAAAATAATGCATCTCAAACAAAATTTTTCGAGAAATATAACTCTAAAATTTCTAAACTAAAATTAATTAAAAATAAAAAAATATGCTCTTGGTTTATCATGATTTTCTTTAGTGATTCTAAAATAAAATTCAAAAAATTATTATTGAAATATATTAATCTTAATATAATTTAATTTTTTTGATAAACATAAATAATTCTTATTTCCACAAATTCTTGTGTATTTTCCTTTTTTAGGAAAAAAGCTATAAGCACCGAAGTAAAATCCTCATGAATCATTTTATAATCCTAAATTCTATATTTCCAACTATTATTTTTCTAATGAATCCAACAACTTCTTCAGGAGAATTTCTAATTTAACTAGTATATTGCACCTAAAAAAATAATATTAAAAAAATATACATACTCCTGTTATATGCCACCACCTTTTGCTCTTATGTAGATGTACTTATATATATAAATAATAAATTAATATAATTTATAATTATAGCAAATATTAAAAAATGTTACAAGTCAATAAAATTAAAAGCTAAAAAAATGGTACAACAACATCATATTCTTTCTCTTCTTATTCTAATTGCAAAACAAGAAAAACCCAAATTGTACTAAATGCAATATAGGAAAAGCAAAACAAAAGCGCAAATTTCTTTTCTATTTAAGATTTTCGAATGAAATTGGCATAATCAAACTAATAATATTTTTTCAGGATATTACGAGTTAAAATAAAGATAATTAATTAATATTTAAGAATAGAAGATTAGATTAGGGAAAGTTATTTCTCTTAATTTAAAAATTATGCATTTTAGAATTAAATTTTTAGATATTTTTAATTTAAGATGCACTTTTTAATTATTATGTCAATTAACGGTACTTTTTAATTCTCCAACCAATTATTCAATCATTTTTAAAAAAATAAGCCCAAAATATGAAGGATATTTTAGTCTTTCATTAATAAATTTAATAAAAAAAGTTGAAGAATAGGAGGTCCCTACGAAGATATCAAACACAAAAGGGTGTGGATGCCAAATATCTATAGTTGAAAAGAGGTTGATGCCATGGTTCAAAGTTTCTTTTCTTTTCCACCGAAACGTCCGAAAAGTTTCTATTTTTCAACTTATGGAAAAGAAATGACCATGTAATTTCGAAATTACATTGTTTCCTAGGAAACTCTTAATATTTCCAATGTTTCCATGGAAACTCTCAATGTTTCCATGGTTTCCATGGAAACATTGAGAGTTTGGTAATTTCTTTTCAAAAAGATTTGCTCTATCGCAAAGACAACAGAGCTCTCAAATCTCTCAATGTAGGGAAAGAGGTTAAAAAGAAGAAGAAGAAGAAATGAAGAGTAATAAATTTAACAATCAAACGAATATTTATTTCACCAAGAAACGACTTTTTATCATGCGACTCAAGATGAAGATTACTGTATTATCGATTAAAGTAATTTTTTCATATAATTTGTAGATGAGTTTGAAACCATGGTATCAGCCATATTAACTGTTTATTTTTTTCACGACAACACTTTTAGAATTTTTTATTTCACAATTTAAGTTACTAAAATTTTATCAATTATATGTTCTGTGAATGTTAAATTTCAATCAAACATTGCCACTTTTCATTTTTTTCACGACAACACTTTTAGAATTTTTTATTTCATAATTTAAGTTACTAAAATAATATTGGTTATATGTTATGTGAATGTTAAACTTGAATCAAACGTTATCACATTATTTATTAGTGTAATTTGATCGATTATTGATGTAGATGTATAAACATTTTACACAACTATTATTTTTTTCTAGTAAAAAAAGGAAGCAACCCTTCTTTACTTCTTTTTTCACCGTCTTTACCTTGTTTCTAACATTTTTCAAGTTTTTCATGATGTTTCCGAAACGTTTCCGATACGTTTCTTATATTTAAGAACTCGAAACTTATCATCGAAACGAAATTTTAATCCTTGGTTGATGCAATTTTCCCAAAATAAATATCCATCCATACCAATCTTCATAAAAAAACAATTTTTTTTTTTTAAAAAAACATATCACATCACACCTAATCATTACATTTTTTTCTTTAAAAAAAATTCATCCAAACACACTTTTACCATTAAATATCTGTTAGATTAGAGAAAACCCCGTAGGGAACTTGTATTATTAATTAACATATTTATAGAGATACATCTATTTGATAAAGAAGAAACCCTAACTATAAATAAGGAAAAGATAAATACAAAGAAACATAAAAAAACCTAACGAGTTAAAATAAAGATAATTAATTAATATTTAAGAATAGAAGATTAGATTAGGGAAAGTTATTTCTCTTAATTTAAAAATTATGCATTTTAGAATTAAATTTTTAGATATTTTTAATTTAAGATGCACTTTTTAATTATTATGTCAATTAACGGTACTTTTTTAATTCTCCAACCAACTTTTTAATTACTATGTCAATTAACGGTACTTTTTAATTCTCCAACCAATTATTCAATCATTTTTAAAAAAATAAGCCCAAAATATGAAGGATATTTTAGTCTTTCATTAATAAATTTAATAAAAAAAGTTGAAGAATAGGAGGTCCTTACGAAGATATCAAACACAAAAGGGTGTGGATGTCAAATATCTATAGTTGAAAGGAGGTTGATGCAATTTTCCCAAAATCAATATCCATCCATACCAATCTTCATAAAAAAACAATTTTTTTTTTAAAAAAAAACATATCACATCACACCTAATCATTACATTTTTTTCTTTAAAAAAAATTCATCCAAACACACTTTTACCATTAAATATCTGTTAGATTAGAGAAAACCCCGTAGGGAACTTGTATTTATTAAGTAACATATTTATAGAGATACATCTATTTGATAAAGAAGAAACCCTAACTATAAATAAGGAAAAGATAAATACAAAGAAACATAAAGAAACCTAAATTAACATAAATACTAGAAAAATATGGAAAGATATTATATTATCTAACAATATCTACTCTCATATAATAAAATCTCTTCCATTTTTTTTATGAAAAATGAGAAATCGAAAATAACGTCTCATTCAATCAGATCCCAAGGGTTGTGATTTCATGTCGTTCCTTAGACCAAAATTAGCCGATCCCTATTTGCATACCCCACCCCCACCGCCCAACCCCCAAACACACGCACACACACACCCCATTTTTTCTTTTCTGGTGGGTGGGTGGGTGGGTGGGCGGGTGGGTAAGGACTAACTAAGCAAATGGGTCCATTTTCTCGAAGATAATCACATGATCAGAAGATTGGTTACATTTCCTAGGAGATAAATACATCATTAACTCGTGCTAGTCTTCAAACCATCACAAAAGTTTTGTGATCAAGTTTATAACTTTTTAGGTAATATTACAAGTTCGAACCTCGTTGAAATTTGATGCCTCATAAACATATCATGAGTTGATGTCGGCCATTATAAAATTTGATCCAATAAAAATTAAGACATATTTTCTAATACGCGGATGCCGCTATAAATTTTTCAAGAATATATTCTCTTAATAGCTTTAGACAATAAGATTCAGGAGTAGGAAAAAATGTTAGATCATATGGTAATAATTCACAACGGCGTGGATCAATTCTAGATCTAGAAGTCCACACACACATCCTCCTATATATATATAAATATACATATATAATAATAATAATAACATACAAAATAATTTAAAATATATTATGCATAAAGAAAAAAAATCACATTTATGTGGTGATATGGGTATCTTTAGTTTGATTTCTAAAACTTCTAGAAATAATAGTCAAACTTGTTGGCCCTGACGTGAAGAAAAAGATGCCATTAATGGAACATGCAAATGCCAACTCAAACGAAACTTCTCATGCTTTATAAAAGTCATTTCACATTCTTATTAGTCAAACTATAATTGGAAGATTGTCTTGTGGACCATTCTCTTAGTCCCACATTATTATTCTTTTTAGGAGTAAAACTATTATCTTTCTGAATTTTACAGGTTTTTATACTTTTTCGAATAATTTTTTTTTTTTTACACTTTTATATTTCAACTTTACGAATTTTATATTTTTTTATATTTTAGCATATTCCGGTGGATAAACAAATTTTTTTTTAACAATTTTTTATCCAAACATTTTTTTTTCACTTTTTTATCTCACACCACCGTATATGTTGAAATACCATCGGAATATTTCACTGGGATATACTAATATATAAAAAAGTATAAAATTCATAAAGTTGAGATAAAAAAATATAAAAAAAAAAATTCCAAAAAATATAAAAACCCACAAAATTAGAATAGGTAATGGTCTTTACCCTTTATTATCATTCCAATACAACTTTAGACAAGTATTTACTAAGTCTTTCTCTTTTGTCTTCATTTAACTTCACTGAAAATAAAGTGAGTGGTGAGTGGATATGAATCCAAATGGTTGACCTTTTGTCAAGATTTGATTTCAGTGGGTATCTGATGGTGGCTCGACCAATATTTTGATGTTTTTTTCCTCTTCTAATAATACATAATAAAATTATAAAATACTTGTCCTACATTCAATAGTCTAATAAATTTCGACTATATATAATAGAAAATATACCTTACATTTAATAAATTCGAAATCTTGACAAACTATGACATAGATTTGAATATTCTTATGAGTTGTCGAAAATCAAAACAAAAATAAACAACACTTAAGCACTTTGGATTCTCTAATCAATTTCTATTTCATCGTATATCTGGTCTACATCCAAATTTATATAAAATATATACACTTAATACATATTTTATTCGAAGAACAAGATAAAATACTGCATTCGAGCAGAAAATCTCAAACTGCAAATCAAGTGTCAAATTTAAAATGAAAATACTTATTCTTAGAAGTCCCGAGGATTCAAAATCTTGTATAATCACAAACATCCGAGTACGATGAATCCACAAGAATCACACCATGTTATCCCAACTGTCATAAGATTCGAAATCATAGACGCTCCTAAAAACGACCCCAAAAGTTAAATGCTCACAAAGTAAATATTAGCTAAATTCCTACGCAAGAGACACTACTAGGAGAAAGAAATACTGGTTTGTGAGCTGGTCGAAATTCACTACCAACACTGGTGAACTTTACTTGAATTAACTTAGAAAATTACCAATGTTCAAAAAGGCTAGAGTGCTTCCACTAAAAATAAATAAATTATTATTGCTCATGTCAATATATCATGGTGAAAAATCTCTTTGCTATGATTAAAAATCGACCACGGCTTTGACAGTGGTATTTGCAAGTGTGGCCAAAACATTTACCATGACTTATAATCATGGACAATATTTTGTACCATGACTTTTAACTATTGTAAAAAAGTGTTAGGTTAACATTTCTTTCAAAACAGTTAGTTAGAGCTTAAAATAGTTAGCATTCTTTTTTACCACGACTAACTTTAGTGTGGCTATATAAAATATCTACCACGGCGAGCTTAAACTGCTATAACCCACGATTTTAAGTCATGACAAATATTTTCATTCCCAAATCCACAATGACTTTCTGACTTTCTATGTAAAGGACTGATTTGCACTATAACATCCGAAGAGATAAAACTTAGTTATTAGCAACTTGATTTAGGAAAAAAAGTAGTTTTAGCAAGTTGCCCAGTCTATTGGCCAAACGCATAGACATAGAAAATTTTGAATTCATTTAAGTTGTAAAATATAATGTCATGTTACTTATTAGTCTATTCAAGCTGCGCGCTTAGATATTGTAAATATATAGTAAAAATACGGAAAAAAAAATTGAGTATGTAAAACATATGTAAAATCTTCATTTATAAATATCTCATACATTATCTTAGAAACATCTAAGTGTAGTAAGTTTGAATGAACCTCTACCGTTAGATCGAATTGACCTCCATCATGTGATGAGAATGTGAAGTGGTATAAATAGAAAGTCTTGTAATCATTCAAGTATTATTAATGTTTTATTGTTTGCACATCATATGATTTTACTTGCAAAACACGTACATTTTGCTAGACCAACATGTTTATTATCAATTGGATTGTTCTTCGTCAAGTACAATACACAATGGATATTGCATGTACTAAAATACATGTCTTAGTTTAAAAATACAAGTATTAATATGAAAGACGGTGATTATGATTGAGTCTCCTTTCTTTTTTGTTAAATAGTACTTGAATAAGTTTCGATATATAGTAAAATAGGAGATAAAGCCCAATAGGAGCTGAATAAGGAACCCAGGCCCAACAGAGGCCCAGAAACTGAATCGCTAGACTAAGTCGGCGCTAAGTAACAGTACTGGGTCGGGTCGTACCTTGACCCGATCCCACAAATACGAGTCATCCACCGTTCATTGGTGTCACCTGTTAGCATCCTATAGATGCCCAACAATCATTGGTACAGGGTGTGTGCTCTAAAAACCCCCACATAACATTTATTAGGGGTTGAAATCTCTAGAATATTCTCTCAAGAATTAGCCTCGTATGTTCATTAATAACGAGTCTATAGACTGAGAAGTACGTTCCCTTATACTTACAAATTTGGAGACTAGATTCGTTCACCGAGTACGACCCTGTATACAATAACCAATATAGAACTACGTTGGCTTAATCCTAATTAGGTACGTAGGTAGTTTAATTATCATTAAGTGCAGCCATAATTCTTCATCATCATACTCCTGGAGTGAGTCGTGTCATTCCAGACTGAGAAACTTGGGTCCCCGAATTTGGGTTGAATCACCAATGAATCTTAATTGTGAATTGAATTAACACAAGTTAGTCATCAAATTTATATATCTACGGTAAGTTGAAGTATATATGTTTGTTTTACTTAAATACAATCCTTAATCAATTACAACATATAATCCCAATACTTTAGTTGAGTACCACTTCTCATATCAAACTCTTTTATTTTCAATATATAAATATAAAACCTAAAATGATATATTTCAGATAAACCGAGCGCGCAAACAGTATATAAGTAGAGAAGAAGGTTTAATTTCTCCCCATTGGCTGGTGGACATATGTAGTTGGTAGATGAATATATATATATATATAATATGAGTTTTAATCAAGAAAAGTTTTTCTCTTTTTGGTAAATATTAATATGGTAAGTTGAAGTATATAGGTTGTTTTGATAAAAATACAATCCTAAATCAATTATGACATATATATATATATATATATATATATCATCAGTATTTTATATAGTTTAAGTACCACACTCATATCAAACTCCTCCAATCATGCAGCGCAATGGTGGTGGATCTACTACTACTACGACAGATGAAGTGCAACTGTTTTAATACGAAAGGAGGAGGAAGAAGAAGAGTTCGAGTAGCTACGAATTCAAACTAACTTTATATCGTAGAATAGTATTTAGATATGGATATTGAAAAACAACATAAAGAGAAAAAAGATAGTTCAAAATTGACAATAATGATATTTAATCATACTGGTCTTATCAATTTTTTTCCTGTAGTTTACTTATTATTTTGATAAAATTGCTTTGATGTATCAGATGGCAATGATAACTTCAAAGCCATCATTATTCCGTGTGGATTATAAATTTGTTCAAAATCCACCACTGTGATACCAAGCTTAACTCAAAACTAATCATTCGAGATACCATAAAGTGGTAATATAAAAGAACAAGTACAAGAGAAAGAAGTAATTTACTCGGCCATGACACTTTTTATATATATTAGTAAATAACACGTGTATTGTACGTGAATTATATGATATCATTAAAGTAATTCATATACATAAATATTATTCTATTTAAAAGTATTTTATATTCGATACTTAAAAATCAAATTAACTGTAAATTATTATTTGAAAACTTAAATATCAATTAACAGGAAAATCCATATTTAAATGTTCAAATTAACTAACTAAATTAGTAGTATTCGTAGGAACTAAGTTGACTGAAAATTGGAACTTTGATAACAATGTAACAAAATATTTTTTTGTGTAAATTCATGCTTCATTTAAACATTTATTATTTAATTCTGATGAATCGAAAGCTTCTCTTCTCCTTTTTTCTCCTTGAGTTCTTTGCGTATTTACAATATTCTTTTCGTTATAGCTAAACAATTGAATATTTATGTAGTCTTGTTGATTTTTATTTTTATTTTATTTCTTCATTTTCTAAAGACACTGTAGCAAGTTTATTCTAAAACATTCGACATGTCATTATTTTGAACCTCAATTTCATCTTTGCCAGTCACAATAGGTTGGCATAGATGATGCATTCTTTTCTATTTGTTTCGGTACTATTAAATGTGTTTTTCTATTTATAAGATTAATTAAGTTTTATTGATAAAATATAAAAAAAAGTAAAAAATGCACATATTGCATGTAAAAATTAAATTGCTAGAAGTTTTTCCTAACAAAGCGCTAGCCGTTTATCACATAAATAATCTTCTAAAATAATGAGGATTTACTTTAATAAGACAGAGCAAATATCACTAATAGTCTCTATAGTTTACTTTAATAGCATAAAACAAAGTATCGAATGTTACGATATCGTCCCTAAAGTTAAATTTATGTTTCACTTTTGTCCTTTAGGCCATTTTCCTGTGAATTTTGACCAGATCAGACAGCATTTGCACCTCACATGTCCAACAACAAGAGCATGTGCACCTCAAATTTGCCACTAAAATTGACACGTGAGATGCACATGTTGCTCGATCCGGCCAAAATCCACAGGAAAATGGCATGAAGGATGAAAGTAAACACAAAGTGACACAATGGTGAAACTACAAAGACTACTAGTGACATTTGCCCAATAATATATTTGCTCAAATATATTAAATTTTCAAAGTCATTGCAAAACTATAATTGATTGAATGAATAATTAATACATTTGAAGGTACTAAATTGAGAAAACAACAAACTACTCAAATAATAGATAAATTGAGAATTAATATTTAATAGATATGAATATTTCTCAAATATTTCTCAAATAATAGATAATAAAATTACAAGATACTTGTCATACATTCAATTGTCTAGTAAATTTCGACTAGATATAATACAAAATATACCAAACATTTAATAAAACTCGAAATCTTGACAAAGTATGATTTAGATTTGAATATTCCTATGAGTTGTCGGAAATCAAAATAGAAATAAACTCCACTTACGCAATTTGGATTCTCTAATCAATTTCTATTTCATCTTGTATATGTTCTACATCCATTTTTTATCAAATATATACACTTAATATATATTTTACTTGGAGTACGAGATAAAAAACTACATTCAAGGAGAAAATCTCAGCTCAAATCAAGCGTCAAATTTAGAAAGAAAATACTTATTCTTAGAAATCACAATACTCCAAAGTCATATATAATCACAAGTATCCGAGTATAATAAATCCACAAGAATCTCACCACATTATCCTAACTGTCATAAAATTCAAAATCACTGACGCTCTTAAAATTGACCCCAAAAGTTAAACGCTCACAAAATAAATATTAGCTAAATTCCTGCACAAGAGACACTATAGGAGAAAGAAATATTGGTTTGTGAGTTGGTCGAAATTCACTACCAACAATGGTGAACTTTACTTGAATTAACTTAGAAAATTACCAATGCTCAAAAAGGCTAGAGTGCTACAAAAGTTGTTCAAAGTTTCAACGTGTAAGAGTTGACCCAACAACCATGAGACCAACAAGTAAACCTCTAGTCAACTTTATGTTATTATTGAAACAAGCATATCATAGAAATATTGGTAGCAAATCTGGCCTATATTATTTTTTGTCTCGCTTTGTAAACATAAAGTGAAGAAAAATGTGAAAATTTATCGTAATGTATGTTTGAATGTGAAAAGTTTTAGAAAAAAGATATAACAATTATTGTATTTTTTAGGATAAAATGCATATTCCCCTAATGTATTAGGAGTTTTGCACTTTGCTTCATATTCTAAAAAGTTTCACACTCGGCACCCTAACCTTTTATTTTTTAGGAAAATACCCATAATTCCGCTTATGATAGAATAATCCATGAATATTTAGAGCGAACTTTTTAATAATCAGAGACTTACAAATTGGAGGATAAACTGCATTTTACCCTATCTTTATAGAAAAGAGACGTACTAATTATGTTTGATGTGAACTTCAGTTAAATAACATGTCCTTGAGACAAATTCTTCTGAATTTTTTTTTTTACAACCATTCGCCGCCGTGTTACTCGTATTTGATGAACTACTCTCTGAATTGTAAAAGATCTCCAGATGCTCAATGAATTTCTATGTAAAGGACTGATTTGCACTATAGCATCCAAGAGATAAAATTAGTTTTTAGCAACTTGATTTAGGAAAAAATGTAGTTTTAGCAACTTGCCCAGTCTATTGGCCAAACGAATAGACATATGTACGAGGAGTTATTCTTTTAGGGAACCTCAGGCTCCAGTTAAAACTGTCACAATAATTTATGTAAGGTGGATCTCGCACCACATGGAATGAATGTATCTATAACTAAGAAGAACCAAAAATATGTTGTTTAGAAAGAGATTTTCATTATGTGCAAATAATCTTTAGATTGGCGGATTGTGAATTTTAAAAAATTTCAGGGCGGGTAGCGAGTTTAGTACTATACCGTCCCCTAAACCACCCCATCAATATTATTAATAATTTTTTATTATATTTTTTCAATATAACTTAATATTTTAATTTGGGAAATGAAAACCAAACTCCAAATCATTCAGCATAAAACCTTCTCATTTTATTCCAAATGTTAGTCTTCTTTCCTTTTGCCATCATATTAGTGTGTACATATATAAATCCATATATATACATATATATATGTGTGTATATATGTATACATATATATTGCCAAATCCATCGATGTAGTATATTATTTGTTTTTGAAGTTTGTATTATTTAGTATATTATTGATGAATATGATCACCCATCAATCCATTCATATTTAAATAGTGTTTTTAGCATTTGTATTTATATTTGCTTTTTAGGCATCACTCAGTTGTTTATATTTCATTTAATTTTGATTCAATTATTTTTCATTTAATTTAAACACTTTTCTTAAGGCTTGATGCTCATCATCTGCATTTGTTGCAGTTACGCTTCTAAGCATATTCGTAAAATTAAAAGTGATGACATAAAGGAAAAAGGAAAAATTTTGGGCACGTATTTTTGCTTTCAAGATTGTGTGAGCTTTCTCTTATTATTCTATTATTAAGATTTTAATTTAACAACATTCATATATTTTCTTGATATACTAATACCGTACATGTTTACGGTTTATGTTTCATCTTATTTTCTTCTTTCAATTTGATTCTTTGCCATTGTATAATGATATTTTTCTACTCATTGATTAATATATATATATATATATAGGGTATGGATCAAATACATCTCATTACATTTGGTAAAATATAAGACTCAATCTACACCATTGATATCGTTTGATCCCAAGGTCCAAATTTAACAACTATTTTTGAATTATATATTTTTTTTAATGAGGGCAGGGGAATCTTAGTCAATGAAAAATGGGTTAAAAAATTCATACTGTAGTTATAATATACTGTATAAGATGAACCTGAACATGATCATTTGATGATGACTCCAATGGCCAGGGTAATGGGTGAACTTTATCCAAAGACGACGCCGACAAAAATCCCAATGAATTTAATGAGTTATAATATACTATATAATGTGTTATAACATACTATATAATGATTTATAAGATACTGTATAAACACATATTGTATAATGAGTTATAATATATTGTATAATGTGTTATAACATAATGTATAATGACTTATAAGATACTGTATAATTGAATATTTTTAATACATAATCTTATAAATCAATATACAGTATATTATAACATATTATATAGTATTTTATAACCAATTATACAGTGTGTGTATATTGAATTCTCTATCCAACTGTAAGTTACACAGAGTTAAAGTCATACAATCTGCATCAATGCTTTACGACTTGTAGCTTTTTGCAGAAGTAAGTAAAATGGTGGTTTTTGAATTAGTAAAATTACAATGAGTTATATCTCACTAAATCAATTTTAATTGTAATGAACTGTTATAAACTTCAGTTTTACTAAATCCATTTGAATTATTATTTGCAGAGCATCATCCAACCCAGTTATGGGAGTGATAATTTGAGTTCGATTTATAATTATGAGTTTGATTTATAATTGAAAAAGAAAAAAGGAAGAGAAGAGAAGCAGTGAAAGACCATAGAAGAAGTGAGCATCTGAGAGAGAAGACGATGCAAAAGATATTACAGTTTCTCAGGCGTGAGTTTGTGGGTTTTGAAAAATGACATCATTTGACTATTATACCCCTGATCCAATTGGAATTAATTTTTCCTCCTGTTTTTTTTATTCCTTTTTAGACTGTTGGATTTAATGGATCCAATGGTATAGATTGAGTCTTCTAACTTATCTAATATAAGGTATGTATTAAATTTTGACCTTATATATATATAATTGTAGAACATTCAATACAAGATATTGTTGGAACTCGGAGTACTTTTTATATCTTTTTTCTATTCCATATATTAGAATCCACATTCTTATTAGTCAAACTATAATCGAAAGATTGTCTTGTGGACCATTCTCTTAGTCCCACATGATTATTATTACAATACAACTTTAGACAGGTATTTACTAAGTATTTCTCTTTTGTCTTCATTTAATTTCACTGAAAGTATAGTGAGTGGATATGAATCCAACAAATCTGAACTTTGGTCAAGATTTGATTTCAGTGGGGTATCTGATGGTGGCAGGACTAATATTTTGATTTTTTTCTTCTTCTAATAATAGATAATAAAATTAAAAGATACTTGTCATATAGTCAATTGTGTAGTAAATTTCGACTAGATATAATACAAAATATACCTAACATTTAATAAAACTCGAAATCTTGACAAACTATGATGTAAATTTGAATATTTTTATGAGTTATCAGAAATCAAAACAAAAATAAATCTCACTTAAGCACTTTAGATTCTCTAATCAATTTCTATTTAATCGTGTATCTGGTCTATATCCGAATTTATATAAAATATATACACTTAACATATATTTTACTTGAAGTGCATTCGAGGAGAAAATCCCAAACTGCAAATCAAGTGTCGAATTTAAAAAGAAAATACTTATTTTTAGAAGTTCCGAGACTTCAAAGTCTTATATAATCACACAATCCACATGAAATATCCCACCACATTATTCCGACTATCATAAGATTCGGAATCACATACACTCCTAAATACGACCCAAAAAAAAAATGTTCACGAAGCATATATTAGCTAAATTTCTACACAAGAGACGCTAGGGCTGTAAACGAGCCGAGCTCGAGCCGAGTCTTGCAAATTTTACAGGCTCGAGCTCGAGCTCATCTTAAAAACTTTGAGCTCGAGCTCACCGAGCTCATTTCTTTTGAGCTCGAGCTCAAGCTCGAGGCAAATTAACTAAGCTCAAGCTCGGATTGTTAGCTCATTCGACCTCGAACTGAGCTTGAGCTCGACTCATTTGTTCGTTCGAGCTCTAGCCAAGCTCGAGATTTTTTTTCTCGTTTGCAAGTTCGAGCAGTTTTTCTATTGTGAACATATATTTTAAATCTTGAAATTGGTACAAAAATTACGGAAAGCTGAACGGATAACGGTAAACACTCGGATCGTCAGCGCGGAAGAGAACTTGGAGAAGAAAATAAAATAAGATTTATTCTTTACTAAAATATATGCATATAATTATGAATTTTGAAATGAATATATGGCAAAATGAACAAATATATTTAATGTGATAGGAAATAATTAGATTGGATTCGTCGGACTGAAGAATTATAAGAATGAAAATTTTGGATTCAAAACAACTTTTTTAATATTTTTTAATATATTATTTCGTAATGACTTAGTTATTATTATTACAATATTATATATATAATTTGTTATTACTAATATAAGTAAGACATGGATAATAAAAATATTATTACTACTATATAAATATATATACATACATATACGAAAGTGGGCACATAACATGTCAAATATTTATTTATAATGTGCAGAAAAAAAAAACTGAATATAAAAATAAGTAAACATATATATATATATATATAAAATAATAGTAAAAGCTCGTGAGCTTATGAACCCTCAAATGCAAGCTCGAACTCGGTTCATGAATAAGCTCGAACTTGCGAAGCTCGGCTCAAACTCGAGACATCTTGAGCTCAAGCTGAGCTTTAATCGAGCCGACTCGCTAAGCTCGCGAGGCGGCTTGACTCACCTTACTTGGGATGCTATAGTGCAAATCAGTCCTTTACATAGAAAGTCATTGAGGATCTGGAAATCTTTAACAATTCAGAGTAGTTCATCAATTCTTATTTCCTAGTAATATGGCGACGAATGCTTGTATTAGAAAAATCAGAAGAATTTGTCTCAGGGACTTGTTTCGCACGAGCCGGCTCGACTCACCTTACTTGGGATGCTATAGTGCAAATCAGTCCTTTACATAGAAAGTCATTGAGGATCTGGAAATGTTTTACAATTCAGAGTAGTTCATCAATTCTTATTTCTTAGTAATATGGCGACGAATGCTTGTAAAAGAAAAATCAGAAGAATTTGTCTTAGGGACTTGTTTTTCAACTAATTAGTACATATCTTTTCTATAAAGATAGGTAAGAAGCAATTTTATTCTGCCTCCTATTCTAAAAAAATTCGCTCTAAATATTCGTGGATTATTAATGGAATATTGCAAAGGAAACAGGGGTATTCTGCTACCAAAATCAAAAGTTGAGATATAAAGTACGGACTTTTTTAGAATAAGGAGCAAAGTGCAAAACTACTAATAGATTTGGGAGATTTGCGTTTTATCCATAAAAATACTATAATTTTTATATCTTTTTTTCTAAAACATTAACATTCAAACATACATCGTGAGTAATCTTTATATTTTTCACTTTATGTTTACAAAGCGAGACGAAAAATAATATAGGCAAGATTCGCTACCAATATTTTTATGATAAGCTTTTTTTTTTCCAACATATATTATATCAACGATCGAATAACAGGGAAAGTGCACAAGTTACTACCTTGAAAACAAAACAGCAAAACAACCAACGGTTCCAACCACTTGAGATCGATCCCAGTACAAAAACTTCTTATTTCAATAATAACATAAAGTTGACTTGAGGTTTACTTGTTGGTCTCATGGTTGTTGGGTCAACTCTTACTCGTTGAAACTTTGAACAACTTTTGTACCACTCTAGCCTTTTTGAACATTGGTAATGATCTAAGTTAATTCAAGTAAAACTCACCATCGTAGGACGTGAATTTCGACCAACTCACAAAACACTACTTTTTCCTAATAGTGTCTCTTACGCTTTGTTTGGTTCAAGGATTTTGGTGAAAAAAAGAAAAGGAAATTTCCATTTTTTTTTCACCATTTTACTCATCAAGTGGTGAGGAAAAAGAATTGACATAAATTAAAATTAAGTTTTTTCACCCATTTTCTTTTCCTTTTCTCTAGTAACCAAACAAAGGAAATTGGTTTTCCTTCTATTTCCTTTTCCTTTCCTTGTCAAATTCTTAGAACCAAACAAGTTTTTAGCAGCTTGATTTAGGAAAACAAGTAGTTTTAGCAACTTGCCCAGTCTATTGGCCAAACGCATTGACATATGTACGAGGAGTTATTCTTTTAGGGAATCTCGGGCTCCAATTAAAACTGTCACAATAATCCATGTAAGGTGGATCCACGTGGATCTCGCACCATGGAATGAATGTATCTATAACTAAGAAAAACCGAAAATAAGAGATTTTCATTTTGTGCAAATAATCTTCAGAGAAGATAATTGTAAATTTTAAAAAATTTAACCCGTCCGGGTTCAGGGCAGGTAACGAGTTTAGTACAATACCGTCCCCTTAAACCACCCCGTCAATATAATTAATAATTTTTTATTATATTTTTTCAGCATTATTTAATATTTTAATTTAGGAAATGAGAACCAAATTCCAAATCATCCAATATAAAACCTTCTCATTTTCTTCCAAATGTTAGTCTTTTTTCGTTTGCCAGCATATTAGTGTGTACATATATTAATTCAAATATATATATATATATATATATATTTGGTAAATCCATAGTTTTAGTATATTATTTGTTTTTGAAGGTTGTATTATTTAGGTATATATATAGTTTTCTTTTCCATCATGTTAGTCTTCTTTTCTTTTGCCACCATATATATATTGGTAAATTCATCGTTTTAGTATATTATTTGTTTTTGAAGGTTGTAGTATCTAAGTCCTTATGCTTGGCAACCCTTTTTTTTTTCTTTTAATTCTCTTTTATTTATGTACCACACAAATTATTTCGAACTATACGATTTTCTACATTTCTCTTTTGAGAAGTTTGTGAGTATTATAGAGTATATATTTTATTTTGAATGTTAATTTCTATTGATTGATACCTTCATATGATTTTTCTTTTTTTGACTTCTATATATTTTCTATATATTTATTTTTTAAGATTTTATTTATAGTAGAGAAGTTCATTTGTGACTGATGAATATGATCATTCATCAATCCATTCATATTTAAAGAGTGTTTTTAGCATTTGTATTTATATTTACTTTTTAGGCATCACTTACAGTTGTTTGTATTTTATTTAATTTTGATTCAATTGTTTTTCATTTAATTTCATGTGCACTTATCTTAAGTCTTGACTTATGATGCACGGATATTTCTAAAATTGGACCCATGCGGTATCGTACTCGTATCAGATACGATACATCGCGGATACCACTTAAATACATATGGAATACTTTTTTTAAGTATCCAAAATTAAACAAAAAAGAAAATTCCGAATACCGTATCTGATACTTCCAGATAGCGTATTCAATACAAAATTTGAAGTATCTGATAGCCTTGGGTACCGGACATAGTATTTTTTGAATATTATATAATACTTAATAGGTTAAAATAGGAAAATAATAATGAGTTTAAATGTATATTAAAAAACTAAGCAAACAAATAGAAAATTTAAAGAAGCAAAAATCATTTTGGTTTCACTTCTTAATATGCTTTTCTTCTCTTGCTCCGCGTGAAACCTATCATTCACACTTTATCATAAAGATTTTTGAATAAAAAGATAAATATTGGTATCAATGAAATGACGTTCAATTCATATACTGCAAATGATGAAATCTTTTGGTTACCTTCGAAATGTTTTGAAATTATAAACAATACACTCAGGGGCGGAGGGAGGGGGGGGCTGGTGGGTGCCACCGCCCCCCCTCAAATTTTTAAATTTTCTACTTTTGCCTATGAAATTTTGAAATTTTGTCATTTCGCTCCCCCCCCCTCAAAATTTTAACTTTCACTTTTACCTATAACATTACCATTTGTAATTTTACCCCCCTCAAAAATGACAAAATAACTTTTCTATCAATTGATTTAACCAAACATCATATAAACGAGTAGTAGTGAAATTGAAGTTATTTTTCTATGATATTATAATACTATTATTGATTAGTAAATAAGAACAAATGGAGCTTTCCAGGCTAGCTCTAGAAATGATAAATTACTAATCACATTATTGCATTCTATAATAAATAAGAACAATTTTTATTTTATCTAATTTGCACATGTAAAAAATTTGAAAAATTTGATTTTGCCCCCCCTTAAAAAATGCAAACTTAATTTACATACCTAATAAACTAAAGAATAACTTATATATATGGTAATTTGTAAAGTAGTTAGCCCACTTTTAAACTCAAATGGACGACAACTATATACGGCCAATATATCTAACTATCAAGCTAAATTGTAGTTTCACTTTTGTATATATCCATCATTCACAACAGTCCAATAAATTTGAGTTAGGAGTTATAACTTTAAACTTTTTTCTTTTAACTTTCCCCTCCAAAAGTGTTCTTACTAAACCTAATCTTCAATTTTTTTGCATACATATAGCGTACCGTACCCCCCATACTATCCTTCACTACCGAGTAAATGAAACTCACAAAAATCTCGCCCCCCCTCACCATATTTCCTGGCTCCGTCCCTGAATACACTAGTGTCGGTATTTCACTTTTATTTTTGTTAGTGAACATATTAACTCAAATTTATATATAAATATTATATATATATATATATTCGTATCCCAACGTATCGTATCCTCTAATTTTGAAATTTATAGTATTTCGTATTTGTATCGTATTCTATCCGTATCCGTATCCGTGCATCATAGGTCTTGACGCTCATCATCTTCATTTGCTACACTTCCTTCCGCTTGTAAGAGAAGTGGAGAGAAAAATAGAGAAGCTAATAGCTATCAATGAAGAAAACCAACATAATTTAAAATCAAAATCAAACAATAAATAGCTCCATTTTGTGGATGCAAAACAATAATTCATCTACCACTTGCCAGATAGTACTGCTTATTGAGTTTATTTGTATTCCAATGATGGCAGACTTGGAGCATCATAGCTCACCAAAACCTGTCTTGCTTCCATCACTTAACCTGTCTCCTCCTCCTTTCCACCACCGAAAAGCCCTGCAAACCATGAAGGCGATGATAACGACGATTCAGTTCCTACGCTCTCAACGTTTACTAGAGCTTAACCAAGAATTTACCACATAGGATAGCCAAATGATCTTGTACTCGTAATTTTACTTAACATAATCCCAAATGATCCTTCAATATCATCAAGGATACATATCAGGGTAAGGTTCTCAAAATTGTTTGATCAGCGCAAACAGGACGATTCCACATATCAAGGTCGGAATGGGATCCAGGACGAGGAATAATCGAGCTTGAGAGTTATTGAAGGAGACAACTTGCTAACAATTCTTAGGCATGATCTTGGTATCCACCGCTCTTGTTTAATTCAGACATCAACACCGAATCCAGGTTTACAGCACATGAGTATGAAAACTGGAGATTTCTAGAGTGAATCACAAACATTTGTGCAAAGAATTTAAATAGAATTTGCCTATCAAATTTCAAGCTGACTGTTGTGATATGTCTTAAAGTCCTAGGGCCCAAAGTATGTAGAAAGATACACGTGTATTATAGGGAAATCAGGGGCTAGATTTTAGTTTAGTACTTTTTGACATTCATTGTAATTTATACCTCTTTCATCAATAGTAAAAATACTCTCTCATCTCCCGTGGACTTAGGCAATTGCCAAACCACGTAAATTCTTGTGACTTTAATCCTTTTGCTCTTATTTCGTGAATTGTCGCAACATGAACTTTACACAGAAATAAACAGAACTCGATACAATTCAACGCAACATCGCATTTCAGGTCCGACCTAATAACACTTGTAGAATCTTCGAACACGATAATTCCTATTCAACAACAAAAAAGCATACTGAAACAAACTTTCCATACTAAACTTGCTTAAGAATTATTCAATAATCCAATACTTTTTCATACATTTCACATAACGCGACGAACTCCAGAGCCTATCGATTTGGTTTCGAGAAAAAAAAAATAGCAATTCAATCTGCTACCTTAAGAGCTCAAACACATTTTTCTCACAACTTCAGATAATTACAATTACGCAAATAATTATACAAACATCTTCGATATTCAGATTACGCAAATCGAGCATACCGAAATACAATTAACAAACATAAACAAGATGAAGAAAGTTAGAGTTTACCGCAAAGAACGACGTCACATCGGGATGATTTGGAGGGAAAGGAGGAGTGCTTGTAATGGGGTTGAAAGCGAGGGAAGCGTGCATTTATATGGTTAATTTCAAATTTGACTTTTGGGCTTTTATTGGGCAGCTTGGGCCGATTATCGGATATAGTGCCTTTCAACTTAAATCTCCCGCCCTACCCGCTCCAATACGGGAAATTCCATGCTACCAAAGTGTATTTATCAATCACTGGATATGACATGATGATATCATAAAGTAAAATAATCATCTCATCATGTATGATCCAACAGTTTAAAACTCACTTACATACCCACTTGAGTAGTATGGAATTAACCGAATTCATGCATAGCATTTTTTGTGTGCCTGTGTGTATAAATATATACATATATATATTTATATAATAAAACAAATATACAAGGACGGAGTCAGAATTTGGGATTCGGGGGGAGGGGGGCAAATACAAAAAAAAAAAAGAGTAAACCTTGATATTTTTAAATTTTGGGAGGGCGAAAGTTTAAATATTAAAATTTTATAGGAAAAATATAAAATTCTCAAAGTTAAGGCGGGGCAGGTGTCCCCACCAACCCCCTTGGTTCCGTCTTTGTAAATATATTGAGGTGATCCAAATAGATATCGTGTGTGCATATACATGGATAACCTGACTGAACTCAATTATGTCAATTAAAGAACTATTAAAGAAATTTATTTGCAATAAGTGTTTATTCATTTAATTATCCAAAAGAGCAGCAAAATTATTTGGTACAAAATGAATATTGTGTTGAGGTTAGTTTTCATTTATTTGATAGTTATTACGAGTTTCACCATACTTAATTTTATAATAGCTTGGATAAAGAAAGGAGTAAGATAGTTGGTTTTGATGGTATATCATAGAATCTAATAAGTTTTGTGGCCAAAAATAATTACATGGGAGCTTTTTATAAAAAAAAAATAGATGCCAAAAGACCAAACATCAAGGGTGATGGATGTAATGACACAAGCAAAGAAACCAATATCTTGGCTGAAAAATTTCTCCTCTGAGTGATTTATAGGGAGATTTTGATATAATTACAATTGCCCGTGTATGATGGGTCATACATATGTTTTAGCACATAGATAATTGGCACTGCCCCGAATTTTTGACTTTCGTGAATTAACTTTAATATTGTTTTTTCTTATATTTGTGCAATATACAATTTAGTAAAATCTAATTTGTTATATTTTATACAATTTAGTAAAATCTAATTTTGTTATATTTGAATTATTTTTGTGCTCATACAGAAAAATTGAATCCCGCTCTCTGCATATTCAAATTAACATGATCCTCAATTAAATAGAGACCCAAACCCATTATTGATTCATTTGAAAATGGTGATGAAATATTTTACCGAAATTGCATTATGTAGTTTTCAAGTTATATAAGTTGTCACTTGTCACACTGAACGTGGACTAACTTTATATGCATCTACCCTGTTACTATTTTAATTGATGAGTTCTGACCTGTTATTTTCAAAATGAGTTATAAGATTCGAATTCAAATTAATGACTTAAGTGTGTGGGGGAGGGAAAACTGTAATTTTGGTCCCACAACTAAGCTCATGTGTGTTTTTTGTCTCATTATTTTTTGTTTTAGCATTATACGTCTCATAACTCCAAAAAAAGTGTGTTTTTGGTCTCAAGATACGATTACGTCATGTATTTGTACGGAATTGGCATGTGCGGCCCACGTGAAATCACCAAAAATGTGCGTTTTTGGTCCCATAACTCCAAAAAAACGTGAGCCGCACATGCCAATTCCGCCAAATACATGACGTAATCGTATTTTGGGACCAAAAATGCATATTTTTTGGAGTTATGGGACGTATAATGCTAAAGTCAAAAATACTGGGACAAAAAACACACACGGACTAAGTTATGAGACCAAAATTGCATTTTTCCCACGTGGGGGACTTGAGGCAGATTGATATCTTAGTGGGGACTGGGGAGTATGGTGACGAGTTTGTAGCCAATGTGTAATTATGATTTAATTCAAATATTTTATAATTGTAGAGATCTTTATGATCACATAAAATGAAATTTGTGATGTTGATGCCTTCCTCAATTTAGTTGGTTCCATCAAAAGAGTTGGGAAGAATTTTTTATTTTTATTTTTATAAGAGGGTGAATTTATATATGAAAGAGATTATGGCAAAATTAATTTAATATAATAACCATGAAGTTGGAATTTGGAATCAATGTTCGTTAAAATTCGTATCATACCTACATAATACACGTATGTATTATAATTGGAAAAAAACTCTTGTTCCTCGTATGCATTTCGAATAGGGGTGACCATCGAGTCGAGTCGGCTCGAAAAAAGCTCGACTCGAGCTCGAGCCCAATTATGCCTGTTCGAAGATATTTTATTTATTTTTTTAATATATATATATATATAATATAATATTTTATTTATTTTTTAATAAATACATACATATAATATAATATCTTATAATATTTTATATGTATTAGTTATTAAATATAAATATATTTATGACAATTATATTTAATTACATATATTAATATAAAATTAATAATATAATATATATTAATTAAAGAAAAATGATTTTTAATTTTTTTTCTGAGCTTGAGCTCGAGCTCGAGCCCAGAATTTTGGCCAGGCTCGGCTCGAGCTCGGCTCGTGGGCGCCCCTAATTTCGAACATAATGAATAATATTCGTACTTTTGTGTTGAATCGTTTAATACACGTACTTTATGTATCTCTTATTATATTTGATGAATAATACTCTACGTTTGGAAATAAAAAATAAAAAATTTGAAACTCATATTGAAATTATTATAAATATTAATTATAACTAAAAAGTACAAACATTAATAATTAGAATATAGTTGTTAAGGTGGCACTTGTTCCCTATTGGGCAATATCAATAGTTCAGACGTCGAGAGATGCCAGAGATGAAAGAAATGAGAGGGCCGGGATTGGGCTTTGGTCAACGCACCGGGTCCGTTCTTTCCGTCGAGAGTGTTGTGGAACTCAGAGTCATATTCCACCAAATATAGAAATAGAGAGAGAAATATTATACTAGAAAATCACACTAGATTTAATTCTCAGGAAAGATTGGAGGCGTCACAACGGTCGCGCTTAAAACCCAATCTCCTCGACAGAATTAACTAGACGAATTTAATAGCACAATATAACACTACAACTATAACTAACAATGGCTACTTGAAGAATAGCACAAAATAAAGAACACCAAATTTAACGAGGTTCAGCTAATTTAGCCTACGTCCTCGGACCCCACCAAAATATTTCACTAAAGGACTAAAGTGAAACTATTACAAACTATAGAGGAAGAAAGTAGAAATTGCTAAAAGACTTAGGCAATTTGGGATGGATTTTAAACTAAAGAAGTGGTCTCCTTTTATAGGAGAAAGAGACCACCCTTTACAATATGTTTCCAATGTGGGACAAATGTGCTCTTCATTATCAAAGAAAACGAGTCATTTCTTCACCACACTTCAACAAATCTCCACCTTGGCGAATTTCCAAAATCTTCAATCTCCTCGTCAAACGGGGTCACCAAAACCAATTTTCAAATTTTCCAATGTTCCTTTCCAGGATCATGCATATACCTGCTCACAACCCCCACTGCTTGGGAAATATCAGGTCTCGTACACACCATAGCATACATCAAGCTACCAACAACATTTGCATACGGTACTTTTGACATGTATTCCCGTTCTGCATCAGATTTCGGTGACAAAGCGGCGCTAAGCTTAAAATGAGGAGCAAGCGGAGTACTAACTGGTTTTGACTTTTCATCAATGCCAAAACGCCTTAACATCCTACTCAG
Source organism: Buddleja alternifolia (assembly GCA_019426215.1). NCBI lineage: Eukaryota > Viridiplantae > Streptophyta > Magnoliopsida > Lamiales > Scrophulariaceae > Buddleja > Buddleja alternifolia. Next base: position 1,780,658 of record CM033394.1, read on the forward strand.
ATATTGTTTCTGAGTCAAACAAAGCCTCCTCAATTTTCTATCTCTGAAAATCTCCATGCCGAGAATCTTCTTCGCCTCACCTAGATCCTTCATCTCGAACTCCCTTTTCAAATGAGTCTTCAACTTTTCAATTTCTATTAGACTCGGGGAGGCAATCAACATATCATCAACATACAGAAGAGGATATATGAAGAATCCATCTTGTAGCTTGTGCAAATACACACAATGATCGTATTTGCTTCTTGTGTACCCAATTCCCATCATAAACTTGTCAAATCGCTTGTAGCACTGCCTCGGAGATTGCTTTAATCCGTACAACGATTTTTGAAGTTTACAAACCAAATTTTCATTTTCAGCAACTTTGAATCCCTCTAGCTGAGTCATATAGATTTCCTCTTCCAAGTCTCCATGTAAAAATGCAGTTTTTACATCCAACTGAACTAGTTCAAAATCCAACTGTGCTACCAAAGCCAACAAAATTCTAATGGAGGAGTGTTTTACAACTGGAGAAAACACCTCATTATAATCAATGCCCTCCTTGAGCGTAACCTTTGGCCACCAATCTGGCTTTGTAGCGAACATCACCTTGGCTAGGAAATCCATCTTTCTTTGCAAATACCCATTTGCATCCAATTGCGTTCTTTCCCTTCGGGAGATTGGCCAGTTCCCATGTTTGATTCTTATGAAGGGACTGCATTTCTTCACTCATGGAAATCCTCCACTTATCTTTCTCTGGTCCTTTGACTGCTTCAATATAAGTGGTAGGAACATCATCAGCGGCAATTGCAGATGCACAAGTCACCATATCATCAAAGCGAGCAGGCTTTCTGATTGTCCTCTTTGGCTTACTAGTTGCAATTGATTCAAGTTGCTGTGGAAGTTCTTGGGGTTGAACTTCCTCTTCTTCAAAATCTCCTTCTACCGTAGGAGAATGATCAAGAGTTTCTTGATCTGCTGGGACAACAAACTTTTCAAACTCCACCTGTTTGGGAGTACCATCCTGCTGTTCTGCATTCACCTTTTCCAACACAGTAGATTCATCAAAGGTGACATCCCTGCTAAAGATTATTTTCTTTGTTTCTGGACACCAAAGGCGATGGCCTTTTATACTAGAGGTGATCCCCATGAACACAGCTTTCTTTGCTCTAGGATCCAACTATGATTCCTTAACATGATAATATGTAGCGGAACCAAACACATGTAAGGAATCATAATCAGCAGCAGGCTTTCCAAACTATTTTTCAAATGGTGTTTTTCCATCAATAGCAGTAGATGGTAGACGATTAACGAGATGACATGCATATGTCACAGCCTCAACCCAAAATTCTTTACCCAACCCAGCATTGGATAACAAACACCAAACTTTCTCCAGCAAAGTCCGATTCATGCGTTCTGCCACTCCGTTCTGTTGTGGTGTATGCCTGACAGTGAAGTGTCTGACAATGCCTTCATCCTCACAAAATTTCTGAAATGGACCACTCCTAAATTCTCCACCATTGTCTGTACGGAGACGTTTGACCTTTTTATCAGTCTGAGTTTCCACCATCTTTTTCCGATTGAGGAATACCTCAAACACTTCATCCTTTGTCTTCATCGTATACACCCAAACTCTCTGGGAAAAATCATCAACAAAGGTTACAAAATAGTGCCTCCCTCCCAAAGAACTCGTTTTTGAGGGACCCCATACATCCGAATGAACATAATCCAAGATACCCTCAGTATTATGGATTGCTGTTCCAAATTTAACCCTTGTCTGTTTCCCACGAACACAATGTTCACAAAACTCCAATTTGGAGTATTTCACTCCTTTCAACAATCCTTGATTTATGAGGAGATTCAAGGATTTTCCACCTGCATGTCCCAAGCGCATATGCCATAGCCTAACTGCTTCTGAATTTCGATCATCAACAGTAATTGCTGCTACTGCACCCACAACTGTACCACCCATGTAGTGATACATATTGTTGTTCTTCCGAATTCCCTTCATTACCACGAGTGCACCAGAGATGATCTTCATCACCCCATCCTTAGCTCTTACTTCAAAACCTTTCGATTCTAAAATTCCAACGGAAATAAGGTTTTTCCTCACTTCTGGTGCATACCGAACACCCTTTAGGGTTATGATTGATCCATCATGATTCTTCAAGCGAACTAAACCAATCCCAAGTGTAGTAAGAGGAGCTTCATTTGCTGTGAAGACAACGTCATTTTGTTCTTTGAAATCAAAGAACCAATCCAAATGTGGTGTCATATGATGACTACATGCTGAATGCCTGAATCCAGCATCCATACTTCAGAAGTACCGCTGGATGATGTCGCCAATGAGAAGTCCGATTCGACATCATCACACGCGGTTACATTTGATTTTGCCACGGCTTTAGAATTGCCCTTAGTTGTCAACTTTGGGCAATCTCTCTTCCAGTGTCCTGTTTCTCGACAATAGGCACACTCGTCTTTGCTTAGTTTATGCCTGGACTTGGATCTCCCTTTCTTTCCTTTGTTTCTGTTTTGTGAACGACCTCTGACGAACAAAACCTCTGCATCTCTGCCTGAACTAACTTGCTTGTCCTTCTTTCTCAGCTCATAACTGTACAGGGCAGCACAAACTTCGCTAAGAGATACAGCAGCCTTCCCGTGAAGTAGAGTTGTTTCAAGAAACTCAAACTCCTCAGGAAGGGATCCCAGCAACATCAGAGCCAAATCCTCATCTTTAAAAGTCTCATCCAAATTGATCAAATCGGTAACCAGTTGATTAAAACTGGTAATGTGACTATTCATAGTGGAACCCGAAATAAATGTGAAGCGAAAGAGCCGCTTCTTCAAATGGAGCTTATTCTGACAGCTTTTCTTCAGAAATTTTTCCTCCAGTGCCATCCACAATTTATATGCAGAGTTTTCTTTTAAAAACGCATATCTCTGCTCTCTGGATAGACACGAACGAATTGTTCCACATGCCAACCGATTCATCATACTCCATTCTTTTTCCTCCATATCATTTGGTTTCTTTTCTTCAATAGCTAAGTATAGACCTTGTTGAAAGAGTGTGTCTACAACTTCGCTTTGCCACATACCAAAATGGCCAGTGCCAGCAAAAGGCTCCACTGCCAATCGCGTATTCGCCACAGTGGTTCTCGCCCAAATGGACGACGACGATGCTTTTGAGCTGCCTTCCATTTTTGGTTACAAATTATTTTTCAATAGCCCTCCAAATGCGAAAGCTAAATAGCCCAGAAAAACTTTTCTGATGTGGAAGATCAGATTAAACTGCGACCACAGAGCATACTCAGAATACCCGAGCTCTGATACCACTTGTTGTGGAACTCAGAGTCATATTCCACCAAATATAGAAATAGAGAGAGAAATATTGTACTAGAAAATCACACTAGATTTAATTCTCAGGAAAGATTGGAGGCGTCACAACGGTCGCGCTTAAAACCCAATCTCCTCGACAGAATTAACTAGACGAATTTAATAGCACAATAGAACACTACAACTATAACTAACAATGGCTACTTGAAGAATAGCACAAAATAAAGAACACCAAATTTAACGAGGTTCAGCTAATTTAGCCTACGTTCTCGGGCCCCACCAAAATATTTCACTAAAGGACTAAAGTGAAACTATTACAAACTATAGAGGAAGAAAGTAGAAATTGCTAAAAGACTTAGGCAATTTGGGATGGATTCTAAACTAAAGAGGTGGTCTCCTTTTATAGGAGAAAGAGACCACCCTTTACAATATGTTTCCAATGTGGGACAAATGTGCTCTTCATTATCAAAGGAAATGAGTCATTTCTTCATCACACTTCAACAGAGAGGAGTTAGCAAATCATTTCTTAGGGTTAATAGAATACCTTCCCCTAGTCTTATAGTGATCTCGATTATTTCGCTTCTCTGACATCGGATAAATCGTTAATACAAACGGGGGGAGGAAGGATTGATTCGATTGTTTTCCTAGAACGTTGAACCGGACAGAAAGGGAATGTGCAGACAATCAGAACTTTCTTCAGGGGACCGGGGAAGGACTACCCTAATCAATTCCTACTCAACCCTTCTAGGCTATCCTAGTTGATAGCAAAAGTCCTCCTTTCTGACATAAAACGAGTCAGAAAGACTCTGTAGAATTCGAAGCCCAAAGTAAGCTTGTTATAGTTTAGGCAAGAGCCAATAGTAAATACAATTCGAAGAGCACAACTAGGATCTAGAACTTCCCTTAAGGAACGACCCCTGAAAGATGCAAAAAAGCAGTGGTTTTGCCTTGGAAAAATGAAAATCTGACATCAATCATTTAAAAAAAAAACGACCATTAGTCGGGCTGGTCTGTAATTGGTCAAGGCGATCGAGAGGATCGAGTATGGAATTCTATTTAGAGGGTGTTTGGCTAAGCTTATCCAAAACATCTTATAAGCTCCTACATCTTATAAGGTGTTTTAGGAGCTTATAAGATGTAACATCTTATAAGATGTTTAAAAAAAGGTGGAGTTGTGTTACTTTTTGAAAAACAGTTTATAAGATACAAACTTATACGCTGTTTGTTTTTAAAATTACCAAACAAATTTATAGAGCTTGTAAGCTCTAAAACATCTTATAAGATGTTTAGAGGAGCTTATAAGTTTAGCCAAACACCCTCTTACTCACTTTAAATTTTCAAGTCGACTAACACATTAGGATCAGAAGAGAGAAACTATTACCTATGCAATCACAACTCAGTCTAACCTTCGTAGTTCTTTTGAAACTTCCTTTCATCTCCTAGAAAGTGTGTCGTGCTTTCGGGTGATGAATCTTACCTATTTTCCATTTATCATAATATTTAATTATTATCAACTAATAAATCATACAATTTCTTTTTCCATAATTTAAAAGTGAATATTGGTGATATACTTTGAAATAATATATAAATAAATCGTATTTTTACTCCTAAGTAATTTATTTTTATTCATAATTTATATGTACGGATCCGTTTATTTTCCGTTCCCATATTTTTTAGTCGATTTTTCACCGTAACTTTCATAAAAAACTTGTAATATACTCGTACGTATTAAATATCAATTTTTTATCGTCACATATTTAACTAACTAGCTTCGAATTGAGATCTGAATCATAGTATTATTTGCACATAAATTACCCACATTGAGATATCACATGGGGACGGTGGTGCTCTACATTTTTAGGGCAAGCGAGTCACGTGACGTGACTGATATAATTACCGAGCTATCCATCGACATACTGTGACTCACATAATGAGAAATTTGAACTTTTGTTTTTAAAATGTTATACACGTGAATAATAATTTACACAATTAAAAATGATTCATAGGAGTTCTCAATAATGAAAATTGTTTATGGCAGGATCTAGGATTAATAGTTTGAAGGGGGATCGAGTCACCATTAAGTAAAAAGTTCTTCTTTTTTTTTTGATAGAATATTAAGTAAAAAGTTCAAACAATTAATACAACATGAGATTTAATCGATAAATATATTGGGTCGAGTCACTATGTCACCATTAATGAACAAATTAAAATAAAAAAAAAATTAGTTAAAATATTCTTTTATTAAAGAGTTATATTAGTTTCTAATTGTTTTCAAGTTCTCTTTATACATATTATTTTCTAATTGTTTTCAAATTCTCTTTATAAAAATATAGTGTTAAAAGTGGTGAACTTGTCCTTCTTATGATAAAAGATTTATCTAAAACCCTTATCAAGAGATAGTTGTTAATAAAATTAATAAAAAATTTGGGTTATTTTTATTTGAGTGTAATTAATTGATCAACTTATTTGTAGAATATTTTTTTCAGCCTTATTTTATTGTTTAACAAAATATACATAATTAAGCAAGTTATGTTTTTTTTTTTTACTTTTGTAATTTAGTATTAGCTGAAGGCGTATTTTATAGGAATAAAGGAATAATTGTTTTATAATAAATATGTCATACTAATTTTATAGACTAAGAAATTTAAACCTTGTAGATCGGATATTTATCATTTGCACAGGTTTTTAAAATAAATTAGAGTACTAAATTTGAAAATGCATTAGCTTTAAATATGTAGATAATTATAATTGGATCAAAAGTTATTTGAACACAATTTAAATTGAAAACTGTAATAAATGAATTAGGGGGGTCAAACAAAATATAATTTTAGGAGTTTTATATATTTTATTTGGTGGAAAGTTTATATATAGAATATATATTAATATATAAAATATATTCATTATTATACATAAAAACAAAAAGAAATTAGTTAGAATCAAGTACTACACATAAAAAACAAAAAGAAATTAGTTAGAATTAAGTACTCTACATAAAGAAAAAAGAAATGAGACACGGTTGTCAAGATTCAAACACCTCACCGCCGTGTTAATTCCACCAAAGCTCACCAATTGCGCTATAGTATCTTTGTTCAATCTTAACAAACTCAAGGCTATGCTTGTTTATGTTTTCGAGTTAAATTTTTTCGGAAATTGCGTATTACGGGGATTCGTATGAAAATGATATTATTTGTGTTGTGTTTGTTTATGTTTTATAAAAATAGTTGAAATTTGTAAAATGTGTCAAATCAATGGTCAACGGTTGATGTATGATACGTTGAATGATTGCGTTAATTATTTATATAATGATTATGTGAATAAGGAAATAATAAAATATAAATAAAAATTGTAAAGTATGAAAAGAAAGAGAAATAATGATTGAAATAAATTATTTTGATTGATGATTGTGTGAAATGATAGATATATTGAGTGAATGGTAGTTATATAGGGAATTGAAAAAGTTAAGATGGAAAAAAGTGAATTTAGATGAAAATAAATTGTGTTATGATTTTTTAGGATTTTGTGATCCACGATATTGAAAATGAAAGTTGAAAACATAAACAAACAAGGCCTTAATTTCTTATTATTGGTGGGGAATATCTTAAAAACTATATGTACCCTGCAACAAAAGTTTTGTTTTGTTAGTCTATCACGGGTGGAACTTAGTGGCTGCGGGAGTCCAACTCCCAGAAAATATCCATCACATAATATGTTAAAACATAATAAAATATTTATATATTTTGGTGGACCCCACACCTGTTTTAACACAATGTGTGGTGAATATTTTTTCAGAGTTGGACTCCTTGGCACCATCAAGTATCTGTTACAAGGCAAATCGAGACAGGCGAGGAAAAAAGAGACGACGCGGTGGTGCCGTCGTTGCTGGTGTATCGCCGCCATAGGAAGAAATCAGGGAGCGGCGAGAAGATGGCGGAGGGAGGCGAGTTGAAAGCGGCAGTGATTAAAGATGGAGTTTAGCAATTATTATTGTTATTATTATTATTATTATCAGTATTAGCGTGTTATTTTCTTAGCAAGTTATTTCCTTTCCTAGCAAGTTTAGAAGTAGTATAAATAGAGTCTGTTCTTATTATTGCCGCAGAACTATTGAGAATATTATTAAATTTAGAGCTCAGAGCTCGGAGCTTTGGCAAGTATTTTTGGAAATTACTTGATTGTGTGTTTGAATTATTATCTATCAATTTGATTGTGAGTTTGCTCGAACATCCATCAGTATCACCCGTTTATCACGACCAAAAAACTCGTTTGAACAGAGCTCGGTATACAATTAGGAACTGATTTGAGATGGTCAGAGAATTTCCTTGGGGACTATAGAAATTAGAGTCACTCTTAATAATAAATAAACTCATTTAGTGTTAGTCATCCCCTTTAATGAGAGGAAGTTGGGCGAATTTATAACTTCTACACTCAGGTGAGGTGTATCATGTGCTTCCCTAACTGACATAGTTTTGACACTCACTACTTAATCTTAACAGGTATTTGACACTTCGAGTCTGATAAGACATGGATTCAAATTTAGGTGGGGTTCAATCCAAGTATAGTAGCATTGACTCGGGTTGTGGGAGGTCACACGAATTTGTTCGTGGGGTCTTGTTTGTTCTCTCAATGAATGTCATGCATCGGGTGATACTTGGTGGCTTTCGGAAGTCCAACTCCCGAGAAATATTCACCACACAGTGTGTTAATACATGTGTAAGGTCTACTAAAAAATATATATATTTTATTATGTTTTAACACATTTTGTGGTGGATATTTTTCCGGAGCCACCAATTATCACCCTCATGCATCGAGGTACTATTATGCCATGTCACTCATTGCTGAAACCCTAACCCAACTTCCGAACCCAAAACCCCTCATAATTCATTTTGAAGGTCCCATCTTGAGTAATTTTATGCCAGATTGACTTCAATAGTCCGAGTGTGAATTTTGTGTCTATATGTTTATATACAAGTGTGTGTGGGAACTACACACGATACACTTAACTTATGAGAGATATAGATATTAGTATTGATTTTTCCCATAATTGATATATTAAAACAAGTGCTTATTATTCTCATGCATTATTGCAAAAATGAAAGTTTTTGTCTAAATAATTGCGCATTAGTTGTTCGGGCAACTTTAGATTACATATAAAGTTATAGTATATAAATGTGCATTCAATTTTCTTTACCATCGTTCATGACAACATAAATGGTACAACCTATATGTTAAAAAAAAAATAAGTGCCTTGTTTTCTAAAGAATTTGCAAGTATAGCCAAAGAGTGAAGTATTTCAAACAGAGTTTGACAGCTCAAGTATCCCCCCTCCCAAGTGGTTATGTGTCTCACTATTCAAATTTTTCTTTTATTTTTAAACAAATCAAATTGAGTCCAACAAAGTATTATTTAACTTGTTTAAATTGTTATTAATTTTGAAATTTTGTTTCAGTTTGTTTGATTGCTAAACTCGATGATTTTTTTTAAAAATAATTTTATCATGTTTTTAGTTAATCGGGTTGAGATGCAAATTTTATCGAATAGAGGAATATGTACATGTTTAATTTACCATGTGAAATAAATTCAGTTCAAACAAATTTCTAGTAATCTCAAGTCAATTATTGGGTAATTTAATTTACGAGTGATGATGTATACCATCGGTCATTGTTAACCGTTTTTTCACTTCTTTAAATTTTGGTAAGAATTGAATGCAATAAATATATTTTCGTAATTTATGTTTATCATAAAAAATAATATCTTACTATATCAAGGGCAGGTGAAAAAAATGGTGGAAAATAAACAGTGATATATAATATTTTTCTTGTTTTATTTTCCAATCTACCTTCGTTCATACATTAGTCTTTCCCTTTTCAATTTTAATCACATTATCTATTTTATTATCTAAATCATAATTACTTTTATAATTAGCCATTTGCAAAATTTTAAATAATAATATACTATATCCAAAAAATAAAAAAAATAAAAAGAAAAGAAAGTAACTTGACTTTACCACATATCAAACCTTTGGTCAACACTCAACACCTTTACTTTACCCAATCAGTGAGGTTCAAAAATAAATAAAAAGTAAAAATAAAAAATACAAAAAAAGCCAACCCTATATTAGAACTCTGCTCTCATTTGCAGTAACAACACAGCCTCTCTCTCTCTCTCTCTCTCTCTCTCTATATATATATATATATATATATATTTACTCACATTTTCAGTCTCCCAGCATTACATCGATCTCTGGTATGTTAAACTTCATCTTTTTCTCGAATTAATTTACTTATTTGTTGCATTTTTTGTGGATTAAATGAAATGCAGGCACAGTTACTGCGTTTTTGTGTTGCGCATCCTTTCATTTCTTGTTTATTTTATTTTATTTGATGTTAATTGATCAGTTATTTTGTCGGAAAATCGATAGTTGTATCAGTGAAACTTCATCTTTTTCTCGAATTAATTTACTTATTTTTTGCATTTTTTTTAATAATTGAAATGCAGGCATAGTTACTGTGCTTTTCTGTCTGCGTATCCTTCGATTTTTGATGCTAGTGCGTGCTTTTTTGTTAATTTTATTTTATTTGATGTTAATCGATCGGTTATTTTGTTGGAAAATCGATAGGTGTAGCAGTGATTGATTCGGAGTTATTTCTGTGGAGTATATTGATTGATATGTGTTTATTTGTGCCGTTGCTTTTGTTTCATTTATTTTCTTATGGTGGAGAGAATGTGTGTTGATTTTCTGGTTTTAATGCATAGCTAAATGTCTTTTATGGTTGATTTTTTATTTAGTAAGTGAATCATAGTGAAATTATTAGTTGTTTTTCGAGCATTGTAAGTGTAATCTGAACTTTTGCAAGTGATTTCCTATCTTGATGATAGAAATCTGTGTTGTCGATTAAACGAAATCTTATCGATTTGAAGGAGTCCAAGTGCAGGAGAATCCTTTAACGGCGGTGTGAGCGTAGATAGGTGTAGCAGTGATTGATTCGGAGTTATGTTTGTGAAGTGTATTGATTGATATGTGTTAAGTTGTGCTGCTGCTTTTGTTTTATTTATTTTCTTATGGTGGAGAGAATGTGTGCTGATTTTCTGGTTTTAATGCATAGCTAAATGTCTTTTATGGTTGATTTTTTATTTAGTAAGTGAATCATAGTGAAATCATTAGTTGTTTTTCGAGCATTGTAAGTATAATCTGAAGCAAGTGATTTCATATCTTGATGGTAGAAATCTGTGGTGTCAATTAAGCGGAATCTTATCACTTTGAAGGATTCGAAGTGCAGGAGATTCCTTCAACGACGGTCGATTTTGGCATTCTTTTAGATTAATGAAATAATATTTTGTATGAGTCAAGTATCAATAATTGCCCTTGGTTTTGTATGCGACATTAAAAGCTCTTAAACAATAATCAACCAGAATAAATGTGTCTGCCTGTCCGATTTTAGCATAATAATCTTTTCTAATTATTTCAGATGGCAATTATTTCCCCCCCTCCCCCCCCCCCTCTTTATTTGATGTCTTAATGTTACGTCGGTTAGTTGAAAAACTTTAAGACACAACGTAAAAACTGTCCAGGATGTGTTAGTTGTTTATATATGTATTTATGACTCACAAGAGTTCGACACATTTGTTCATCTTACTTCTTTGTTATGGTCTAACTATTTTTCTTTCTCATCTTTTTCTTCTTTTGTTGCTGATGGTGATTTCAGTTATTATTGACTAGATGGAGCAGGTAAAGATTACTCATCTAACTTTTGTACTGTTCTAATTTCTTTATGCTTGTGATGGATTGTGATGTTTTCCAACTTCTGGTGCAGTATGAAAAAGTTGAGAAGATTGGTGAGGGAACATATGGAGTGGTGTACAAGGCTCGTGACCGTGTAACAAATGAAACTATTGCTCTGAAGAAGATCCGGCTAGAGCAAGAGGATGAAGGAGTGCCGAGCACAGCTATAAGAGAGATTTCTCTGTTGAAAGAGATGCAACATGGGAATATCGTAAAGTATATTAGTAACTACAATTAACATGGCTGCTGTTATTTATGCACTTGCACCGTCATTTCACTGAAATTTGGTCACAGGTTGCAGGATGTGGTGCACAGTGAGAAGCGTTTGTATCTGGTATTTGAATATCTGGACTTGGATTTGAAGAAACACATGGATTCTTGCCCTGAATTCTCACAGGATCCTCGTCTGGTTAAAGTATGTGAAATTTCTCTGCCTTGTGGAGGTCTAGAATTTGATGCTTTAAGATTAAGTGTTATCTGATTGTAGGACGAGAGGTTTATGAATTTTTAATATATCAACTACAAATTAAGAAATCCAATTATATTTGAATCGAAGGTTTTCTAAACCTTTTCTATCTCACTGCTTCAAACTAGTTTGTGCATGTATTAGTGCCATACATATAACTCCGGTATATAGACGGGGTTGAGTGATGCTCTTGTATTAAGACTATGAAGAAGAAAATTTAATTAATCTTTTCTGGAATCACACAAATGTGAACAAGTATTTCGAGAAATAGTAAATCATCTAGGTAGTTCTCATAACATCCAAAAGACGTGAAGAAATTGAACCCAGATTATTTTGCGTAAATCAATTTGTCATTGAGTAAGTAAGGCTTTAATTTGCAGACGTTTCTATATCAAATACTCCGTGGTATTGCCTATTGCCATTCTCATCGTGTCCTTCACCGAGACTTGAAGCCTCAAAACCTGTTGATAGATCGCCGTACTAATGCATTAAAGCTTGCAGACTTCGGTTTGGCTAGAGCATTTGGCATTCCTGTCAGGACATTTACACATGAGGTAAATGTTTTAGAACTCGATACTGTTCTCAGATTTTCAGGCTATTATACGTCAATATATTTTATTTCACAGTTTCTTGTCTGGGAACTGTTTGTCATTTATGCATGACAAATCTAACAACTGGAAAATGCTTCTACTTGGTCTAGAAAATATCTCTATTTGAATTGATATATTCATCTTTCAACCTCCTTTGAAAGGAATTTTTGTCTTGATCATTTTATTGTTTTGTTTCCCTCAGCCATCAATACTTTTTGCAGGTCGTGACACTATGGTACAGGGCTCCAGAAATACTACTTGGATCACGCCACTATTCTACTCCCGTGGATGTGTGGTCAGTTGGTTGTATATTTGCTGAAATGGTAACTCAACGACCATTGTTTCCTGGTGATTCCGAGATAGACGAACTCTTCAAAATTTTTAGGTGATAAATCTGATCGAACTATTATTCTCTTCTTGCAATCATGTCTTTTTGTTTATGATTCGTAGCTCCATCTTATAGGAGGATTGCCATGATAATGAAATTGCTGACATAGATCTTAATGGTGATTTTAATACATAGTACATATAAACCGTTGTCTATATCATTTTCTTAGTGACGGACCTTGCTTGTTCTTCTCATTCGATAGGGTAATATACTTGCGCCTAAGATATTTAGCTAGATACATCTTTATGTTATGAATTTTACTATCATGATCCTTCCCCCGGTTTATGGAATGATATTATTTATGGTGAGATTGTTATTTGATGAAATCAATTCAAAATCATCATGAAATATATGAACAACATTTGCTTCAAAACTTCTGTTTCATTTGTTAAACTCGTGATCTATATAATTTCGCTTTCATTTGCGTCTTTTGTGTTGAAGAATCATGGGCACCCCAAATGAAGATACATGGCCTGGAGTGACATCTCTGCCTGATTTTAAATCAGCATTTCCGAAATGGCCACCTAAGGTGATTGCAATTGGATTTTATTCCTCGTTTCTCTACTCAGTTTCACATACTAACCGTGTATGATATACAAGTTTCATTTGGTGTCTCTATTTTGCAGGAGCTGGCAAATGTGGTTCCAAATCTCGATGCAGCTGGCCTTGACCTTCTTTGTGTAAGTTCATATTTTATTTGAGGATGTAAAGAAAAACATAAATTTTGTTAGAACTTTTTAATCCGGAAACTACAAAAAATATCTCAATAGCCCTTTCCCTAAGAAAATGGTTCTGAACTCATACATTCGCCAAGGTAGCTCGGTTTTATCAAGAGGAATTCATGAGTGGCTGCTGCAAAAGTTCCTTGTTAGATTCTCATCTAAGGGGTCCTTACAGTGAAGTTCTGAGAGTGTTCTTATTTAGTTGCTTACAAAAATATTACATTAAATTTTTTAACCCTCCAATTATTTTTACATATTGTACACAATTTTTCTGTCGCCCTCAATCACTCCTTTAAACTTTGTCGACAATGATCTATCACGAGCATGATTTTGAAGCTTGCTGGTTTCTTCCCCCAAATTGGTGATCTTAGTTATCTACCGTTGCTACTTGCGAGCATTCTATTTATTTGGCTGCAGGATCACTTTTCCAAATATTCGGATGACCAATTTACCATCTTACTGTTACAGAAAATGCTCTGCTTAGATCCGAGCAAAAGAATTACTGCCAGAAGTGCTCTTGAACACGAATACTTCAAGGATATTGGGTTCGTCCCCTGACCGCTGCCCCCTAATGTTGGCGCAAATGTATATTGGTATGTGGTATGTGTGAGGTTTTATTCTGTCAGTGATGATGATGTTTATCTCCCTTTTTTTGATTCCTTGGGTGTAATGTAATTCAATTTACATAGAAGTGGTTCTGTGCACTTCAATTTTTGGAATTCTCAGTTCACTTTGCTCATATCCCTTTTTTGTGTGATTTTGTCATTTTATTTTGTTTTGCCCCCTGTTTTTGCCAGCTTTGCTGTCACATCATGCTGATGTCAGACATGTCTGATTTTTCTATTTTTAATAGATTATTATGGTGTGCGATTTAGCTGTTTTTTTTGTTATTTCTTACATTGTTTGGGATCTCAATAGTGCTTCTTATTTACTAATTTGTTTTTGTTTGAAAAATCTGATGTCTAATAAGCTCTGAGGACCATTATAAATTACGTCTGGACAGTGAACATAACTTGAATGGAATTTGATAATAAGTTCACCTATACTGGGTGATTGTATGCCACACCAGGTTCAACAGGGTCGATATACCAATCACCATTGGATGCAGGGACAAAATAGTAAAAATCACTCAAAACACTTGAGATTCTATAAGAATAACACTGTTGTCTTGCAGTGGAACGATTATATCATCATATGTGGGTTGACACGTGTTTGGATATGACTTGAACTGAAACATACTGTGATTTACTCGTATGGTAAATCCAATTGATGAGAAATAGGCGGGAAAAATCTATGTTGGATCGAGTCCAATGGGCGTAGTGTATTGTGTGTTGTTCCCACACAGTTGTGTGAAATAGATAGACACAGAGTATACACTCACTATTGGACTCGGTCTGGCATATAATTACCTAGATAGGTGGCCTCTTTTACTGATTTTATGAGAGTTTCTTGCGGCATTGATCACGTTCACGAGATTACGGTACGGACCATTGCTAGTTGTTTAAATTTTTCCCCAATTGAGAGTATCTATGATGCATTTTATTGTTTTTTACACGTAACGCATCTATGCATTTACATAGTCAAGGGCCAAGGTGGCGAGTTTTGGACACTCACAAGTTATTTCAGACTTTTCTTAAAGGGAGAACAGAAGGATACTTCTTTTATTTTATCCTTGTGGTAATTTAGAGAAGAATACTAATTTTATATTATCTTTTTGGTAACTTAGAGAAGGATACTTCAGAATACTTAAGTATGGATGAATAGAAGGGATTTTGATTGCTTAAGCAAAACGTCTCGTGTTCTCGACTTTGTATATACAAATTTTTTGAGGAATTAGTTTTTGGCTAAAGGTCTTAAAATACCTTGAGAAACCAAAAAAGAAAACGAAATATGATACAAATATGGATGAGTGTATGAGAGGTCTTCGACTTTTGAAATATTTCTACTTCGTAGTGTCATGATGGATTGAACAGCTTCAGGGAAATAAAAGGTTATTCTATGTTATGTTTGATGAACATGGTAGTTCGATGTATTTTAAGCGCCCGTGATTAAAAAAATATGGGACACTTGGTAATCTATCTAGGTACCTTGATTAGAAAAATATGAGACACTTGGTAATGTATCTAGATACGGAATGCATGTCCGTCGGATGTAGCATATACAAGATCCAAAAGAAATAGAGGATCCATCGCAAAATTTGTACATATAGCTTCCTATTTCTATCCTATATACTCCTTTCCTACCGACTCTTGATGCACATTCAACAGGTTAATAAATATGTTTCAACAAGTGGATAATTTTATTCAAGAGAGAGTATGAGGTTAATTGGATGATATATCCATCTTGAAAAAAAAAAATCATTACAAAAGAGAGAAAAAATGTTTTTAAAGATAAGAAATGTGATGTTAAAAATGTGTCTAGATAAAAAAATTTTTTGAGAAAAACATGTAATGATTACGGTTGATATGATACATTTTCTGTTGTGAGAAATTTATTTGGATTGATGTTCAAATGTAATTTTTCGTAAACATATTTTAGTTAAAATTATCGATTAAGACATTAAAAAATAGGCAAAATGAGTTTTATTTTGCACGTTGGTTTATTTTGAATTATAATATGTGATTAATTTGACTCTCAATAATGAAAAATAGCCGAATGTTTTTTTTAATCGATGTGCGAACCATCAAATCATGAATAGTATTTTTTTTCTCTTTTTTTTTTTCTGTTGCAAGAATTTCTTCAAACTTGATTAGAAGAAAGAAAAAGAAAATTAATGATGTACCAACCAAACACAATATTTTTTCATAGTTGAAGTTGCCAACTAATTAAGGCTTAAAAGCTCTTAAGAGTACTTTTCGCATTTATTTCTTTCATTCATGACATGCTTGAAGAAAGTAATAAATCAGACCGCCTGAAGTACTTGTGCCTTGGTGGTCAGTTTCTTGCAAAATTAGCATAGAATAAAAATAGAATGGAAAATGTAATTCGGAAATGACCATAAACACATCTTAGCAAACAAAATCAATAACCCAAATTGTAATTCATTCTTTTCGTGATATATTTTTGATCAAACCAATTTTGAACTAAAATTTTCATATTTTTAGTTGTGTTTAGTTGGTTAGTAGACAATGACCTCTTCCAATTTATGTTGTGTAAAAAGGCACGATCAAATGATTCAATTCATATGGCATTTGGTGTAGATCTACCGATGGCTAACTAATTCCATGTGCACGTTTACAGTTCAATCACGAGCATCACATCAGCCACACTCGACATTAAAGCTTTGTTAACAACACTTTAAAAAGAATTATCTTTAGAATATCATAAACTGCATCTCTCACCAATACATGTTGCGTTGAGTGGAATAAGCTCCGGTAACTTAAGTATCTCTTACTTCGATTCTTGCGTATGGAAAAAAAATCTTGAGAAATTGCGTCTAATAATAACTCGAGGAATTAGTCTTGGCATGTTTCTCAAAATTCAATAAAACATTAAATTACATACTTCCCTGTAAGGAACACATATTTATGCCTTCAATTGTACCAGATAGAAATATTTTTTTTTCTTTTGTTTTTGGGGTGGGTGTTAAACTTTTAGCTGAACAAACAAATACAAAACACACAAAATTCCCATATGTACACTACTGACAACAAGTTCTTACTCGTCGCATAATATTTTTCATAACCTGGCACTCCTTCAATAATTTGGTTACCACTTATAGAAATATAAATATGAAAAGATTGAGCTCAAATACGAGATTAGAACCACAGTTGTATGAATCTTAACCGGCATGAGTACCTAGGAACTAAAGAATTAATCGAAAGAGGAATCTATTAAATTAGACATTGTTCATGAATTTAACCACTTTTAAGTCGATTTGATATCCAGAAGAAACTAAATTCATAAAAGGAAGGTCAAATAAATAGAATTTGTGAAAGGAAATAGCTATATATGACTGACCTTTTCAGCCACATTCTCCAAGACCGTCTGATTATGCTCATCTACGCAAAAATCCCATCGCCTGGTACAAGTTATTGAGAGTAACATCTGCTATGGAGGAAGCTTTAGTAGCACCCTCGGCCAAAATGTTGTCCAAGTAAGTCGTATCAGACATAATTTCTGCATAACGAATCTGTAGAAGTAGCAGGGATGATGATGATACTTAGAATATATGTTTTAATAAGCAACAGCAGAAACAAAAGATTTTATGGAATTTAGCATTTAAAAGACAATAAGTTGGTTTAATCTGAATGAAGTGGGAATTGAATAAATTGCTTAATTTTCTACAATTGACTCTGAATTAAGGTCTTAGATGGCAGGAGTCTGAAGGCAGGCCACTTCAAACGTGCACAATCCAGAGTGCTTTGGAAATATTTGGAGCCCAGACATTCTACAAAGCAGGAAGAAGTGGAAAAAATGATAAAAAGTTGAACGTCAAATTGAAATTGAAATTGAGGGCCGTAAGACTGTCAAAAAGTCTGGTAAAAGAAAAGGAAAAAGGTGGGTAGGGGCCGGGGTACTTGCTAACTCTTCTTCTCCATTACCTTAAAAAGTTGAACCTATGACCGATCGGTTAACAGCCACTGAGCTTCAAATTGAAGTTGAAGACCGTAAGACCGTCAAAAAGTTTGGTAAAGAAAAGCAAGGGTGGGTTGTTTTTGGGGTTGGGGTGGGGGGGTGGGGGAGTACTTGTTAACTCCTCTTCTTCTCCATTACTTTAAAAGTTGAACCTATGACCGATCGGTTAACAGCCGATCGCTCTACCACTGAGCTATGGAGGAATAACGGGAGAATAGATCTAATAGAGTTCAATTTTTGTTCCCAACCCATGACTAATGTGAGTAGAACCCTCCTCCATACTTCTTCATAATGGCTTGCTTCCATGCCTCATTTCTGAGGGAACCTCAAAGTGGCTCTATTTCATTACATTCCATCTATATCCCAATTCAAGGGCATTTTTGAGTAATTGCATTATGTCATGTGTCTCATTTGTTTTCCTCTAGTTACATTTTTATGTGAAATCTTTTGCCATGTAGAATCAGTTCTATTGGCTTCATTAGTAGTTTGCTATTTTTAGGTCATGTTTCTTGTTCTAACAGGAAAAGCATTTAAAGTTTTCAAGTCCCAGTATAGTCTCTTTATCCTAATAGAATTTAACATTATGAAAATTTGAGATTGTGTTGTCGTCGAAAAGTACAGTTTTCTACTCTATGTTACCTCTTCTTCTTTCATTATCTTTCAGCTCTGTAGTTTTCTCAAATCCTGATAGACTGAACCTATTTTGAGACCGGAATTCAAATTTCTTTAGCATGACTGAATAGCCTAAGATGGTCTTGCATGAGAACTTTGCATGGCACGCTTTCGACACAGTAGGTTCTTAGGAAGAAGCCAAAACAACAATTTTCATACTAAAATTTTCTTGGAAGAATTTAAATTTTAATTTTTCTAAGTGTAGAGTGTCGTTTTCTACTTCGACATATAATTATCCGATAGAAAAGTCCTCCTATTAGTTCCCCATCACTAAATAGTTGGTGCCCCACTGGAGTATAAATCGTAGGAGATGTTTTAATAACTCTATTAGTTATTATACTGGAAGGTATTGATGATGGCATCCACATTTTAAATCGATTACCAGAAATCTAAACAGATGACACTAAATAGCTAAAGGCATTACTCGGACACGAAAAAGAGTGAAAAGAGAGGTCTTTTTGGAAATAAAATGATCCTCATATTGTATGTAAATGTGAATATTAAAGACATTAAAAAGAAACCTGGATGGGATTCAGATGATCGATTAAAGCATCGGTAAGCACGGTCTTGAATGTACCCCAATTCATATCTTTGCATTCTTCCACAACTTCCTGCACGAAAATAACACACACAAGCTTTCTTAGTAAATGTAAGACGGTAGCAAAGGAGTTTGTGAACAGATTAAACTTCAAAATACACATGCAATTTTAATAGAGAAGCAAGTGCGACGAGAATAAAACACATTCAAACACCAATACTTCATCAAGTAAAGTATCACCTAAGTTTAGAAATAATTTTTTTTATCTGCATTTGCTTGATTTCGAGTTATGTTCTTTAATTAACAACCGATTTGTCAAGTGTAAGCAGCCAGGAACTCATCTCAAATGCCTTCGTGGTTGGAGAATGGAGATAGATAACACCCGCAGTAAATCTTGTTTGATTCCATTGCACAAAAAATTTGAACAAGCACTTAAACTATTATACTTGACATAAATAGGTGGACGCGTTACATAGAGTTCATAAGCAAATGAATTTATAGGTACAAGCATCCCTGCTTAGTTTGAATTACATACCTGCTTTGTCTTGCCGGTAATGAGCTGATATACTGAAAGAAGGTTGTTACATTCGGGTCTTTCAGGATTATCAAATTCCAAGCTGTATATTTCAAAACAAATGCGAGAGATGAGACGTTGAGTATTTTAACTTAGTTACCCAAAAGTCTAGGTTTATAGAAATGTATTTGCTGCAAAAGAAGCTTCAACAAAGAAATATCATGACAAGAAGCAAGTAGAGAACTCTAACCTGGTAAATGAATCGGTCTTGCAACGTTTTATTTTGTTGGCAATTGCCTACAAAACCAGCAAAGGAGTGAAGTTAGGATAAGGAAGAGCAATAGTTAACTGTACCAACTTGGTTGGTAAAATAAAGAGAAAATAAACAAAGCCTGATATATTTCTTTCATACTAACTTCAGCTGTGAACACAAAGTGGAGGATCCACACAGATCACGTGGGTATTGGCTTTCCAACTTTGGAAACCGAGTTCCCATATGTTTATATCTTGCTATCTCTTGAAAATAATAATAAAGTATATTAAAGGAGATAGGCTTATACAATAGAGAAAAAA
Organism: Buddleja alternifolia; assembly: GCA_019426215.1. Lineage (NCBI taxonomy): Eukaryota > Viridiplantae > Streptophyta > Magnoliopsida > Lamiales > Scrophulariaceae > Buddleja > Buddleja alternifolia. Next base: position 1,800,788 of record CM033394.1, read on the forward strand.
TCCAGGCAACCCACCCCCTCCCTGTTTCGCCTCTTATTCAACTAAAACTATTACAAAACCCGATAAGTGCACATATACAAATGTACAAAAGCCTCAAACAAAAGTGTTGTCACGTTCACCCAGTACTAACTTCACTAGGACCAATAAACGCAACATAAGCACTAAATCTATTGGCCAAAAAAATAAACATTAGCAGAAAAAAAATTACTCACATCTTTTGAGTCAAGCAAATTGATTCGAGATTGATCGGATGGTGCCGATTTAGACATCTATAGATAGATCAAATTGCAGCATAAGTCAGAGTTAAGTAGAGGTGATAGATGAAAATATAATTTCGGAAATTTTCATAAGTGATTTACAGTTTTAAGTTTCAACAAACACAAAACAGAGAAGATTATATATATAGAAGAGCGTAACTACTTCAAAATTTCCCATAGAAATAGTCTTAGTTATACTAGCTAGAGAAAATATCTGACGCTTAACCATAAGTTGGAATGTTCTAACTCCTATATGCGCGTCCACATGGATCTTTGTTTCACACATCAAGTGGAAAATCCAACAAGAATATAAAAACTCTTGGCAACATTATTTTCAATCTCAAGGAAAGTATAACAGAATGTTGATTTAATTACTTTTACCACTTCAATAATGGCATGTGAGCATTTACAGTTCATAAAAGTTTCAATTCTTGAAGTGAATATTTCATGAGCAAAACAGTGCGAGGCTTCATTAGAAATATGAAATACTCAAACAAGAATCTCTTTTCTCCTTTGTTCTCTAAGGGGAAATTCCAAGACTGAACCTAATCTGAACAGTGACTGTGTGTACGTGTAGAGACCCACCACATCAAGCTGGGCCCAAAAAAAAAAACAAAAGAGCACCCATTTATTAAGTGATGTATTGATTGGAATTGTCAGGAGTCTTTGGTAAGAGTGAAAAACTCTCACTTTTTCCCTCAAATTATAATGGCTCGAAAGAGCCGTAAGTCAAAATTTTTGAGGCATGCATGGCTCTCTTCAATGATAAAGTTCGTTTAGCATTTTAGCTATGTAGTCATATTTCGGGAAATACAGCATTTTGGTCTGTAGCATTACAACATATGGTATAAGTAGCAGCAAAGGGAGCCTTGTTAAGTCACTATTCTCAAAAAGAAAATGGCTCTCTCTGTATAAAAACATCACTATTTGCAAGATCATCTAAAAAGGTAAGGTCAACTGACCATGTCATAATGTGTAATAACAATTTAAGTGTGCAATGATTTCTCTTATGCATCAACACGATGTCATGCCTTTACTGCGTATTTTACTGAAAGATGTTTTTTCCAAGACAAGTTATTACAACTCACAACCTTGGAAAGACCATCAGTGAGGGACATCACACGAGCTCCAGTAGGTGGAATAAGGGGTTCAGGAACCTACATCCATAGCATCATTAAAGTAGAAGTTAATCCACTCTCCAACTTTTCCTTGTATCTTATAATTGGATTGGATCAACTAGTCAATCGACAAAACGCACCTTAAATAGAGCACCACCTCGCCTTTGGCCGAAAAGAATTTGATTAAAAAATCATTTAGTTTTCCTAACGCCCAAGTGGAAAATACATAGAATAACAGGAAAAATCTCGCGATAGAAGGTCAACATTACAGAAGAGAAACAAATAAATTCACTGCCTCATAAAATTTGAACTATAATGTGCCTTACCCGCCCAGCTTCTTCCACTTCCTTCCTCCATATAGATAGTTAACACGTTCAGCTAATTCTCGAGTCAACTCGAGGTGTTGCTTCTGATCCTCACCAACGGGGACAAAATCGGACTGCACAAGAATACTATACTCGTTGAGAACAATGAATATTCAGTCAATACAGTCACAAATCACGATCAAATTACAGAGTTTAAGGCTTGTTTGTTTTTTGGGCAACTATTGTCATAACCAGATAAACAAACAAATAAAGTCAAAGACTTGCTCCCTCACCAAATTCATTATATAATGCACAATTTTAACAGGGAACTACCTTACGTCTTATAGAAAGAGCATTCTGTGCACTAGTTTTGCGAAAATAAAGAATTACCTGGTACAAGAGAATATCGGAAGCCATCAGCACAGGGTAGGTTAGAAGTGCAACCCCAACATTTTCATCCCCCTGAGGAGAACAAATAAAACATAAGTATGAATAATGATGGCACTCCAATAGTTAGGAATACATCTGCTAGGAATTTAACATAGAAGATTGCTAATGATATAGTTATTGGTTCGTGGAGAATGATTTCAAGATAGGAGGTTCCACTAGAGCTGCATACAGCATAAAGCTCACCGCCTTTCGTGATTTTTCTTTAAATTGAATCATCCTATTGAGCCAACCAATTGGAGTGGTTGAACTCAGCAACCACATCAATTCTACATGAGCACGAACATGAGACTGCACAAAGACTGAAGCCTGCAGTTGGAAATTAGACTCAGAGCTATTCATAGGAATCTTCTAGCCAATGACCAGCCAAAAAAATTGATCTTAAAGGAACACAAAGAAAGGGTAGACCTTAGAACTATCCACACCACATGCCAAATAAAGAGCTGCAGTATCTCTTGTCGATTTAGATAATTGCTGGGTATCATATGGCAAAGTTATCTGCAAGAAGGAAAAAAAACAAGAGTGGTCTGTTTAGACATAAGAAGGGAGAAAAAGAATTGAGATGATGTTTGCTGGGTAGGTTTGAATATGGAGGGACAATTAAGCCATTAATCTAAAGTTAAATCTACAAAACTAAACGGATTCAAACTGTTGTAATGTTGCAAGCATGACATAAATTTTTTCAAACATTCACATTGAGAGCTATAGTTCAGGCAACGGATTGATGTCAAAATATAGGAATTAAGCACAAGTCCAGATGGGTCATGCAGGAATGTTGTGCAGAAACTGCCCAGATGCTATCTTGCACGTTCATCACACAGTAATAACTAGATTTTTAAAACATTAAGATTTTAGAGACTTCAGTGAGGATATCAACCGGAGAAAAAACAATAAATGAAATACAATACAACACGGAGAAAATAAGTCAGAAATCAGAGCATACCGCATGGAGGTCCACAATGAAAAACAGTGTCTCATATGTATTCTGCAAAGAGCAAACATGAGATAAAACAACAGCCTGACATATTGATCTAATGCAGGTAAAGTATTGATACAGATTTTATCTTAAGATATGAACATGGTAGCAGGGACGGAGGGAGGGGGGGGGGCTGGTGGGTGCCACCGCCCCCCCTCAAATTTTTAAATTTTCTACTTTTGTCTATGAAATTTTGAAATTTTGTCATTTCGCCCCCCCTCAAAATTTTAACTTTCACTTTTACCTATAACATTACCATTTGTAATTTTACCCCCCTCAAAAATGACAAAATAACCTTTCTATCAATTGATTTAACCAAACATCATATAAACGAGTAGTAGTGAAATTGAAGTTATTTTTCTATGATATTATAATACTATTATTGATTAGTAAATAAGAACAAATGGAGCTTTCCAGGCTAGCTTTAGAAATGATAAATTACTAATCACACTATTGTATTCTATAATAAATAAGAACAATTTTTATTTTATCTAATTTGCACATGTAAAAAATTTGAAAATTTTAATTTTGCCCCCCCTTAAAAAATGCAAACTTAATTTACATACCTAATAAACTAAAGAATAACCTAAATATATGGTAATTTGTAAAGTAGTTAGCCCACTTTTAAACTCAAATGGACGACAACTATATACGGCCAATATATCTAACTATCAAGCTAAATTGTAGTTTCACTTTTGTATATATCCATCATTCACAACAGTCCAATAAATTTGAGTTAGGAGTTATAACTTTAAACTTTTTTCCTTTAACTTTCCCCTCCAAAAGTGTTCTTACTAAACCTAATCTTCAATTTTTTTGCATGCATATAGCGTACCGTACCGCGGGGGGCAAGCCCCCCGCACCCCCCATACTATCCTTCACTACCATCACAACCAAGTAAATGAAACTCACAAAAATCTCGCCCCCCCTCACCATATTTCCTGGCTCCGTCCCTGCATGGTAGCTGGATTTTATTTTAAGATCACAATGCGACCGTCATGTGACTGAAACATATGTGAACAGAGGTTACTCACTGAATGTATGACAATCTGATTGGCTAGGTAGGTGTTAACACACATTTTTTATGCATATATGAAAGCATGTTCGAACACAGCACCTAGGATTTGCTAACCTATGGCACTCCGGTCGGATAATAACATGCCAAATCATTTTTTAAAAACAAATATCAACCACATCATCTTTAGTAGGGCCCATTATTACAGTTTGAAATAATTATTAGGTATGCCTCTGTTACATCACGACAAGAATGTGGTGCGAGACATCTGCCACAGTTCTCTCCTCCCTCTTCCCCACCAGTGACTACTACAATGCAGAGACTAAGACCAAATTCTGCTCCATCAAATAGTCTTAGCTCAAACGCTGTGTTGGGGCATACAGATAATATATCCATAACTTGAATCTTCTTACTCGAATATTACATATAATATTTGAAAATCTAACCTGCAAATCAATCCAATTTTTTATAGCACCAAGATAATTGCCAAGATGTATGGATCCTGTGGGCTGGACACCAGAGACTATTCTCTTCCTATGAATAAGAAAACAACATTTGGTTGGACATATGAAATAATTATACTAAAATTATAAGCAATGCTGAAGTTTGATTTGGATAAAGTTAAAAACACATATTCGGAAGTACGCAAGCACAATGACATAATTTACTATGAACATATAAGCCTCTTGGCATATAGTCCAATGATGTTTCCCATTACAGTTGCTAACTATCAACAATTGTGCTTCATCAAGTACATGAGTTTTACTTATGTACATAAATTAACTCAGAAACATGAAACATATGTTATATTGCAAAATGAAAATGAACTAATTACTGTCTTTGAGAGTAATTTCTGTACTTAAAATTTTATGCATGGCATCACATCATGGCATATAAAGATGCTGCTGCAGTAATAGGACGAAGGGAGATTATATTTACACCTACGTGACACTACATGCCTTAGTAGATTCCATGGCCAGGCTACTCAAGGTTATATTAGAGAATTTCATGATCCTGATTGTGAGAATTTTATTAGTCAATCAATACGAGTTCAATTGAGACTCATCAAAATGACTGCTGATGCTTGTGCGAAGTTTAATTTCAAACATTAGATTAGCAATCTCATTTACTATTTTTCTTCAAATTTCAAATTTTTTTTTTAAAGTACCAGAGACACAAGAATGCGGCAAGCACTGTGAGACTATAAGCTGGAAAAGGGCTGCATAAAGTTTATACAAGCTCTGCATTAGACTTCGCATAGCTTTCCGTGACACCAAAACATGACCATTAACATAGATACATGACAAGCAGTCTCAGCAGGGTTCTTGGCAACTGATGACAACATCATCAAGCACAATTATCATTCTGTTCTATAATATTCCACAATTCGCCACAGCAATGACTATAATATAAATGGATCATTTGCGATTTCCAAGACCAAAGAACTCATATCAAGTTCCTTTTCAAAAAATTCAACCTATGAATGTAATAATTACTAAACCTTCCACGGTACGTGAAGGAAAAAAAGAAGAAAAAAAATAAACAAAGCTCTGAAAATGATTATTATTGTGGTTGGATCAATATACATAGAAAAATTGAAAAATCTATTAAAATTTGAAAGGAAGTAACTCTTCAGTTCCACGAAATTAGGATAAATAACTGCATTTATATTTCTCAAACGAATACATTGAACCAACATATGAATCGAAATTCACCAAAACTAAAATATTATACACACACACACAGAGAGAGACACATAGAAGAAGAACAGAATCAATAAACTAGTATTACTTTACGGCGCTAGAAGAAGTCTTGGATGTTCGACATATGTAACCGCATTTATATTACTCAAACGAATTCACTGAGACAACATATTAATCGAAATTCACCAAAACTAAAAAAATTATACGTATATATATACATATATAAAAAAAACAGAAGAAGAACAGAATCAATAAACTAGTATTACTTTACGGAGCTAGAGGAAGTCTCGGAGGTCGAAGGTTCGGATACCGAAACGCTGCAAAAGCATCGCAAATTCTCGCCGATTCGAAGGCGATTCTGGTGAAATATAGCCGTTCTGCTCAAGCATTTGCGCAGATGAACACCGGATGGCCTGCTGTAAACAATGAGAATTCAAAAAAAAAAAAAAACTCAGAATTAAGGATCTGCAGTAATGCATAATGTTGAAATTGAAGCTCGAATAATGACATACAGTGAAGAGATGGAGCGAGGAGAAGTGTTGGAGAGGATTAGGAAGTGAGAGAGAATGGAGCGCGCCATTGTTGCTGCTTCTACTACTGATGCTCCGTCTTCTTTCGGGTTTTGAAAACACAGCTCAAATGGGAGGAGATATCATATATGGTTTTTGATAGCGGACCTGGATCCGATATGCAACCCGGCCCAATATCCCTATGTGGCGTACTCATATCGGATATGCTATTCTGCAGATAAGAATCGAATACATATTGGATACCCCTTTTACGTATTCAAAAATTAAATAAAAAATAAAATTTCGGATACCATATCCGATAATTCCAGATGTCGTATCCCATACCAAATTTGAAGTATCTGGCACGTCTTGAATATCAGATTAGTATTTTTTAATATTGTATAATACTTTATAGGATAAAATAGAAGAATGATAATGATTTTGATTGTTAAATAAACAAAAAGAAAATTTAAAAAAGCAAAAAATTGTTTCGGTTTCACTTTTTAATATATTTTTTCTTTTCTTGCTCCACGTGAAATCTATCATTTACACTTTATTACCAAAGATTTTGGATAAGAAGGTAAATGTTGGTATCAATGAACTGAAATATTATGGTTACTTTTGAAATTTTTTGGACTTATAAACAATAAACCTGTGTCAGTATTGCACTTTTGTTTATGTTAACTCAAATTTATTTTTAAATATTATATATATATATATATATATATATTCGTATCTCCAACGTATCATATTCTATAATTTTGAAGTTTGTCGTATTTCGTATCCGTAATGTATCGTACTCGTATCCTCATATCCATATTTGTGCATCATAGGCTTCCATTCTCCGTCTCGTGTTATCTGTTTTCACTACGAGGTTTTGGGTTCAATCTTCTCCGGTCACGTGAACAATTTTCTCTTCTTATTGAGAGTCCTATAGGATATATATGGCCCATGTGCAAAAACTATCACCCGAATTTGTCGATTTAAGGGTAAAAAACTAACTCACCCCAACTTTACATGTTTTCACATTTTTTATCTAAATTATTTTTCATTACACTTTTTTATCTCAACTTCACGGGTTTTACACTTTTCTATTTATTGACATATTTCGGTGGAATATTTCGCTGAGGTGAAGTTTAAAAAAACTTTTTTTACACACTTTTTTAGCCAATTTTTTTTTTCACTTTTTTTTCCCCAAGCTTTGCGTCTTTTTACATTTTTTTATCTAACTCCGCCGTATGTGTTGAAACTCCGATTAAATATTCCGTCGGAATATGCTAATAGATAGAAAAATGTAAAAGCCGTGGAGTTGAGATAAAAAAGTGTGAAAAATAGTTTAGATAAAAAAGTATAAAAATACGTATAGTTCACGCGGGTAATGCTTTTCATCCCGTCGATTTATATATTTGCACACATTGACTATGCATTTACAAACTAATTCCTTAAATAATTATTAAAGAGGGTCAAATGTGTTTTGAAATTGCAAACCGTTTTAATGAGGCATATGAATAAGTATTACATAAACTTTGTCTATATGCATATGTCACTATTTCTACATTATCTCTCTATTTATTCTTTAATCATATTATATTTATCTTCCACTTTTTTCTTCTAATTTTATTATTTTCTCTCATTTTTTATTTAAACTTAATTAAATTTTATTCAGAAGACTTCATATCATTTTAATATTTTTGCACATGCATATAGTGTGCATGCATTTACTGACCAGTATTTAGAATTAAAGATCACCTAATTGTTCTAGGCCGTTGAACATTTTTTTTGAAGCAATATTAATATTTTTTTTATGAAATAGGTGTAAGTGTAATGCACTATATGACTGATATAATGACATTTCAAGAATCCTGATGATGTGAGTTAAGGACAATCACATGATCTATAATATTGAAATAAAGAGAATTTTTTCTTTATTTATTTTTATTTGTTTTTCGATCTCTATTTTTTTTTCCTTATGGTTTTCTTTTATTTTCTCGCCTTTCATTCAAATCCAATTAATGTTATTTCAAAATCTCCTTATTAAATTTAGTTTTTATGCATACGCATCGAGTGTGTATTATAAACTAATTAAATATTACTGAAGATTACATACTGAACAGAATTGGACATTAAGACGAATAACTTGCATGCAGAGACGGAGTCGGGGGGCTAGTGGGGGCACCACCCCCCCTCCCCTCAACTTTGTGAATTTTATCTTTTTTGCTCCTATATTTTTTTTTTTGAAATTTGATATTTTAACCCCCCCCCCTCCCCCACAACAACAAAAAAAAATTTAATTTTTTAAGGTATCCCCCCTCTTTTTTGTATTTCCGACCCCATATCCTGGCTCCGTCACGCTTGCAAGATTAAATTAATTCGTACTAACAAATAAACAAATTATCCAACTTAAGTGCAGGTAGAAACACTATTTGAGAACAAAAGATCAAATTTAAGCTATGAAAAATAAGAAAAATTTAATGGTTCACATGCGATGATAATTAGTTGCTCCTTCCATCTCACCTAAGTGGCTATGCATCCAAGATCCAAGTGAGCTGCAAGCCCTTGGATAATATATAATGATGTTCTTATTTCACTTTAAAATATCACTATGTACATATCAAATAGTTCACATACACAGTTGAGCACCATCAAAATGAATGACATGATATAAATCAAAATTAGCTCACAACTTATTATTAGTCTTGAGTTCTTTCACCAAAAAAGAAAGGAATTACTTCCCCAATATATGCGAGAATATTTTGTTAGAAAAAGAAAGGAATTACTTTCCCAATTTATGCGACAATATTATGATACATCGTGAGTATTACTGATGTAAAGTATATTCTATGTGAACTACACATACTTGTGCTAAAAAAATAGATACACAAATATTATTTGATGTTATATTACCCGATGTATTGCAAAATTTCTTACAATATATGCGTGTGTGACTTCCATCTAATTCATCAATAATTTTTTTTTTTGAAGATGTCAATAAATATGTCAACCTTCTATCGAAAATAAAAAAATGTCAACCTTCTATTGAAAATAAAAAAATGTCAACCTTCTATCAAAACTAAAAAATGTCAACCTTTTTTTTCTTCTTTTAATTCTATATAAAGGGGATAGTTAACCCGATAAACTCGGATCGATAATTTTTAATCATGAATTACACAGATCTTATATAAAATTTCAAATAAGAGAAAAAATTCACAATTTATGAAAATTTTAAATTAAACTCAGAACCGTCTATATAAAAATAAAAATTATAAAAATTGATATCATTAAATAACAAATCAACCTTCTAAGCAAGCACCATTTTCAGCACACGCACATCAAATATTCCTCTTCTTGCATATTTAACACGGGCCCATAAACCTCTGTATAAAGCTGAAAACAGGAGAAAAGTTCGGAAAGGCGCTCAAACGGCTACCCCCCCCCCCCCCCTCTCTTCTCTCTCTCTCTTACACTGTTACACACACAATACTCACTCTCTCGAACCTTATTCTCTCTGTGGAATCAGTTTATACAGAATTGGCATCAAAACGAACCCGTTTTGATGGATCTTCGGCCAAGGAGAAGACAGCCCTTTTCCGGGTTCACTAAAGCCGAGGTTTCTTTTCCAATTTTTATAAATGTTCACACTATCATTCAAATCCAATTTTTGAGCTATTTGATTTGTGAACAAGTAGTTCTAATGAGTTTTTAGGTGTTTTTGAGCTTTGATTTTTGGTGGGGTTTTTTGATGAATTGCATGGGTACGGTTTGCATGTCTTGGCTTCAATTATATGGGTGAACAAACAGGGATAATTGATAGAGTATTTGGGAGAAATTATATGTGTGTGTTTCTTTTGTTGAATGTTTTGGTTACATGATGCACCATGAATATCAAATACTAACATCGTACAACCCATGATTCGTCGATCTAGTGGTATTCACCTCCCACTCCCACTTTATGTGAGAGGTTCTGGGTTCGAATTCATGCTGCGACAAGTTGTTGCTCTCTCCTCATTATGGAGTTAAATGGCTTATGATTATAACTATCTCTCCTCATTATGGAGTTAAATGGCTTATGATTATAACTATCACGTAGAGTTTGTCGGACTAGATATGTAGGACATCCCCTTTCCTCTTGAACTAAAAAAAAGAGAAACAACTGCCAACCAAGTAACACTATTACAATCAACAACTAACAATTATACGTGTGTAGACACACACATTGGTGGTGGAAGTAGAACCCAAGACTTCTAAGGGGCGTCATCTTTGCTGGTAGAGCTAGACTTCATCTACAATTATACATGAGTATTATGTATTGGCAAGATAAAGTAATGTATACAAGTGTACAATGGAAATATATATCAAAGAATAAAGGGGCACCGGGGTATACAATTGGGCCGAGCCTTCATACAATAGAAGAATAACAATAAGAAGAGCGTTTTGAGAGTTGATTTTGTTGTTTTTCACTGTTTATGTTTCAAATTAGTTGAGGTTTTTGAATTTTGAGTTGCCTGGCGTTTATTTGTGTTTATGTGTGCTTAGAAGAGATGAAAATGATTTTTAACTTATGCTTTGCAGGGATTGTAGAATTGGTTACAAAATGTATATTACTCTAATTGAATAACCACACCAGATAAAAAAGAAAAAAAAATTAATTAACACACCATGTAGTGAATTAAACTGAAAAAGCCAAAGCTTATAGCTGTTGTATTGCATGTATTCCATTTCTGGAAAATTCTTGGTCACACCCGAGCAGGGTGATTCTAAGAAAAACTGGGTCCAATGGAGCCGGGGCATCAAACACTATTGGATGCAGGGACAAGATAGTAAAAAACATCTAAATCAGCTGCATCCAACGGTGTTTTAGATTTTCCCACCCGAACAGGTCATAAGAATGATAATTGATAACTGTATACCACTCATTTGCCAAGTGTATACAATTTTAGCTCTCTCTATTTCCTTGTTTGGAGAATGTAGTAATGATGGTAATTACTCACTATAACCATTTTGAATAGTTGAATCAGAAGAAAACGAGATTTTAGAGAAAAGATTGATAAAGTATAACTTATTGAATTCATGACAAGTTAATGAGATATAGTTAACTATCTTCTTTGAAGAGATTCTGTACCAAATTCTACACTGCAGAAGAACTTGTACAGTTATATGGGAATCTTATCTTAGGCCATCAATGAAGCAGGTTGAAAAAATGGAGCAATTACTTAAAGAATCAAAAGGACAACCTCTGGACGAAGATTTGTTTAAGAAATTGGAGAGAGTTTTCAGGTGAACTTTCCCGTTCCTAGTTGCTATCAACTGATTGCGTAAAGGTTGTCAACTTTATTGACTTCATAGTTTTTGCATATTTGCAGCCGTTCCAGTGATCGTGCCGGAAAACCTATCGTGAAGTGGAATGAGGTTTTATCCTCTGCCTTTCCTTTGAACTGCTACTGTAATAACTTGATTGCTAGTGGAATCTCGTCTCATTCTTCTGCATTTTAGATCCAAAGCTGGTTTCAGAAGAATCAAGTGAACTGCCCCTTGAAAGAGACGGCGGTTCATGCAGCCAAGAAGATACCTGTTGTGCCAGAAGATGTTAATGAGAAAAAAGAAAGTGAAAATCCGAAAATGCCCGAAGGTGCTTTCTGTTTAACGGGCTCTTAAGCTTTATATTTTCTGTCTGATTCCACATTATGAGTCGATTTATCGCACCATCCATGTGGTAGGATCCACGTGTATATGATTTGGGATTTGCCCAAATAACACTGCATGTCTGCTGCATGTAATCACTTAGGCTCTGTTTGGTTCTTGGCTTTTAGTGAGAAAATGGAAAAGAGAAAGGATAATTGTCGAATGTATAAAGTACAGAGTACTATAAATTAAAGCATGTATAAGATTTTACTTTTCCTTTTCCTCATCAAAATCCAAGAACCAAACATAGCATTAATTTGTGAAGTTGGATTCCTTGATAAATTGCATCATCAGTTACTGATACATTTTCTACTTTGGAATATCTTTTTTCTTCTTCTTTTACGTTGTTCTGCTATTGGCAATCTTTGGTGAAGCTCTTATTTGTTCCCATGTTGCTGCCATTTTTTTTTTTGTTTTTTTACGTGTCTGTGGTATTCAAATGTTCCTTAGCATGTTGGTGGCTAGGGACTTAAAAAGGCATGATGATGACTAGGATTATTCTGATGACAGGTGAGAAGGGTCGAGATATCTCCAGGTTGGAGTTCGAAGCGAGGTCACCGACTGATGGGGCATGGTGAGCCTATATTATTTAGCATTTGAGGAACTGTCTTGTTTTTGCTGCTTTAGAAATTTCAACTTCTTGTCAATTCTCGATTTCGTTGGTCTAATAAAATATCTAATCTTATACCAGTGGTCTTTGAAAGTAAATATGAAAATACAAAAATATTTTTCTCTGAATTATGGATAAATATGGTAGATGCTTATAAATGGTAATGATCATAGGCGTCCTTGTTGTTTCGTGCTGTCCATTTGTGCTTTATTCTTTATATGCAAACTTGTTCGCTTAGTGATACGTTTAACATTTATTTATATGTCTTTTGGTCTTTTAATGTTTGTTGCTTACATAATGCTCTGATTAGTGTTTTGAGTAAGTTATCGACTAGATAATTCAATAAATGAAGCATTATTCACTGTTCGTCCTAGTACCGTCGTTGCTATAGAAATATCGTGAATACTAATTGGACAAAGAGAGAGAACGTAGCAAGCGTATTTCTCTGTTATAGCCAAATATGTTTATGCAATCATAACATTATTATTTACTCATGTTCCCTCTTACCTTTTCTGGTGTTTTACAGGTACGACGTTCATACTTTTCTCTCCCATCGGTTCCTCAGTTCTGGAGAAATTGTGAGTACTTACATTATACTTCATAATGCAAGACTTCCATTTACCTGAAATTTGCTATTAATTTGCAATCATCAATGACGAATACTTCAATTTTTTACCGAATTCTCAGTTAATGGGATATGCTATTCATGCTGTAATGAGATATATTGATTTGTTAGCCCTTAAGGCAGATAAATTTGGGTTTAATTAATGAATTCAGGTTTGAAAGATTTGGCACATTTGCAGGAAGTTTATGTGAGATATGTTGGGTTTGGAGCAGATGAAGACGAATGGGTGAATTCGAGAAATGCTGTGAGGGAGCGATCTGTTGCTTTAGAGCATTCAGAATGCAAAAAAGTGAAGGTTGGAGATCTAGTAGTGTGTTTCCAGGTACCATTTTAGTATTTATATTGACTATTTCGCACTTCTATGTTATCACGCTTTTTGGAGTATTTTCTTTTTGGGAATCACGAAGAATTGAAGACGTAATGGGAAATAAAGGCATGAATATAAACCATTTCAAGAACCGCAGATCAAGGTTACCTTATTTTTTGATGTGATGCTAAAATAAAAGTGTAGAGTATGGACTATTGGCAGCAAACTTAGATCTAGCCGGGTGGGGAAGGGGTGGACGGTGGACCTAAGGGCACCCTCCCCCATCCCCGTTTCTCAAGAGGGTATAGTTTCAAATTTTATATGCAAGTTAAATGAGTTACTAAACTGCCCGCGTGTATGAGTCAAATATCTATCTTGCTGTCGAAGACCTGGAGTTATGTACTAACAGCAAACCTGAGTTATAGCCGGGTGTGGAAGAGTTAGACCTGGCTGCACCTGCCCTCACCCCCGTTTCTCAAGAGGGTATAGTTTCAAATTTATGTTTTAAAAATAAAATGAATTTTCAAAAGTTTGTCCTCCTTCAAATTCCAAAATATCCGCGCATACGAGTCAGTATCTTGCCCTTGGAGTTTGGATGTGATGACACGAGTCTTATGAGTCAATGCCAAATTTGGATCTTGACTACGGCGTCATTATATTCTTGAGCATTCATTTAGACATCATACATAACGTTAGTTTTTGAATCAGGAGAGACAAGATCAAGCAAGGTACTACGACGCTCATGTGATACAGATACAAAGGAGATTGCATGATATAAGAGGTTGCAGGTGTCTTTTCTTGATCAGATATGACCATGATAATGCAGAGGTAAGTTAATTTTCTGTCCTTGGATTATAAGTGGACTCAGAAATCTTTTTCTTGTGTTATTTGCTATAACCTTTCGTCGTGACAGGAGAGGGTTCGTTTGAGCAGATTATGTTGCCGGCCGGACATACTGGTACAGGCGGATAATAATTAGGGTATGGATGATTGGTTTGGGGAGTTCTTATTCCAGGTTTCAGGACAGTCACAACCGTCAGATGGACCACATGTAGGACCCATGACATGGGCGGCCGTGATTGTTTAGGATCTCGACTCCCGAGACCTCCTGAGAATAATCCCTCTACTCGTCATCCTCATATTAGGGTTTGTGGAAGATGCTTGAAAATGGTGTCTTCAATCCGTTTTGTTTCGGTTTCCTTTGATAGCTATTGATCGCATTGTGGACGGTTAAAGATTAGAGGAAACTAGTCCAGTATCAGGAAATTGCACCTAAAAGCATCATACAAACCGTTGACGTTAAGCGGTATTTATTGTAGATTCTATCAGAGTTTTGTATACATACTATAATTACTAATTGGATTTCATGATACTCTGTGGACCGCGTGATGCGTACAATCATGTCATAATATGAAATAATGAGATCATCGAATATTATCCAACGGATTACAAATCTAAAGTTTCATCAATACTATGTAAAC
Source organism: Buddleja alternifolia (assembly GCA_019426215.1). NCBI lineage: Eukaryota > Viridiplantae > Streptophyta > Magnoliopsida > Lamiales > Scrophulariaceae > Buddleja > Buddleja alternifolia. The sequence continues at coordinate 1,815,820 of CM033394.1, forward strand.
CGCATGTTGTATACATAATCATGTCATAAACTGAAAGGGTGACACAGACTTAGCATTCTTGACGCTCTTGAGCTATAATTCTTTGGAGTAAGCCCGCGAGATGGTTTGGGTACAAAGCCCAAATTTGCATGTTCTTTATAAAGCAATGCAGAATAGTTTTTAAGAGCTCTCACAGCTCAGTGTTTCCCTATATATCATCATCACATTGGATTCATCACGCACTGATGACTGAAGATGGTTTGTGTCGAGTGGGAAGTTGTTTAAGTTGTTTGTGACTCTCGGAGATGATAAATGTTCGAATAAGACACCACCTTAGGAAAGTCAATGATAGAACCCCATTTAAAACTATCAATAATGTGACAATGATAAAACCTTTTTCAGAACTATCAATAGTGCAAGAAAGTTTTAATGTTCACTTGAAACATCATCCTATAAAGGACACAAATATAGCACTTTTAAGGAGCGTTAGCATCTAGACATCATCATAATGCACTAATGACTATAAAAATGGTGGGGGCGAGTGGAAAGCTGTTTGTGACACTCATAGATAATAAATGTTCGAATTGACTTAGGAAAGATAATAATAGAATCCCTTTTAAAATTATCAATACGGGGATAAGGTCTAATCTTACTAGAAACATCATCTTAAAATGGACACAATTTGAACACTTTTATGGAGCACCAAGTATCTTGACACAAATGGTAAATGCACGGATATGATGTATTGAAAAAATTGTTGTTCCTAATGGGATACGCAAGAAAGATATTTTGCTAACGGATCATCCTTGGGGGCTATCGAGACCTGGGCTCCCCGGGATGATCTCATATATATGTGATGGTGTCATGGTGGACCCACCACATGTATATCTATACACGTCGGGTGGAGCACTTGGAACTTCAGGTTTCGAAAGTCCCCAAGTACCACTCCTTTGCTGACCATTCCCACTAAATCAACCCCCTACCCCCACCCCTTCAACGCGACTCAAGGGAGTAGACCTTCTCCTACCAACCTCTAGATATCAAACGAGAAAAAAAATAACAAATAATTATAATTTTAATTATACTTGAATTTAGATTGGAGGTCTCCGACGATAGCCCAACATAAAACCCACCCCTCTTCACTAAGATGTACACTACTTGTGGGTTCCAAGCTACTTCATTTTTACACACAAAACTCATAAATTAATATCAATCCAGAGAAAAAGTTTGAAATTTATAAGGGTGAATAATACTACATCGGCTCGAATTATTTCAAATATTTGCCCATTAAAATATTTTGCCCGTGTATGCATGACGAATTAAAAATTAATATTGACTATGAAAACATAAAAAGGTTAGAGCCAGTAAACGAAAATAAAGAAAGTAACCCAAAAAAAAAAGTGCATATATAACGCGCATGCAAATTAACCATACAACATTTAAATGTTTAACAAAAAGTAATGGACTAGGGACAAGTCAATTTATGAATCAATTCTTTGTTTTTTTTTGGTTTTCTAAGGTATCTCCACAGCCGATCGTTGTGAGACTAATTCCTCGCCCCACTGTCAGCGCATTAAGCAGTAGAAGGCTGGCCAGAGTAGGGATTCGAACTTCCAACCACTTGCTTAATAGACGAAGCGCTAAACCACTACGCCAACTCACTGGATTATTTATGAATCAATTCTAGATTGAAAAGTTGATTTTTCTCCATTTTTGGGGTCAAAGGAAAATAAGAAGAAAAGGTATGTAGGGTTCCTCTTATTAAGTGATAATTACCATGGGTACACCATTTTTAATTTATATATGTTTCTTTTCTTATTTCTCCAACTCACGACATTTGTGAGGGATAAATTCACTATATTTTAAAGTGTCAATGTTTTTATTTAAATCAAGGTTGTAAATGAATCGAATTATGAAACAAGGTGTTATTCAAGCGATTCTAAATACTACCAACCTTCATAATTTTTTGTTTAGACTTGGTTTTGATAGTTAATTGGACAAAATTCGAACGAGCTTGAAATGGACCGAATACGAGCCAATCATTTTTTTCTTTATATACTTTATCATTTTTTAACTAATTGAACTGAACTTTGAAACTTATCAAAGAAAAGAAAGTCTTTTTTTTTTTGATAAATAAACGAAAGAAAGTCTCAAAATTGGTTTTATGCTACGAGACTCTGCTCAGCATGCTTTTAATTGAGTATTAAACAATTCTGATTCGTTATCCAACCATAATTGAAATTGAAATACTGCATCACAATGTTATTCAACCATAATTGCAGTATGACATCAAAATATAGTGGCTTTTTGTGTCAATTCAAAGTAATATAATATATTATCTATGTAATTTTGTTTTCAATTCTAACAAATTCATTTTTTCTTCCTTTCATATAATCTATAAACAACAAAATTATATTTACAATCAAGAAGACTACTTTGTTCATAATATACTTATTTTATTGTATGTATTGATATTTTTCTTGAGTGGATATTGTATTGATAATACATATATATATATATTATATTTTATATATATATATATATATATATATATTATATATATATATTTTGAAAATATACTCAGTGTGTAGCCCTGATACCCCTGTCACCTCTATAATATCTCACCACTTTTCATACTTTTTGGAGCCACCGCCTTTCATTTCCCCCCAATATTTTCAACTCTTAACCCTAATTTCCCAAAATCTTCACCCCAATCCTCTACTTCAGAGCAGGTTTGCGAACGATTTAATCACTCGATCGTCGATTTCTTCATCTCCGCCGCTCATTCTCCATCCGATTCGCTGAAATTTCAATCTTGTCCGTGCGATCTTGAGTTGATGAAGGTGAATTGAAGACAGGGTTGATGGACGGTCATAGATATGCCTCAACTGCGTAGCGGAGTGCGCAGAGGACGCCCACCCGCTAACGCCGCTCCCCGACCCGACCCGAACAAGGAAAAAACCGCAGGGAAAAGGGCAACTGGACGAACCGCTGGGAAGCGAACCGCAGGGAAGAGGGCTAATAACGTCGACAGTGGTGATAAGGGTAAGGAGGTTGTGGTGGTGGATGATTGTGCTGGTGATAGTGGAGAAAGAAATGACGCTGATGTTTTGAGGAAAACTACGTCGTTTAAGGCTCGGGACGATATAAACAAGGTAGAGGAAGTGTTAAAGGAGGTAGCGGAAAAGAAGATGGATGAGGGCGATAGTGGTGGGGCAGGCAGTGGTAAGGGGTTGGGAGCCGAGGACGAGGGGAGTACGGCTCCTCTTCCTGAAAGGGTTCGTTATATATACACATATTTATTTATATATATATGTATGTATGTATGTATATATTTTAGCTTGTTTCTATATTGATTATGTATAGACTTTGTGTGGAATTTGTCGACTGTATCTTCGACTTTATGTTTTTTTGTGGTGTGTCTGTGTGTTTGCTTTGAGGAGTGTATTTTGTAGTTGGGGGGGGGGGGGGGGGGTAATAGTTTTCTGCATTTTAGAGATGGGCCAGAGTGGATTTATGGGTTGAAGATTTGACTTTTAGTAATTTTCTGATATAGTATCCAGTTAAAGTTGTATCGATTCGGTTTTAAGTGAACGAGTCATTGTTTATTGCTGTCTAATATGTTTTATTTTGTTTAATTGTATTTGTTTATTTGCCATAAAGTCAAGAACATGAACATTGGGTTGTTAACTTGTTAAATGTATGGATTAGTTTTCCCATGTGCTTCTTATCATAATTGCCTTTTTGAGGGATTCGGATGGCCTTCTCTGAGGATTGAATTGGAAGCAGTAGGTGCTTCGCTGTCAAATATTGGGATCTCTATTTCTGTGTTTGTCCACATTTATTATGTGTTTCTGGCATGTTGCATTTACTCTAATATGCGTTACATTGCCGACTGAACACTTTGGTGAAAAGTCTAAATATTTTACGGGCTTTAATGAGAAAAAGAGGTTTTCTATCTGACTTGCTAGTTGAGCCTGCCGTGTGGAAAAGTAGAAATAAAGTTATAGGTCTTTATAAGGTCACATCCTTCTCTTTGATGTTTCATTTGTGGTTCTAGTGCAGATGATTTTCTTCAAGTTTCGCGTATGCGTTACGAGATTGTGTTTGTCATTCATATGTGCTTTAACTTTCGGTTTCATGAGGAATCTGATTGAGACCTGATTGTTGCTTATCCTATTCTATTCTACTTTAAGTATTTTATTAATTAGATTTGGTTCACCTGCAACAGGTCCAGGTTGGTGGTTCTCCAGCTTATCGAATTGAGAGGAAACTGGGGAAAGGAGGATTCGGACAAGTGTATGTAGGTCGGCGAATCAACCCGCCAAATCCGAATGAAAGAACAGGTTCAGGAGCAATAGAGGTATATACGTTGTCCCTTTATTTGCGCAGTGCGCTATTTTTCTGCTGGGATACATGACATTCTTTGTTTCTTTAGGTGGCGCTGAAATTTGAGCATCGGAGCAGCAAAGGTTGTAACTATGGACCACCTAACGAATGGCAAGTCTATGGGTGAGTAATATTTTTCCTTTGTATTATTGTTTTTAAATTGATACATGCTTCTTTTGTTAAAAAGTTGTGTTCTTCTTCAGTGCACTTGGTGGCAGTCATGGCATACCGCGTGTACATTTCAAAGGACGACAAAGTGAATACTACATTATGGTATGCGATTTATGTTGTACTGCATTTTCTCCAGATTGTTTTGCTGATTTCATTATGTGACCAATTCTACAATCTTTTGCAGGTTATGGATATGCTTGGTCCTAGTCTATGGGATGTATGGAACAACAATTCTCACACGTCAGTATTCTTTCCAAGATTTTGATTTTGATTTGGTTTGTTTTATATTCTTTTATAATATCCTTAATCTATCCTTAATCTAACATATAAATATACCCTTTTGCAGAATGTCAATAGAAATGGTGGCATGTATAGCCATTGAAGCCATTTCCATTTTAGAGAAGTTGCACTCAAGAGGGTAATTCTTTCCAATGCCTTCCTTTAAATATGGTTTATGTAGGACGCTAGCTTTACATATATGTGTGTAGTTGTGTGTGTATGTCTGTATATACACTCAGTCCCATAAGGAATGTTGTAATTAACTTTTCCTAGGAAACAGATTTTGACAACTTCCTTCTAAAATTACCCTTTATCTATTAAGAACCCAAAAAATAAATTAAATGAAGAACTTTCCATCTAAATTTGATCATATATTGAATAATTGAATTTTTTTTAATCAAGGGTCATTATCTTTGCTTCATTCCATGATATGATGGTTATAATATGGAAAAAGGCGTTTTACTTTCAATCTCATTAAACATAAAGTAAAGGGCATGAGAGGGACTTGCATGGATAAAATTACTTATATCTAGCATAGGAAAATCCTTTTTGGGACAAGTGAAAATAGAAATACAAGCATCCTTTATGGGATGGAGGGATGAGGGAGCGCGCACGCACACACACAGAGATGTATAAATCTGAAGATGTTGCATTATTTATTGGGAGTAAGAATCCTAATTTGCCACTGAAGTGCAGGCATATGGTTTGTTTGTCATTATGGTCGGAAATGGCTATGGTTTCAACTTAATATTTATGAACTATAATCAAAGCTGTGCTGTCATATGGGTTTTGTTATAATGTTCCGGCAACAAAAAATTATGAACTGTATTGGCATTGATTCTTATATTGATCATACATTTTTGATCTTTTAAGTGTTAATGCATGATGGAAAAAGCGTATGCGTGGGTGATATATTGTGGTGTAGATATTTGTAAGTTCTAGGGATGCTCTATGGGAGAGCTTGTGGCCTTCGTACCTGTGAAACATAACATGGTTGCAAGTGAATATGGTCAAAAATGCAATAAGCTGTGGATCATAATAATGTTCCTAAGTTGATATGTGAATGCAGCACTTTTCTTAAAGCTTAAAATGGTGTATTGACCATTCCAAAGCCAAAAATTTTGTACAACTGTGTGCATGTAGATATCGGTCATGCTTTCGTAGCAGCATAATAAGTATGTACTGGTGAAGATTAAAGGCTGGTTTCATTCCTTTAGTGAAATTTCAATTTTTGTCACTTTTGTTGGATTTTGAGTTTCATCATGTTTAGATGCACAAGATGCAGTTTCGAAGTCCAGTTGAGTTTCTGGAACAATATTTGAGAAATTCTTATATAACCTTTAAACTTGTGTCGTGGAATGTGTACATCCTGTTTATGTTCAACGTGGACTTTTGATCGTCTCGATAAAAATCTTAGCTCGTTGATTTTTTAATGCTCTTAATATATGTCGTTTGCCCAGGTAGGTTGGTGTATTTGTTTTTGATTTGGGTTCTGGGGTAGGGTGGTGTTTCTTAAGGGAAAGGCAAAATGACTGATCTCATCATGGGGTTCCCACTGTGCTTATGAGTTAAGAGGAGTGCAATCCAAAGTAGTAGTGTTTTCTGGTGATGTGCAGTGGAGGGGCAGTAATTGCCTGATGCTTAGACGGTTGAATAGGATTTCTTTTCTTGTACGGCCAAGGGAAATCCTGAAAGTGTGACTTTCTTTCCATATTTAGACTGGTTAAACAATCAAGTTTTTGTTGGTTATGCACTGCAAAGGTTATATGGACTGTTTCAAATATTTTGCCCCTCAGACGAATACACCATGGATCAAGTATTACAAGCATCTTCGTTTTATCTCAAATAATCAATTTAAGTTCCTCATTCTTTGCTGCCTGCATGTTCTGCAGATATGTGCATGGGGATGTAAAGCCGGAAAACTTTTTGCTTGGTGCACCTGGAACTACTGATGAGAAAAAACTTTTTCTGGTTGATCTTGGATTGGGTAATATACCTGGCACACTGTTGCTTATTTATTTTGAGATGTTTAACACGGCCTACCAACATAACAATAGCAATCCTTATACACGTTTCCTCTGGTTTGAAATTGCAGCTACCCGGTGGCGCGATAATTCTACTGGTGCTCATGTTGATTATGATCAACGACCCGATATATTTAGGTGGAGTTATGATTTTGCTTCTTCTCCTTGTGTCTGTTGACCATTTTGTTTTCCAACTTATGGTGCTTACTGTTACATGAAAATATTGGTACTGTAGAGGAACTGTCCGCTACGCCAGCGTGCATGCTCATCTTGGAAGAACTGGTAGCCGTAGGGATGATTTAGAATCACTTGCTTATACACTCGTTTTTCTTCTCCGTGGGCGGCTTCCTTGGCAAGGCTATCAGGTTGGTAATTTCGAATCTGGATGTGATTTTGTTAATGAACAATTCAATCGTGGTTCTCACATTATGTTTTATTTAGGGTGAAAATAAAAGCTTCCTTGTGTGCAAAAAGAAGATGGCAACGTCTCCAGAAGCTCTTTGTAGCTTTTGCCCTGCACCATTTAGACAGTTCGTTGAGTATGTTGTGAATTTAAAGTTCGATGAGCAGCCTAACTATGCGAAATATGTATCCCTGTTTGATGGAATAGTAGGTCCAAATCCAGGCATCAGGCCTTTAAATACTGAAGGTGCTCAGAAGGTATTCTTGAGTCTTTTTTTTGCATGTGTTGGGCCTGTCTAGTGTCCTTGAAAATTTATGGAATTCTTGGTTTCGGTTGTGCAGCTCATATATCAAGTGGGTCAGAAGAGAGCGCGGCTTATGATGGACGATGACGATGATGAACAACCAAAGAAAAAGAGCCGTATGGGAATGCCTGCGACACAGTGGATTAGTGTGTACAATGCTCGACGACCAATGAAACAAAGGTATCACTGTATTCTCTTTAAGTTTCTTCTAGGATTTTTCCGAGGAATTAATGGACTTCATGCTGAATTTGTCTTGTAGATATCACTACAATGTTGCGGATATTAGGCTTGCTCAGCATATTGATAAAGGAAATGAAGATGGACTTTTTATTAGCAGTGTGGCATCTTGTTCAAATCTGTGGGCCCTAATCATGGATGCCGGGACTGGATTTAGTCATCAAGTCTATGAGCTGTCACCATATTTCCTTCACAAGGTCTCATCTATTCTTCTGCACTCCTGCACTATTCAAGTCTCAATAAGGCATTGCAGCTAATTCATTTGTCATAGCTTTACCCTGGTGTTGATGTTTTAAACATTTGAAGGCATGTAAGCATGATGCCAGGCAATTTGTCTAATTACTGTCCATTGTTTCACTGCAGGAATGGATTATGGAACAATGGGAGAAGAACTATTACATCAGTGCAATAGCAGGGGCTAACAATGGGAGCTCACTGGTAGTTATGTCTAAGGGTTAGTGTCACAAATTAAGAGATGAAAATGTTTTCTGATTCCATACATTATTCACCTAATGGTTGCAAATGATTTTATTTTACAAAAAATCAGGTTCCCAGTATGTGCAGCAGTCCTATAAAGTTAGTGAATCGTTTCCGTTTAAGTGGATCAGCAAAAAATGGAGAGAGGGGTTTTATGTTACTGCCATGGCTACTGCAGGAAATAGATGGGCAATTGTTATGTCTCGTGGAGCAGGGTTTTCTGATCAGGTATAGTGCTCATTATTTGAATGCTGTCCCTTTATGCTGACACCCCGTTCAAAAAAAAAATAAAAAAAAAGATGGCGAATAAGGGAAAATACAAGATAAAAAGAAGGAAAAAGAATTAAACTATTTATTTCATTCAGGTTGTGGAGTTGGACTTCCTTTATCCAAGTGAAGGTATTCATAGGAGGTGGGAAGCTGGCTATCGTATTACATCAACTGCAGCAACATCGGATCAAGCAGCCTTTGTTCTTAGTATTCCGCGAAGAAAACCTTCAGATGAAACACAAGAGACGCTTCGGACTTCTGCTTTTCCGAGTACACATGTTAAGGTTGACATTTTATCTCTCCTCTATCATTCTTGAAAAAAATTCCATGCTTGTTTGTTGAAGTTGCTGATTGTTGTTTGTAGGAGAAATGGGCCAAAAATCTTTACCTTGCATCTGTGTGCTACGGGAGGACTGTATCTTGAGGCATCATAATTTTCTTGGGGATTCGTAAAGAGTTCACAGGAGGATTGACTGAGAAAATGGCGGATGTTTCTCTATTAGAAAATCAGTATCACTTTTGCTTATGTAGCCAAGCTGACTCATTGTGCCTATCGTGGTATAGAATTTTATGCACACCTGTGCACTAGACTACATGGTGTCTAAATGCTTTAGGCAATTTTCATCTCCAATGGGTGTAGTTAACTCATTACTGAAAATTTGTACAGCTTTGAACAATATCTTATTCAAGGCAGAGTGCAGAGGCTATATATTGATTTGTGATGGTATTATAATGCTACAATCAGATTTTGCAATGTGGCAGGGTGTAGTCATTAAATGCATGTTTCTTTGCCTTCGTCTTTCCTAGTTATTTTCTGAGTTTTGATGTGTGATTTTGTGCGGTGGTCTGTATATTGATGACCTGTTGCAGTGTTTTTGTCGCATGTTTGGCAATGTAGATTTATAAAGTAGACTGGAGTATTGAAGGAACGAACAAGATCTTCAATTTATGGAGATCTATATTTTTCATTGGTATCGATTTTTATTGTCATCTGTGTTAACTGAAATATAATCAAGCAAGTGGCCTTTTTCTGACGAAGTTAGTGTTCTGTACTTGTATTCGACATAAACATATCAATATTTGAATGATACGGATGATTTATCATCAAGTGGTTTTCTGCTGATCTATTTTGTCGGTGTCAGTTGTCAGATTTTTAGGTTGAGGTTTTTTAAGTACCTCCAATTTGTGGTTCACTGTGTCTGAATTGGTTCGACTTACTTGGGGTTTTGTATGGATTTTATCTCTAGTTTTCCCATTTTGTATCGTTTGGCTGCTGATATCCATGCTGGATTCAGTTTGGTATTTGCATTGTTCTTGCCATGGAGTTGATGTTTGAAATTCATACTGTTATAACTTAGTGGTTTTAGTTTAAGTTGTGTGGTAATAGAAAAGAAATTTAGACCCTTTGTATTGATGGCAATAACTCTTGTGGGGGTCCGCGGTCTCTGCTTCCCATACTTGGAGTGGATATTCTCAGAACTTTCAAACATTTAATGTTGGATTATTTCTGTTCCTTGTGGCTTCTTATGGAGCCAGCGTGCTTCATTTTGCTTATGGGGTGAGGAGTAAGATGTAATGCTCTCCGTGGTTTTGTGACATAGTTTGTACAGGTACAGGGGTTAAAAGTTGTTGCATGGCACAACACTTGATTTGGGTCATTTTCAAGAGCTCGTACAACTATGAATTGTAGAAACATCTAATCATCCATGTGGTGGGAGACATGTTGGTCACCTCATGGATGGTTGCCGTCCAGCAGCTCACGGAAGAATCAGTTGATACACAACTGTAGCAGGAAAAGATCGTTGTGGAGAAATGACTTTGGGTTTGTTTCTTTAGTTTTTCTCTTTAAATGCACTATATCGAAGAAAAAGAAGTCATACTAGAGTAAAGAACTTGCTACTGGTTTGATCTAATGCTTATAACATTTTCTGTTTCCTGGTTTTTCAGATTCTTGGCAGTCGTTTGTTTCCTATGATGACAAAAGAGACAGTGTCAAAGAATTAAATACTGGCCAATCCGTGTTAAAGGTACAAATTGTGATTTTATGCTAATTGCAGTCTGGTATGTAATCAATCTTGGTATGTTATTTTCTTTGTGTACATCTGAAAAATTGAGCATAGTTGCTTATATTTCGTCGAGTCATTCTAAGGGAGCCCCGAGATTTCAAGATCCGGTGTGATCACAAGGATTCGTGTATGGTTGTTGTTGTCCCAGTACCCCGCTTCCATCTCCCATAAGGAGGGAGAGAGGCCCTCTGGCGTATTGGCAATGCACTCACGTGGGAGTATAAAAGTGTTGTTCCAAGCTCAAAGCGTTGTATGTGATGGACACTTGGTCTAATTCTTGTCTCATTTTGTCCGGATTGGCTCTAAATGGTACATACTTATAATATAACATATACTCGAACACAGTTAATTCCCTCTGTGAGTGTAAAGGTTAATTTGAGATGTTTTAGTGGATGGATTTTCTGAAGAACTTTGTGTGATATAATAGCTTTGCTTGTCAAGTAAGATTTTTGTTCTCGGATCTTATTGTCATATTGTGCATTTGACTGATGTGTAAGGTTTTCTTTGTGCTTTATTACATATTTTTATAAACGGGATGGTATAGTTTCATTTTCCTTTGATGATCCATTAGTTTTCATTGCGCGTCATGTCTGGTTGATTGCTAGGGTGTTTTGGGTTTTTAAATTTTGATACAATCATAATCATATGCATAGTGTACACCATGTGGGCCCGATCACATGGTTCGTGAATTTTCAAATATTTGGGTCCTTGTACTTATAGTCCCCAAGGATGACTAATTTTGTTTCTATTTGGTTCTCTGACAGATCAACACACTCATCATGTGAAGGAAACTATCCGTATAAAGAAAATGGGATCTCATAACCTGCAAATTGAAAAGGTACCACTGAATAGAACTGGTCGGTTTTTATCTGAACCCTTCAAATTTTTTAAAGTTTTGAGTGATTCTTAAAGGTTCGGGACTCAATGCCTCGGTTTAACTACAATCACTTTGTGGTGGATTTAATCTGATGAATGATTGGAATTGTGTCCGTTGGTGGAGTCCTGATAACTCTTTAAGAACGACCCCTGGAACTATTGGTTAGAATGTGGCGTATAATTCTTATAGAGTTTATAAGCAGATTTTGACATGAGCTATATCTCACAGCATAACGTGGCAGGAAATTTTCATTGGTGTCTGAAGTAAAATATTGCGTATAAAATTTGAGAGTGACTTTTGTCCAGGTTGGGGTTTTAATTTCTTTCAATCAAGAATAATTCTATGATAAAACTGGATACGAACTTGGTTGGGAACCAAGAATTAACTAACTAAAATATAGCTAGATTCGTTGAAGTAATTATCTGACTAAGTTATCCTATCAGCAAAAGTAAATTGGATTTGATCAAGTATGGCTGAATCAATCTTGTCGACCTTAAAAGTTTCGGATTTTGTTTAATTAGCTGTGTGATTTATTATTATACATGGATGGGAGTTCAGTTTGGGTGTGTTTGGATCTGAGGATTTGAGAGATATGCTTTCAAATTCATCAGCAAATTCATTCAACTTTGGTTTGGATGACTAAGTTACAATGGATGTTAAATTTATTGGAATTCATCTTTTGCTATTTTCTCATCATAATGGTGGATTCCAAATGATTCCAACCGCACCTTTAGTTCAGAGTTTAGACTTTAGCTATCATGATCACCGGATTCTTCTCTCTTTCAATTCATCATGTCAAATTGTAAATGAACCAGGAGAAAAAAGGAAAAATGATCAAAAACGAAAAAAAGAGGGGAGAAAAAAGGAAAGAAATTTTTCCAGAACATCTTGTTCTTTTTCTCATATTTACCTATGTATTAGCCATGTTTTTCGTTTTCTTGAGAGAAGTTCTCTCATTTCAAAATATGTCTTTGATTGAGTTATAGTTGAGAGGGTCAGAAGAGCTAGTCACCTCGACCTCAACATAAGGTACATTGATTTGGACTTGTTCACTGCTGCATATAATTATGTTCACTATCGAAAATGCATGCTTAAGGAGGTTTGACCTCCTAACCATTGTAGTTGAAGCACTAGACACTAGTCCCACTACTAAGAATGAAAAAAAATGATCAAAATACTCTATTCAAACTAAGATTGGTAACTAGAAGTTCGTTTGAACTCGGCTAGTTGATGAATTGATGCAGTATTGGATATCTTTTTATGCTAAATTATAGTTGAATGAAATTTAGTTAATGAAACAATGATAAAATATGTGGAGAAATTTGAGTTACTTGAATTTGTGTTCGGCTTGATTAGATGAATTCATGTTCGGTTTGATTAAAAGTCAAACTTGATAAAAGACAATGATTGGATTAGATAAGTTTACTATTCTTGGAAAATTTTGTGTCAGATCAAGTTAAATGATCTTAGTGTCTATTTTTCGAATATAATAAAATGTATTATGTGTGGTTTATACAAATGATTATGGAAAAAAATATATACAAAATATACTCTCAAATAAACTATCAGACTCAATCCGGTATAAATTTACCTTGTACACACAATGGACTTACCATCCCATTGGTATCTTTTTCTGATGAGTTGCATTATTCCAATCGTTACTTATATTCGTAGAGCTTAATTAGAAAGGAATGAGGTATAGAGAGAGAGCATACCACGTGACTCGTCACATGGACGACCACAGGTAAGGTTCATTAAAAGCACGTGAGACAGAACGGCACGTGCACAGACGTTAAGGATATTATCATTGGACAGCAGGCAGCATCAAAAATAAAAGATAAAGCCTATCAGATGCAGCCACGTGGCATTGACTGCTGTCACTTCTGACTTTTGAAACAAGCTTACTAGCTTAGCCACTCACATGAGTGGCTGACACACTCCTCCACCCCCGTCACGTGTACTTTGGAGATTAAAGAAAATTATTTTTCTTAATAATATAATTTATTTACTAAAGAGAGTAATTCTTTCATGAAGGCGGAAAAGTCTATCTTAAGGTGGATTGTGTGTGATTTTGATATAAATTTGTAAGAAAGAGATGGACATATAATACATAATAAGGCTATTAAACTTGATCTGATTTAAATTTACCCAAAATGAAGCAAATGAACATATAATTGGGTAATACTTAGAGCTCCGTATAATGGCTTGACAAGTCTTAATCCTCTCAAGGACTTGGAGGTTTAATAATAGAAGTGTATGAGAATTAGTAGAAAATTTACTATAGAATGTTAATAACGTACTAGAAAGAATGTAAAATTTTGTTCTTAAATCTATATATGCGCTTAAAAGAATCTAGTACATAGGTGAGAGTCAATCTAAACCGTTAGATCAAATCAATCGTTATAGTCTGTTGAGGAGGTGTGATATTATAAACAGTTAATAAATACTTGGGCCTTAATAGATCCGCCCCTGGGCTTATCAAATGGTGGTTTTCATGAGAACACAACTTCCAGCGAGAGGATTTTAGAGACGAGAGTAAAATGTTTTAAGCATTTCTCATAATTTTCGTGTAGACTTTTCTCGTTACTGATGTTTTTGCACACATATAGAAGAGTACATTCGGAAAGGGTAAATTAGCACAACTACAGTAGACAGACTGATTATACAATTAATAAATAATTGCAAAATCTTCTCTAATCTTAAATGACAAAACCAACATAGTAAAGGCGAAAACCAAATTTTTTGAGTATACTGTCATAAACTATAAACCTCCTAAGTAAACTTGTAACCACAATAAGTTACACTTCGTGGATAATAACTTCGTCTCCGGCATAATCCTACTTGTTAGAAAGTATAAACATAGTTATTATATGAACAAAAATGTAATTGAAAGAAACAAAATCCCTCATTCGTTTGGTTTCATTTCTCAGTCTGTTTCTTATTCTCTTGCTCTACATAAATTGCATTTTTGCATTCTATTATCGAAAGTTTTGGACAAGAAGAGTATTAGTAAATTGATGTTCTTATATAACCAAAAAAAGAAGAAAATTATAGTATAATTACCTTTGAAGATTTTCGAACTTCTTAATAGTAAATCAGTGATGTGCTTAATAATGCAATTTTATTTATGTAACCCCGGTCTATCGTATTTTAGTATTTTGCAAATTCATCGTAACCATGTATGTGTATACGTGCTTTATATATCTATATATAAGACACCAAACTGTATGGAGTAGTATGACATCATTTTAAAACTGCAATTTATGTAAAAGACTGACAAAAAAGGTGCGGCATGGTTCGGTTTGATCAGTTTTTCAAAAGTCAAGCCCCATTCTTCTTCTTTTTTTTTTATTTTAATAAAACTGTTATATCATTATATCGAATATCGAATCAACAATCGTAATCAATAAATTTCTGCTACAAACTAATAACAACTAGCTACAAACTATAAATAAAGAACTACGATATAAGTAGAAAAATAACTCATACATTTGATGAGATCGGCCTTAATCTTATCACTAGACTAAGACATTACAGGCAAGTCATGCCCAATTCTATAGTGACTTTTAGAAAATTTTGAAACTTCAATTTTTGATGCAATCCTACCATCAATATATATTGAAATTCACATAAATTTTACCATATAAATGGTTATAATTGTTCAAGGGATACAGCGCCTCATAAGTCTCATAAGTCTTAGGATGCATAATTTATAGGGAAAATTGCATATAACCCCCTGTGTTATCACTTTTTGGCTGAAAATCCTCTTGTGTTATTTTTTTTGCACAAAACCCCCTTGTGTTAGTCTAAATTCTACACGAAACCTCCAACCCTACTTCAAATACACTGCGCGTGTATGCCATTTTCCGCTGATTTAACACGAATTGGGGATTTTGTGCAGGGTTTAGGCTAACACAAGGGGGTTTCGTGCAAAAAAATTAACACAAGGGGGTTTTCAGCAAAAAAGTGATAACACAAGGGGGTTATATGCAATTTTCCCTAATTTATATGTACCAAATTGACACAAAACCTATGCTAATTGATATGTACTTGAAGGTAATCGTACAATGGTGATTTATGTGAGTCGAATTGAATTTTATGTGGGTCAAATTCTTATTATGATGGTAATTATTTTAAAACTTTGTGTTCTAGAAACTTCTAAAAACACATAGGGGACGCGGGGGAAAAGCAGCTAATTTGATGTTATAATTGTTGAAGAATGGCTCATTTCAAAAGAAGAGTAAAAGTCCCACATAGGAAAACATTTGAAGTGGAAGGCTCTTTTGTTGTATAAAAGTGGGTCTTCTCTTCACCTTAGAAGATATCCCAAATTGCCTAAGTCTTTTAGCAATTTCTTCTTTCTTCCTCTATAGTTTGTAATAGTTTCACTTTAGTCCTTTAGTGAAATATTTTGGTGGGGTCCGAGGACGTAGGCTAAATTAGCCGAACCTCGTTAAATTTGGTATTCTTTATTTTGTGCTATTCTTCAAGTAGCCATTGTTAGTTATAGTTGTAGTGTTATATTGTGCTATTAAATTCGTCTAGTTAATTCTGTCGAGGAGGTTGGGTTTTAAGCGCGACCGTTGTGACGCCTCCAATCTTTCCTGGGAATTAAATCTAGTGTGGTTTTCTAGTACAATATTTCCCTCGCTATTTCTATATTTGGTGGATTATGACTCTGAGTTCCACAACAAGTGGTATCAGAGCTCGGGTATTCTGAGTATGCTCTGTGGTCGCAGTTTAATCTGATCTTCCACATCAGAAAAGTTTTCTCGGGCTATTTGGCTTTCGCATTTGGAGGGCTCTTGAAGAATAATTTGTAACCAAAAATGGAAGACATCTCAAAAGCATCGTCGTCGTCCATTTGGGCGAGAACCACTGTGGCGAATACGCGATTGGCAGTGGAGTCTTTTGATGGCACAGGCCATTTTGGTATGTGGCAAAGCGAAGTTGTAGACGCACTCTTTCAACAAGGTCTATACTTGGCTATTGAAAAAAAGAAACCAAATGATATAGAGGAAAAAGAACGGAAATTTGGATGAGAAGGATTTGGCTCTGATGTTGCTGGGATCCCTTCCTGAGGAGTTTGAGTTTCTTGAAACCACTCTACTTCACGGGAAGGCTGCTGCTGTATCTCTTAGCGAAGTTTGTGCTGCCCTATACAGTTATGAACTGAGAAGGACAAGCAAGTTTGTTCAGGCGGAGATGCAGAAGTTTTGTTCATCAGAGGTCGTTCACAAAACAAAAGGAGTGAAATACTCCAAATTGGAGTTTTGTGAACTTTGTGTTCGTGGGAAACAAACAAGGGTTAAATTTGGAACAACAATCCATAATACTGATGGTATTTTGGATTATGTTCATTCGGATGTATGGGGTCCCTCAAAAACGAGTTCTTTGGGAGGGAAGCACTATTTTGTAACCTTTGTTGATGATTTTTCCCGGAGAGTTTGGGTGTATACGATGAAGACAAAGGATGAAGTGTTTGAGGTATTCCTCAATTGGAAAAAGATGGTGGAAACTCAGACTGATAAAAAGGTCAATCGTCTCCGTACAGACAATGGTGGAGAATTTAGGAGTGGTCCATTTCAGAAATTTTGTGAGGATGAAGGCATTGTCAGACACTTCACTGTCAGACATACACCACAACAGAACGGAGTGGCAGAACGCATGAATCGGACTTTGCTGGAGAAAGTTCGGTATTTGTTATCCAATGCTGGGTTGGGTAAAGAATTTTGGGCTGAGGCTGTGACGTATGCGTGTCATCTCGTTAATCGTCTACCATCTACTGCTATTGATGGAAAAACACCATTGGAGAAATGGTTTGGAAAGCCTGCTGCTGATTATGATTCCTTACATGTGTTTGGTTCCGCTGCATATTATCATGTTAAGGAATCAAAGTTGGATCCTAGAGCAAAGAAAGCTGTGTTCATGGGGATCACCTCTGGTATAAAAGGCTATTGCCTTTGGTGTCCAGAAATAGAGAAAATAATCTTTAGCAGGGATGTCACCTTTGATGAATCTACCGTGTTGGAAAAGGTGAATGCAGAATAGCAGGATGGTACTCCCAAACAGGTGGAGTTTGAAAAGTTTGTTGTCCCAGCAGATCAAGAAACTCTTGATCATTCTCCTATGGTAGAAGGAGATTTTGAAGAAGAGGAAGTTCAACCCCAAGAACTTCCACAGCAACTTGAATCAATTGCAACTAGCAAGCCAAAGAGGACAATCAGAAAGCCTGCTCGCTTTGATGATATGGTGGCTTGTGCATCTGCAATTGCCGCTGATGATGTTCCTACCACTTATATTGAAGCAGTCAAAAGACCAGAGAAAGATAAGTGGAGGATTGCCATGAGTGAAGAAATGCAGTCCCTTCATAAGAATCAAACATGGGAACTGGCCAGTCTCCCGAAGGGAAAGAAGGCAATTGGATGTAAATGGGTATTTGCAAAGAAAGATGGATTTCCTAGCCAAGGTGATGTTCGCTACAAAGCCAGATTGGTGGCCAAAGGTTACGCTCAGAAGGAGGGCATTGATTATAATGAGGTGTTTTCTCCAGTTGTAAAACACTCCTCCATTAGAATTTTGTTGGCTTTGGTAGCACAGTTGGATTTTGAACTAGTTCAGTTGGATGTAAAAACTGCATTTTTACATGGAGACTTGGAAGAGGAAATCTATATGACTCAGCCAAAGGGATTCAAAGTTGCTGAAAATGAAAATTTGGTTTGTAAACTTCAAAAATCGTTGTACGGATTGAAGCAATCTCCGAGGCAGTGGTACAAGCGATTTGACAAGTTTATGATGGGAATTGGGTACACAAGAAGCAAATACGATCATTGTGTGTATTTGCACAAGCTACAAGTTGGATCCTTCATATATCTTCTTCTGTATGTTGATGATATGTTGATTGCCTCCCCGAGTCTAATAGAAATTGAGAAGTTGAAGACTCATTTGAAAAGGGAGTTCGAGATGAAGGATCTAGGTGAGGCGAAGAAGATTCTCGGCATGGAGATTTTCAGAGATAGAAAATTGAGGAGGCTTTGTTTGACTCAGAAACAATATCTGAGTAGGATGTTGAGGCGTTTTGGCATTGATGAAAAGTCAAAACCAGTTAGTACTCCGCTTGCTCCTCATTTTAAGCTTAGCGCCGCTTTGTCACCGAAATCTGATGCAGAACGGGAATACATGTCAAAAGTACCGTATGCAAATGCTGTTGGTAGCTTGATGTATGCTATGGTGTGTACGAGGCCTGATATTTCCCAAGCAGTGGGGGTTGTGAGCAGGTATATGCATGATCCTGGAAAGGAACATTGGCAAGCTGTGAAATGGATTTTGCGATACATCCATGACACAGCTGATGTTGGTTTGATATTTGAGCGGGAACATAGTGAGTATGTAGTCGGATATTGCGATTCAGACTATGCTGGTGATTTAGATAAGCGTAGATCAACTACAGGCTACGTATTTACTCTTGCTAAAGCACCAGTCAGTTGGAAGTCTACCTTACAGTCAACGGTTGCTCTGTCTACTACGGAAGCAGAGTATATGGCAATTTCAGAGGCTGTAAAGGAAGCAATTTGGCTTCAAGGGTTGCTTGGTGAACTAGGGATTGGACAAAAGTATGTCAAAATTCATTGTGATAGTCAAAGTGCTATCCATTTAGCAAAGAACCAAGTTTATCATGCAAGGACGAAGCACATTGATGTTCGGTATCATTTCATAAGAGAGATACTCGAAGAAGGTGGAGTCAGAATCGAGAAGATCCATACTACTGAGAATCCTGCTGATATGTTGACAAAAGTTGTGACTGCAATCAAGTTCAAATTTTGTTTGGACTTGATCAACATTGTCAAAATTTGAAGATTGGTTTTGGTGACCCCGTTTGATGAGGAGATTGAAGATTTTGAAATTCGCCAAGGTGGAGATTTGTTGAAGAATGGCTCATTTCAAAAGAAGAGTAAAAGTCCCACATAGGAAAACATTTGAAGTGGAAGGCTCTTTTGTTGTATAAAAGTGGGTCTTCTCTTCACCTTAGAAGATATCCCAAATTGCCTAAGTCTTTTAGCAATTTCTTCTTTCTTCCTCTATAGTTTGTAATAGTTTCACTTTAGTCCTTTAGTGAAATATTTTGGTGGGGTCCGAGGACGTAGGCTAAATTAGCCGAACCTCGTTAAATTTGGTATTCTTTATTTTGTGCTATTCTTCAAGTAGCCATTGTTAGTTATAGTTGTAGTGTTATATTGTGCTATTAAATTCGTCTAGTTAATTCTGTCGAGGAGGTTGGGTTTTAAGCGCGACCGTTGTGACGCCTCCAATCTTTCCTGGGAATTAAATCTAGTGTGGTTTTCTAGTACAATATTTCCCTCGCTATTTCTATATTTGGTGGAATATGACTCTGAGTTCCACAACAATAATAGGGTTAACAACTAATCATTTGAACAATTCAACCAATTTGATCGATTCATTAGGGAAGTTAGATTGTATTGGACATGTATATCCAACATTCCTAAAATTTTGGTATTTTTAGTTGGTCATTTTCTTACCGTTGGATAACTTCTAGCCAAGTAAATTTTATACATAAAAGTTACAATAACAATGAAGAAATTACCATTGTTTTAGCAACATCGACACATGTTGATATGTCTTAAAATGTAAGTAGAGATATATACGACTCTTCTAGAAATTTCATAAAGAGTATAATGCATGGAATTTATTTACATTATTAAGAAATTTATAGTACTTATATTTATATAATGTGATAACAAAGATTCAATCAAATGCAATTCAAACAATTTTTATTTTTTCCTATGCTTAATGAGTTGCCAATAAGTTATCTTTCTTTACAACTTCCAATCTCCAAGCTAAATTCAAACTGTAGTATCCTAATGTGAATAATTCTATGATCACTAATATCAACACTAGAATGGTTTTAATACTTTCTTGATATATATATATATATATATAATCATTCATTATGAGACTAATTTTTATATAAGTTCCCGAAACTTTAAATCTTAAATAATTACAATAATTATTTATGCATCAGTATCAGTATGACTAATAATTACGTAAATTTGATCATATGAATAATTCAGGTCAGTTCAAAATTCGAAATCCCGAAATTTCTTGAAATGACCCCACTTGTAGTTAGTCCCCCATCCCAAACTTCCATGGTCCCATTGCACTTTTTACAGTGAATTCGCAATCTTATCTCAAAAGGGACTCTAATGAGATGACCCAGTTCTTAAGCAAAGACCATTCCTATATATTCATCTCCAACATCACACACTCACGTGTGGTCCACCAATACCACATCTTTATAATAACACCAAATGACCAACTACATGAAGGGCGTTTTCGTAACTTCATGCATCCATAATCAACCTTTTTATCCAAAAATTCTTACATGCATTGAGTCAAAATTACATCACAATACGGTATAGTATAAACCATTTGGTGTTCAAAATCTAATTCATATAACAATTTTCCGTTTATTTTGCCATTTCAAAACTACAAACAAGGGCATTTATGTTACTTCACCTTCATCACCCTTTTAATAGCATCTGGTTTTTCCTATACTAGACTAATCGGATGATGACGTGTCAGTATAATCATGTCACTTCTGACGTGGCCTAACATCGAAGGTCTTTTCTATATCAAACGTTTTGAATAGTGCCAAATCAATATAATAATTATGCCAATATTGACCTAATATCATTCAAACTGTTACGACATTAAGGCACCCGCTCGGTCTAAGAATTTCTCCTATTTTTTAAAATCTAATTTCTTAACACTTTTCTTGCCATTTTAAAACTCCAAAATCTTCATCTTTTTCCTAACCATAAATTTTCATGGTCAAAATCCAATTTTTTAGCTGTCTCCCTGTCCCCTTCTAACGCAAATAAACTCTCCCCCTAAACTTCACTCTTCTCCTCAACTATCTCCTCAAAATTATACACACACTCACACACCCCAAAAAACACACACTTATACACACACACACATAATTTTTCACCATTGTTTCTTCATTTCAATTCATATATACGTACATTTTGTGTGTAATAATTCAATACCAATTGTAATGGAAACGCCGGAATCCTTCCAATCTGGTTACTATAACGCTCAATTCACGCCGGAGAAACGGCTCTCCGACTCGAAAAACGGCGACCATTTCATCATCGAAGACCTCCTGGACTTCCCTCACGATGAAAACGTGGCGGCGGGGGACGGCGGACTCGAGGTGGCGATGAACGGAGCCTCCACCGACTCGTCCACCGTCACGGCGGTTGATACCTCGTCCAATTCGTCTTTCTGCGGTGGCGGCACGGCGGAGCTGCATTTCAACTCCGCCGATTTCGGTGGAAGCCGCGGCTTCGCCGGCGGACAGTTCTCCAGTGAACTTTGTGTTCCGGTAACCCTAATTTGGATTAAACATTTCATGCAACATTTAATTTCGGTCACAATTTTTATGATTTTTCAGCAAAAGAAAAGAAAATTAGCTGAATTTATTTATTAATTATTAGGAAAATTTCAATATTAGTCCCATAGAATACGACTTGTTGCAATTCTGGTCTCACTCTTAACGTATTTACAAAGGTAGTTCTTATTACAATTTTGATCTCAACCATTAAAAATTGGATAGAATTTCACTCGTGTAATGCACATGTTGTTAATTTTATTACTGATCAGGTTCAAGACACATGACCAAAATATGATTTTCGTTCGTTTTTAAGGGTTGAGACTAAAAATGCAACAAACGCTAATTGATGAGACTATTATTATCATTTAATTATTTTAATTAAATTTTTTTTGTGTATTTTTAAAGTATTTTACCAAAATTAGCTGAATTTATTTATTAATTTTGGGAAAATTGCAATATTAGCTTAAAATAGGGCTTTTTATAATCTTGGTCCCATTGCTTATAAATTTACAAAATTAGTCTTATAGGACATATGTGTTGTAATTTTAATGTCATCCATAAAAAATAGGGACAAAATTTCACTCGTGTAATGCACACACTGTTAATCTTATTATTGATCAAGTACAAGACACATGACCAAACTAACGATTCCAGTTCATTTTTAACGATTAAGACTAATAATGCAACAATATGAGACTAATTTTACAAGTATGTAAATAACAAGACTAAAAAGGCAACAGTCGCTAACCGCATCAATTGAGTAATATTGTAATTTTCCTTTATTAATTTTATTTTTGTGCAATTTTTACAGTATGATGATATGGCTGAGCTTGAATGGCTATCCAATTTCGTGGAGGAATCATTTTCAAGTGAAGATTTACAAAAGCTCCAATTAATACAAGGAATCAAAACCGAACCTTCCGAGACCCAATTCCAACCCGAAATGACCCAACCCGGCCAGAAACTCCGACCCGAAATATCAGTCCCCGGTAAGGCCCGCAGCAAGCGCTCACGCGCCGCCCCAGGCGACTGGACTTCACGCCTCCAAGCTGTATCCACACCACCTGCTAACACTGCCGCCATGTCATCCTCATCGGAACCCTACATCGCCACAGCCAAAAAGGCAGCGAAGCCCAAAAAGCAACCGCCGGAAAATTCCACCGGCGGCGGCGATGGGCGGAGGTGCCTCCACTGCGCCACCGACAAGACGCCGCAGTGGCGGACCGGTCCGATGGGGCCGAAGACGCTCTGCAACGCGTGCGGTGTACGGTATAAATCCGGCCGCCTTGTGCCGGAGTACCGGCCGGCGGCGAGCCCGACGTTTGTGCTGACTAAGCATTCGAATTCTCACCGGAAAGTTTTGGAGCTGAGGAGACAAAAAGAGGTTCAGAGGGGTAATCAGGTGCAGCAGCAGCAGCAGCATCAATTCATGCAAAATGTGATGTTTGATGTATCCCACGGTGATGATTACTTGATTGATCAACATGTGGGGCCCAATTTTAGGCAGTTGATTTAATTAGGGGAGGTCGGGAGAAATCTATGCTAGATCGAGGTCGATGATCCTAGTATTCGTCTTTTTCACCCAATAAATTGTATTGTGTGTGGTTCCCGCACATGTTTATGTGAAAGTGATAGATACAAAATACACGCTCGGGCCATTGGATTCCATTTGATATAGAATTACTCAGGGTTGAGGTTTTAGAGTATTTTCCTAATTTTTTTTAAATTTAATTTAGTTCATTAGTTAGTTTCGGTTAGGAGTATTTTTCCCGACTTAATTGATTCTTGTAGTTCTTTTTTTTTTTTTGAAATTTCTCAGGAGAAAGAAACAAATGATATTTTGGAAAATAGATGATAGGGTCTAATTTTCACTTTGGAATTTATTTATGCCAAAATCTATTAAAATTCTTGGAGCAATTTTTGTAATTTGAAGAATTTCTCATTTCTTCCTATTTTGCTTAAGGTAGCATGGAAAATGATACATAGCTACCACAATATTGTCATTATTAGGAGTGGTACGGTCGAGCCGAACAAATTGTTGGAACATGATTTGTATTAAATTACATATGAGGTTGATTGATTTTTGGACGGATCGAGCTTGAACAAGTAATGTGCTGAATACGTATTGAACGCGAGTAGTAACATTCATACTCATATATAATCATTTTCATTTCGTCGAGAACTCACAGATAGATCGACATTGAGTTGCATTTTAAATCTTATATATATAGTTAAAAAAGAGAAATGGGAATTGTGTGACTAATGAACTAAGTTCAAACGAGTTTTTAGCTGTCATTGATCTTGAATTTGAGTACTGAATACTTTGTTTTGGTTTTTAACAAATCGAACATGAGTGAATTTTTTACCGATTGATCAAATCAAACGTAGATTAAATTTTACTTATACTCTTACTAACCCTAGTACTTATATATTGGCACTCTAATTAAGCATATACGAACATATACAAGAATATGATTAAATAAAATTGGAAAATAGATCAAGGGGAGGGGTAAACATATAAAACTTTTAAAAGAGTTACAATTATATTGAACTTTTCTTTAAGTTCAGAAAAAACCGTCGTGCCTTCCTCATAATTGACTACTAATTAAGTTGGTTTTTTAATAAATATTTAACCTGAGAATGTAAAAATAATTCTTAGAATTTATTTGAAATTTTAATCAAAGTTCGAAAAACTGTATCTAAACTCGATTTAGTTATTAACCAAGATGTTGAGCAAACTTTAATTACGTCGAGTACATGTGAAGTTCAAGTGACTTAATTTTCATTATATATATATATATATATAAAAACAGAGTTGCACTTTAAATTTCATACGGCAAACAAAGGTCGTGGAGCTTGATTTGTACACATAAACTCCCTTATTTCTGTGTAATTATCAAAATCACTCTCACTTTATAAAAATTACATAGTCCTCCTCGTGTTAAGGAATATTTTATAATTACACCCCCTATAGGCTATATCTAAAAATTCTTACAATTTTACTTATTTACATGCATTTATTTCAAATTTGAACTACCTATACACACACAATACACATATATATGTATGTGTGTATGTATATCATATAGGTCGGTAGCATGTATGTGTCGATATATTTGTGTGTATATATATGTTGCCATCTTCACAAGGCAAGAAAACCCCAACTCCTTGTCATTTGTGGATACAGTGTATGTATTAGTCCATACCCCCCATACCTGTTATGTATTTTTGTACGTGCTTGAGTGTCTCATTTTTTGTGATATTGAGAAAGTGGTTTAATTTGTGTGCCTAGCTTGACTCACAAACATGGCCATATGTAAGAGTTGGACTATACCATTTCGGCTATTATATTTTAATTTGGTGTTTCATCTTATATTTTATTCCACACGCATAAATTAAGTTCACGTCCCCTATAGATTTGATAACATTTTGCAGACATGATATGCACATAAAAAATGAAGTGCGAGATCGCATACCAATTTCGAAACCAATGATCAGTGTTGGGATATATATATATATATTATACACACACGTACACAAAAGGTTAACAAAGTGTTTTTTCACCTATAATCCTCACTGTAATATTATCCTTTTAACGTGTTATATTTTATTTGATATATTCACCTCAATTATGTGTAGCTCCTGGTCCAATCCCAAGGATAATTGGCAGATTCAAATAGACCGAAAAAGAATCTAAGGTGTATAGTTCGACGAAATTTTTTATGTTGGACCCGTTCCATTGGTTCTGATGTGTTAAACACCACATATTTGGGTTGGAGTGGATGATTTTTATCACCCACCACTTATATTTTCACCACACACCTCAATACAATATGTGATATTTAAGGCACCAAGACTAACGAGATATAACCAACATAGAATTACCCAAGTTCGACACGAAACGTGTAACTAGATTGATAGTATATATAGACTGTAGACTTTGGCATTATTCCCTTAGATTTGTAATAGGATTATTAGACCTACATCACGTATATGATATAACTATACACAAATGATACTTTTTCGACATTAGGAAACATGAATTTCAGTGAAGGGTACATACCTGGGGGTGAATTTCCAAAAATTTACAGAAGAATGTTAGTATATATATAGGGAACATGATTATTACTTTTTATTTCCCTTTTCCAATAGCCACATATAATTTACTTTATTTTATTTTTAATTACCTCATTTTCTGCAACCCTTCACTGAAATCCATTAATTGTTTGTTTGTTAAATGCTCAAAATAAGAAATTTTAGTCGTCCATGAAAACTTGTTTTATTGATAAAGGTGAAATTCCTCAATATTAGAAGTCTTCGATTTTACCCTCACAGACAATGTATGTGTCTATTTCTATTTTCATGGTAGTTTATAACAATTTGTAATAGTTTCTAATTGATATTCATAACTTGTATTATTTAAACGATTCACTTAAAAAAATTAGGCCGACTCTCCATTGATTTGGAATCAACCGAATTGATTCTAGATTAGGATGTTTTTGGAAAATATATAATATATTTTTCGCACGAAATTCAATTTCCACCACTCTATTTATTGATCCTCGAGAAAGAGTAGATTAAATTAAATTAAAAAAGGGGGTTTGGAGTCGGAACTTAGACGTGCCTGCTTTCATACACACCATGTGAGAAATCATAATATTTTCTATATTTTCTTTTCATTTTTTCAATAAATCTCGAGAATTATGTTGTGAAATTTTCAAGATTTGCATGCAATAACATAAATATAAATTCTTTAGATTATCATGTGAAATAATTTGCATAAAATAATATAATTTAAAACATATAAAAGTAAGAACGGCTGGCCTGTAGGAGTCACGCTACTTGACGCTGTCCTAAGATCGTGATGGCCTCCCCTCGTGCAGGTACTGTCGGCTCACCACCACCCCAAGATAAAACTCAAGAAGGCCACGCCGGTGTTTTCTTTGTGAGCACGTTCACAAGAAAACTATGTGAACAAGACCTTATCCTAGTTGCCCAAAATATAGAGAAAATATAGATGATGAATGTTGTATGCTTGTGTTGTTGTGTCTTCTAACTAAGACCCCTAGGACCTATTTATAGTGTTAGGATGCATGTTGAAACCTAAAAATTAAAAGCACAAATCAATACAATGTGGGAGGTTATGGTCAATATTGTTAATGCAAATAATGAAAATATTAAATTTGATTTTTGAAGTTTTGAAACTTCCAATTTCCAACAATCCCCCACAAGGTTTAAAACTTCAAATGATATATAAAATATATATAAAAGGGCAACTAAATACTATGCAATGGTTGCAGGAGCCTTCCGGGCTTGAACCTACACTTAGTGTTGATGATTTCCATTTCAGGGAGCCATAATGGACTACGCCTGGAATTAGGTCCCTTGGCCAAACTTCAATACATCACACACACAGTATCGACATCGGTCTCAGTTCGCGGGTTAGCGCATTAAAGGCCCTGCGCTCTAATCTTGATTCTCGTGAGGTCTCTAGGGTTAGCCCAACCCATAGCCACGGCCTATGTATGGCAACTCTCACTTAGGTGAAACCTCCAAGGGTACGTGTGAACTCTACCCCGCGGATCATTTCCCGTCTTGGTCTCATTAAGGATCAAAACCAACCTTAACATCACACTACAAAAGCACTATCACCTTAGGGACGGGAAGGAGACACTCTCCTCATAAATTAGTGCTAAATGAGTCACGCATTACAGGTTGTTCCTACCCATTGAACCTTCTTCATGGGGTCTCCAATCACAAAGGTTGGGTTACTCCCGGAGGTGACTCCCTTGTGGGCTTATGCCCATCCCCCTCGATGATTCATATACACCCTTATTGGGTAGACCTTTAGTCAAATTATCAGCCAAGTTTCTCTCGGACTTGACAAAATTGAGTGATACCACATTTCTCTTTATTAAAGATTTTACACTTTTATATCTTGCTTGTAAATGTCTACTCATTTTCTTATTAGAATGGGTTTGCTTCACAAGATCTATCACAGCCTTAGAATCACAATGTATAGATATGGCCGGTAAAGGTTTCTTTACTAATGGAATATCAAGTAAAAGGTCTCTTAGCCATTCAGCAGTTGTACAAGTTAAATCTAACGCTATTAACTCAGCTTCCATTGTACTTTTAGAAATAACAGTTTGTTTCTTAGATCCCCAAGTTATCGCTGCTCCCCCCAACATAAATACAAAGCCACTAGTAGATTTTATTTCGGAGCTATCGGTAATCCAATTAGCATCACTATACCCTTCAAGTACATTTAGAAAACCTTTATAGTATAAAGAAAAGTTTAGGGTTCCTCTAAGATACTTAAGAATTCTTTCTAAAGCATTCCAGTGTTCTTTACTAGGATTATGAGTGTATCTACTAAGTCTTCCAACCGCATAACATATATCAGGTCTAGTTCTATTAGAAAAATACAATAATGACCCTATAATTTGAGAATATTTCAATTGTGACACGGGTTCTCCCAAATTCTTATTTAGATGTACATTAGGATCATAAGGAGTAGACATTATCTTACAATCGTAGTAATTAAATTTTTTCAAGAATTTTTCAATAGCAATCGATTGATCTAGTGAGATGCCTTCTTTAGTTCTACTAACTTTCATGCCCAAAATAATATGAGCTTCACCCAAATCTTTCATTTCAAAGTTATTAGACAAACAATCTTTCACAATTTTAATAAAATACAAATTAGACCCAAAAATTAATATATCATCCACATATAAACATAGTATCACATATTCACCATTTTCTTCCTTAGCATAGACACATTTGTCATGTTCGTTTGATTTAAACCCATTAGCAAGTATAACCTCATTAAACTTTTCATGCCATTGTTTAGGAGCTTGTTTTAAACCATATAAAGATTTTACTAATTTACATACTTTATGTTCTTGCCCTTTAACTTTAAAGCCTTCAGGTTGTTGCATGTAAATTTCTTCATCTAAATCTCCATTTAAAAACGCCGTTTTTACATCCATTTGATGAATTATTAATTTATGTATAGATGCTAACGCCAGTAAAGTTCTAATAGTTGAAATTCTAGCGACAGGCGAGTAAGTATCAAAATAGTCAATTCCTTCTTGTTGTGTAAACCCTTTTGCTACTAACCTTGCTTTATATTTATCTATAGACCCATCCGCTTTTAATTTCTTTTAAAAATCCATTTACATCCTATCGGCTTACTACCGGGTGGTAAGTTAGATAATACCCAAGTATTATTTTGAATAATCGAATTATATTCGTCATTTATGGCTTCTTTCCAAAAAGGTGCGTCTATAGAAGATATAGCTTCTTCATAAGTTTGGGGATCTCCTTCAACTAAAAATGTAATAAAGTCATCTCCGAAATTCTTTTCTACTCTAGGCCTCTTACTTCTTCTTAATTCTATAGATTCTTCTTCCTTGTTTTCTAAAATTGAACTGTTAGATGATTCACCTATATAAGATTCTATTCTTGGTGTTTCTAATTCACTTGTAATTTTTGTCTTAAAAGGGAAAACATCTTCAAAGAAAGTTGCATCTCTAGCCTCAATAATTGTGTTATTAGAAATACCACTAACATCAGAATTAACCACTAAAAATCTATTCGCACTACTATTTTGAGCATATCCGATAAATATAGCATCTATTGTTTTAGGACCTATTTTCTTCCTTTTAATATCAGGTATAGCTACTTTTGCTAAACACCCCCACACTTTAAGAAAATTTAGGTTAGGGGCTCTCTTTTTCCACAATTCATAAGGAGTTTTATCATTATCTTTAACAATCACACGATTAAGTATAAAACACGAAGATAAAATAGCTTCCCCCCATAAGTTTTCAGGTGCTCCAGAATTTAATAACATAGAGTTAACCATATCCATTAACGTCCTATTTTTCCTTTCAGCTACTCCATTTGATTGAGGTGAATAGGGAGGTGTGAATTCATGTATAATACCATTTTCTTCACAAAATTTTTCTAACTCACCCGAAGAATATTCTCCTCCTCTATCTGACCTTAATATTTTAACTTTTTTTCTCTAATTGGTTCTCAACCTCAGTTTTATAAATCTTAAATTTTCCAAAGACTTCATCTTTAGACTTAATAAGATAAATATAACAATATTTAGAAAAGTCATCTATAAATGTTACAAAATATTTATTTCCACCTCTAGTTGGAGTTCTATTTGAATCACACACATCACTATGGATAAGTTCTAAGATAATTGAATCTCTGTGAACCGATTTATAAGCTCTTTTTGTTTGTTTAGCTTGTACACATATTTCACACTTATGATCAATATTTACTTGAGATTTTGGAATTAATCCTAAATCCATAAGTCTCTTAACTTTTATATTACTAACATGTCCTAATCTTTTATGCCATAAAATATTAGATTCAATATTAAAAATAAAGGAGGAATTTTCATCATTCAAAATATTTAATTTAAACAAACCATCACTTACAAAGCCTTTTCCAATAAAATCATTTTTTCTAGTTATTACAACTTTATTAGACTCCATAACTAGTTTATAACCATTTTCAACTAAACAAGACCCACTAACTAAATTTCTTCTCACTTCAGGTACGTGTCGCACTCCATCTAGGGTTAATATCTTTCCGGACGTCATCTTTAACTCAACGCTCCCGATCCCATGTATTTGTGCGACAGTGTTGTTTCCTAGTGTCACGCTTCCTCCACTTGAGTTCTGATATGTTTTAAACATTGATTTTTCAAAACAAACATGAATATTAGCTCCTGAATCTAACCACCATTCATTATTTTTATATGTAAAGTTTATTAAGGGAGTTATAGATTCTAACCTGATAGATGGTTCTCCATTGACCAACATGTTTACTTCTTGATTATTAGGCTTAGTGTTGAACCTAGGGTTGAACTTCTCGGTCTTCTTGTAGAAACAATCTTTAGCCATATGATTAGTTCTTCCACACACGAAGCAGGGCTTCTCTATCTTTTCTTTGCCTTTACTATCCTTATAGTTTAGTGTCTTAAATCGATTATTATTATTATTATTATGACGGTAGTCTTTCTTCCAATTCTTGTTGTTCATTTTAAACCTATTTCCCCTAGGCTTGAACCTATTTTGGTTATGGTTCCTTTTATGTTCCACTAGGTTAGCCTTAGCTTTCAACCCTTCTTGTTTAACATTAATCCTATGTTGTTCTTCTACCCTCAAGGATTTAAAGACTTGACTTAATGTTAACGACCCTTGTTGATGTCTAAGACCTCTAGAAAAATTAGACCATGAAGGTGGGAGTTTATCAATTAGACATGAAACTTTATAATCTTCACTAAATTTTGACCCTCCTTCTTCTAAAGGTTTTAGTAAGTCTTGAAATTCATGAATTTGTTCATTAATAGACTTTTCATCAACCATTATATATCTTGTAAAAGTAGAGGCATTAAATCTAACAATACCCGCATCATCAATTCCATAATCGGCTTCTAAGGCATCCCAAAGTTCCTTAGCACTAGTAAAAGTATGATAAACATCGTAAAGTCTTTCAGACAAAGCACTAAGAATACGATTACGACAATGATAGTCTACATTTTCAGGGGTTTGCCAAGAGCTTGATTCAATATTTTCATCTATGGCAGACATAAACCCAAGAACGGTCAACCAATATTTCAATTTGTTTTGCCATCTTTTAAAATTTAATCCGTTAAATTTCTCAGGTTTAACACTACTAGCGTCTTCACGAGAAGCCATTGTATTTTTTGTTTTAATTTAATTAGTAACAATAGGAATTAATAAGGGCAAAGAAATGATAAATTTAAATGAAGCAATTAACTGTAGGAGTCAGAGAAATACTATCAATAACAGCAACACTAACGCTTCACAAATTTAAAATACCACAGATTTGTAACATACACTAGAAATGAATATGTGAGCAATATATCAAAACACTTAACTCGCATGCAATGGAGTGATAAGAATAAAATCAAATTTGGTCAACCAGTAGTAAAGATCAACCGAATATTAGAATTTTTAAAGTAATTTATAAATATTAAATCAAGCAATTTTCCCACAATTGATAAGTTTATAAACGGTTTCTGTCACTATTATTAGCACACAACACACAAATAACAAATTTTACCGTTGAATTATTAAATGACACACATACAAGATTTATTAATTAAACGGTATGTAGGAATCAATAAGATAACATCAATAATTAATAATTACAAGATTATTTTCCAAGTCACAAATATGAGTCAACAAATAATACTCCACTATTTTTAAATTGATAAACGGTTTCAAAGACTAATGCTATCAAACCAAATAAATAGCAATTTTACCGTTCAGATTACTAGTAAATTAAAATATTAAAATTTAAAACAAAACTGTTTTCCAGCTAATATGCATGTAGTTCACTTTTACGTGGCAATAGTTGATGGACTTGTAGGTTTATATCTAGCAAATTAGACACATGTACAGAAACTCTTCAGATGTTAGCTAGCTATCCAAACCAAAACCAAAGTAATTTCTGTTAATTTTATATAAACATAATCATCACACAATCATCAACACACAATCATCAACACTTGGCACAATCTTAATGTATTTAATAATTTGTTATTAGTAAATCAGTGAACAAATTGTTTCAAATTTGCAGAGAGCATATAATTGCAGAATTGTTTAGAATATAGTTAATATAGAGTATTATATGTATTGAGAGTAAAGAATTAAAAAAAAAATTGTGGTTTTCGTTTTCGTTATACTAAAGAATATATGTAATCATATAGCACTTATAGACTTACAGTGAGTGATTTAAATAGATATGCAAAACAATAACAACAAAGTATAAGCAGTGAACTAATTGCAGCAGATATGAAATTCAGTAGGCTATAACAGATTAAGTAAAAATCAGAATTAGAGCAACCAATATCACGATCTTAGATTGTTGTGAAATTTTCAAGATTTGCATGCAATAACATAAATATAAATTCTTTAGATTATCATGTGAAACAATTTGCATAAAATAATATAATTTAAAACATATAAAAGTAAGAACGGCTGGCCTGTAGGAGTCACGCCACTTGACGCTGTCCTAAGATCGTGATGGCCTCCCCTCGTGCAGGTACTGTCGGCTCACCACCACCCCAAGATAAAACCCAAGAAGGCCACGCCGGTGTTTTCTTTGTGAGCACGTTCACAAGAAAACTATGTGAACAAGACCTTATCCTAGTTGCCCAAAATATAGAGAAAATATAGATGATGAATGTTGTATGCTTGTGTTGTTGTGTCTTCTAACTAAGACCCCTAGGACCTATTTATCGTGTTAGGATGCATGTTGAAACCTAAAAATTAAAAGCACAAATCAATACAATGTGGGAGGTTATGGTCAATATTGTTAATGCAAATAATGAAAATATTAAATTTGATTTTTGAAGTTTTGAAACTTCCAATTTCCAACAAATTACAGGTGTCATTTGAAACGGTTTCCTCATCCCACATTAATTGATTGAAACTATGATGAACAGATATGAATACGAAAATATGAGTACGATATGATGTAGATACGAAATATGATATATTTCAAAATTAGAGGATACGATACGTTAGGAATACGAATATTTATATATATATATATATATATAATATTTAAAAATAAATTTGAGTCAATATGTCCTCTAACATAAATAAAAATGTAATACTGACATCGGTTTATTGTTTATAAAGTCAAAAAATTTCGAATGTAACCAAAAATTTCATAATTTGCAGTGTATGAACTTCATTTCATGGATACCAACATTTACCTTCTCACACAAAATCTTTGTGATAAAGTGTGAATGATAGGCTTCATGCGGAGCAAGAGAAGAAAAAATATATTAAGAAGTGAAACCAAAATGGTTTTTTGCTTCTCTAAATTTTCTTTTTGTCTGTTTAACTTTTTAATGTACGGTCAAAGTTTTTATTGTTTTTCTATTTTAACCTATAAAGTATTATATAATATTCAAAAAAATATTATGTCCGATATCCAAGGCATGTCAAATACTTCGAATTTTGTATAGGTTATGGCATTAGGAAATATCGGATACAGTATCCGAAATTTTCTTTTTCATTTAATTTTGGATACTAAGAGTATCTGATACGTATCCGAGTAGTATCAACAGAGTATAGTATCCAATACGAGTACGATAATGCATGGATCCAATTTTAGAAGTATCCGTGGACAAAACTTCCTGAAAAAACTTATTTAATATATAATATTCTTCCACTTTAATAAATAATTTTTCACGATATATTCTTTTCTTGATAAAATGATATTGGAAATGACTCCTTAACAAGAAAAATATTTATATAGATCGGGTCTTGTGCCCCACCCATGCATTATGTGGTTGGAAAAAAATCACATCACATATTTTTTAATTAATTAAAAAATAAGTTGTGATGTCTTTTATTCCCAACCGGTGCATGAATGGGGCCCAAGACCCGATTTATACAAGTGTTTTCCCTTTAACAATGCCAAGAAAACCGCATGTGTGATGGCAGTAGGGTTGGGCCAATCTATGGTGGGACCCACATCACTTATATATCTTGCATTGTAAATTATGATTAGGTTAAATAGGTAGTGGATCGAGATAATCAAAGTTGGTGTAAATTATTAAGTTAGTTAATAGGATAATTTTTTAGTGGACCAAGGTAAACAGAGTCGATCCGTCGAATTGATATAATAGAAATCACCCTATCCACCTAATTAATCCGATAATGCCTAAGATGTTTTTGTTCTTTCGTGTCTGGGCTCATTAAAATCTTTCTTTCATGCAGGTATTGAACTAAGAAAAGCAATTATTACGAAAGGCTAAAGAGTCGGAACCCATTGGCATAGATACCTCTGTTTTTCCTTTTTCTATGGCTTATATTGGTATCGGTCATTTATTGAATGAGCCAATTAGAAATAGAGTGTCTATAAATATATATATCAGTGTTTTAAAAGGCAGTCTCGGGGCGCGCACGGGGCGTACACCCTGGGCGGGGCGTTGCTAAAACGCCCGGGGCAATATGAAGGGGGCGTAACCCCTCATGGGCATATGCCCAATCAATTGGGGCATACGCTATGCGCCCAGTCCTGGGGCATACGCCCAATGTATTTCATGTCTATACGGTATGATTTTAAGCATAAATTGATAGTTTTTCCAATTTTCAATCTAAAACCCACTTAAACTTTTTACATGTTTTATTCTTTTAGTAAAAACCCATGACCCACTTATTCAATTAAATCAAACATTAAAAAAAAAAATAAGCTGCAAGAGAAACACAGCTTAATGCTCAAGTATTAAGAGCCGAAGATGAAGCTAATGATCTTAATGATGAGACTTTTGATAGTGATTGAGTAAATTAGTGCTTGTTAACTATTATTTTAAATTTTTATTTTGTGTAATGCTAAAATTTGAAACAATTATTTGTCTATCTTGATTGTTTTCTGCAAGAGTTGAGTTTGGACTTTTAGTTTTTCTGTCTTATTTTTTTACCTAATTTTATCTTTCAATTTTATAATTTTTCGCTAATTTAAATTAATTCTTAACATTATGTTATATTTTTTTACTACTAAAAAAACAAAATTCGCGGGGCATACGCCCCATGTCTCGTGACTTACTCCCCGCCTTGTGGGACATAAAATGCCCCGCCCCGTGCTTTCGCCTTTTAAAACACTGATATATATATATATATATACACACTTATGAAGATGCTAATATGGATGGTATAATAGTACTCAATGTGCGATCCTAGGCGTCGCTGATCCATAGGCCTAACTTGTACTTTAACTTAAGGGAATCTCTTATTAATTTTTAATACAAAATAATATATAGTAAAGAATATCTGAACCAAGGTACAGTATTGTCCTCTGTAGCAAGGATTTTTATATATGTGTATAGATGCATGAAGATGTATAATTGAAGGAAATGATCTGCAATTAAAATTAAAGGTGACAGTGATCTAACATTTTTTAACATTAATTTTCAGTGTTTTTTATCAGTATCACATGCATATCATCATTTTATCGAACTATATTATACATATATCTTCCTTAATTATTGTAAAATATAATGAGCTGCTTCTTTTCTTTTTCTTTTTTTTTTTGATAGAAAACGGCATATTTTATATAAATTACACAAACAAATCCTCCACTAAAGCACTAGCGGCAAGAAACGGGAGTCCAAAAATACCTTCTTGGACCCCTAACGCGGTAACGCCGAACGAGCTAAACAATGAGCTATACTATTGCCACTTCTCTGGGGAAAAAAAGAAAAAAAAAGAAGAAACTAACAAGATGCATGCAAACAAATGTCATCAATCAACGGTCCTATAGAACTAAAACAAAGGTCAGAGGGCTGAAATAAGCGGAAAATTCTATGATTGGTCTCGGCCCAACGAGGGCCGTTGGATCCCCCCACATGGGGGGGGGGGTTAAATGGGATTTTGACCCCCCCCCCCTGTTGGGGGGATCCAACGGCTGATGGCCTCGGCCCAGCATAGAACACCCCGAAATAAACGAATTAAGACCAGGCAATCGCCTTTTACGTACCAAATTTTTTTGTTTGGATAGTTTGTGTTTCTTTTTCTTCAGTAAGTATAAATGAAACCTTGTGTTTTAGCTTATTTGGTTTTTGAATTCCAATAATTTGATATTTTTACACATATTTACATTCTTTAACTAATTAAACGTCAAAGTTCAAATCATAATAAAATTTGAAAATAATAAGATTATCCTTACTGTTAGTTTTGAGTTTTAACATATACCAATTTTCAAGCTTAATTTGTTATGTTTAAGTAACAAACAAGAGTCAATTCGACTTAGCTCTATTAGTGAAGTTGAGGC